>JBBBDQ010000264.1:3610000-3710000 GCA_037127315.1 Ascarosepion bandense
CAAAAAATATGAGGACAAAAGTTCGAACAATGTAAAAAGAGTGAATAATTACAATACCTCATCTCAAAAATATTCTTTGTAATAAGTTATTTTCTGTTTGTAGTATTTTACAGTTGATTTAATCTTTTCTAGATTTGCGTAAGGTCCATTTCTTTCTGTGTCCTCTACCCTACATCCACCTTCGAGCAAAACGACTCACACAGTTATCACGTAATCAACGGCCACCAGCTTTATATATCAGTCAGTTAAACGCCATACGTGATACATCCTTGGGCGATCATATCTCGAAAAAGACATGACTGACTAGGCAGAAAATTATCCCGCAGTAGGTTTCCATTACTTTCTGAGGTAGACTGGTTGCTAACCAACGATATAGAACCCAATCTGTCCTGTTATTTAATCCATAACTAGAGGGAAGAGACAGATTAATACATTTCCCAATGGTATTTGTGTGTAAGTGAATGCAAGGAATTCGACTGGAATTCGAACTCATCTCCTTAATTTCTCGTTCCGAACTGATATCCACTGCACCACAACGCACATCCAGCCTTATATATAAAGTACTAATAAACGGTGTTTAAAACAATACTGGTAATATTTATTTTGAATTAAAAATTTGAAAAGTATATTTAAGTAAATTTTTTTCTGTATTACATATATTTATTACTGTTATCATATCTGTTATGGCGCCCCTGATATTGATCACGCGGTACTCGACAAAGTTAAAAGAAGAACCTGCAATGTAAATGATCTCGATCTGGCATCTCGACTCCCGTCACTTTCTCAGCGACGGGATGTGGTTTCCCTCTACAAATAGTTTCATGGTTTCTGCTCCGGCGAGCTTAGCTACCTGATACCACTTCTACGATTTTATGGGGTAAAACGATGATAAAAAATAAAAAATTCAAACTGAAACTCCACTCCGGTCTTTTGAATAGGAGTAGAGGTTTATCCCTTGTTTCCTCTTACTTGTAAATATTTTTCATTTTCTTTCATTCCTGTTAGTCCCTTAATAACATTATCGCCCTATTTGAGGTGAATTGATTTTATATACAGGGTGATTGAAATGTAACTCACCATTTTAAAATCAGTAAGACCTCCTACAGAAGATAGCTGAAGAGTGAAATGAAAGGACCACAAATAAATTGCAAGAAAACCGAATGCATTGTCATCAGCAAATAGGGTAGCCCAAAATGCCAATTGCAAGTGAAGGACTCTAAAACCAAGCAGGTACAGAAGTTCAAAAACCTAGGAAGTGTTCTAACAGAAGACGGAAAGTGCGACACAGAGATCCGAAGGCTAATTGGCATGGCGAAGGAAGCATTCCAGAAGTTGAGTAAAGTATTACGAAACAGGACAATTTCACTAGGGACAAAGAGGAGAGTACTCTATTGCTATGTGATGTCGGTTTTTAACTAGGGCAGTGAAGGTTGGGTGATATCTTCGAAGATGAAAGAAAAACTTGAAACAGCTGAAGTGTGATTCTACAGAAGGATGCTGCAGATATCATGGACCTAGCATGTGAGCAATGACGCGGTTTTGGAAAGGATGGAGACGAACAGAAAATTAATACTGAGCATCAGGAAGAGACAACTAAAGTTCCTGTGACATTCAATGAAGAAGGAGGACTTGGAAAACTTGATGCTAACAGGCCAGATAGAGGGGAAAAGAGACAGGGGAAAGCAGCAGATAAAATATTTGAAGGACCTGGTCAGGTGGATGACGGAACAAGGGTTGCATAGTGTAACAGGAGAAAGCGTGCTTAGAGCCACCAAGGACATGTGGAAAGCCATGATCTCTCACGGCCTGAAAGGACATGGCACATAAATGAAGAAAGAAATGCCATATGTAAAACACGCAAAAGCAATTAAGTCACTTTCAATCCACGAATATATATATATTGATTTTTAATTATATATAAATATATATATATATAGTTTTCCGCAGACAGATTTGTACGCTAGACATCCGATTGCTTTTAAACCCAGGATTGAAACCCGACCAAATTAGCGTCAGTCGGTGATTCTACCTCTGAGCTATGGGTGCTCGGTAGAAGAAAGCGGACTTTTTTAATGGATGATGTATCATACGCCAATAGCCAGAGTGCTCTAATTCATTACAGAACGAGCGATACGTAGGTGCTAGAGTAGCTACTGTTTTATGACAAATTGGGAAAAGGTTTTATGTGACGCGTTTCGTCTTTTAGAACTTTATCAGACTAAATTTATTATAATAAATTTACTACGTTCTGGGTATGACGATAAGCTACATCCGGCAGTAAGGCTTCCAATTGGGAGTCAGTCAGTTAGTTATGTGCCAGACGTGATACACGCTTGGGCGATCATGTCTCGAAAGAGACATGACTGACTGGGCAGAAGATTATCCCGCAGTAGGTTGCCATTGCTTTCTGCGGTAGACTGGTTGCCGACCAAGGCTATAGAACCCAATCTGTCCTGTTATTTAACCAATAACTGGAATGAAGAGACGGATTAATACCTTTCCCAAGGGTATTTGCGCGTAAGTGATTATAATGAATTCGGCTCCCCGATCTCTCGTTCCGAACCGATATCCAATGCACCACAACACACATCCTAATTGGTTCCGTTTAAGTCAAAACCTCCAATTGGGAGATTTTGACTTAAACGGAACCAAGTTTTAAATGCTGCTGTTTCTTTAAAACCCACTCTAAATCGGGTTGGTAGTACCTATTAGGTTCCCAGCTATGGTCAAATAATTATCCCTAAAACAGGTCAAAATACAATGAATTTCTGAAAATAATTTGTTATTGTTAAAATACCGCGATGTATTTTTGAAAAAATAAAAAAAATTACCATTAATATATTTGACTTTCCCTACTCTTTACAAAAATATGTCAATGAAATCTGATCTAAAAATTGATTTCTTACAAAGAATACATCCACTATTAATACGAACCCACCCTAAAAATCCTTAATACGAGCCAGTCCTAAAAATCTTCTCGGTATTAAATAACCTATTGAGGTAGTTATACTGTAAACCAAAATAAACCAATCAAAATTATTCTGAGGAAGGACGGAAAGCGGGACATGAAAACTTTTTCGATTTCGTCATACTTTTTCTCCAGTATTGTTCCTGATATATGAAATATATATCGTTATTTTATATATATATATATATATATATATATATATATATATATAATAACTTTAATCCAAACGGAAAAGTAGGAAGGTAAATCCCAAAAACCTGATCCTAATTAATATTAAAATTTTAATATTAAAGAATGATACAGGTGGAGAGCTCAATGTAATTAAAATTACAGAGCTAATATAGAGCTACAAATACTTCCACATCTTATATATATATATATATATATATATATATATATATATATATATATATTCTAAACATATGCTATTAAATATAAGAGACAATGATTGTCTATTATGTTTAATCATGAGCCGTTCTAAACGTCGTATTTTTGCTTTAATTTCAGTTGAAAATTAAAAAAAAACTTAAGAACTGCGTTTATTATTTTTGGTAACTGTTGCCGTTACCAAGCAGAGTTTTATGTCAACACAAAATAAAATCGTCGGTGATGTTGGATTTTATGATATTTCAATGTAAACAACCTCTCTGAAGATGGCTCATGTGAGCCGAAAGCTTAGAAGAAAACCAATAAATAATTATCCAAATGTTGGAGAATTTTTGTTTAGAACGTTTAGAACGGCTCATGATTAAACATAATAGACATTCATTGTCTCTTATATTTAATAGCATATGTTTAGAAAATTACTTGCTGCCTCGATATACTAAATATATATATATATATATATATAAGCTGTGGGAGTATTTGTAGAAGAGACAGACGGAAGCCATATTGCGTCGGTGAGAAGGTGATCGAAGCTGAGCTACAAGGTCGGGTTCGATCACATTGCAGGTTCTCTGTTGATGAATAGCAGGGGCACCTGACCAGATGTGACCGCAGTAGAGGGCGACAGTTTCTAGATCTGAAATTCTTAGATTAAAGCTTTTTTTTAGTTTAAAGCTAATATACACTAGGATTATTATTCGATAAATGTTTTGATGAAAGACCTCCCAAGAGTGAACTGATCACTTTCATCCGGCTGAAAAATCTGATTACCGACATAGAACAGTGATTGAATTTCTTTTTAGGTGTTAATTTAGTTGTCATTATAATAATCACTAAATTGGCACTATCTTTTTCAGACAGTCTATATAAACTTATATTGAAAAATCAGCAATATTATTTATCCTGATCTGGCAGGCCGGCTTTACCTATCGCCATAACGTCCGTCTCGCTATGAGTTTCTATGAATGCTTTCATGATAATTGTTCCGATGAGCTTTTCGTTATGTTACCGATACTTATTGAATTTAAGTGCTGTACTAGACTCGATGTGCGTTGTGGTGCAGTGGATATCGGCTCGGAACGAGAAATTGGGGAACCGAGTTCGAATTCCAGTTGAATCCATTGCATTCACTTACGCACAAATACCCTTGGGAAAGGTATTAATCCGTCTCTTCCCTCCAGTTATGGGTCAAATAGCAGTGCAGATTGGGTTCTGTAGCCGTGGCTGGCAACCAATCTATCGCAGAAAGCAATGGCAACCTACTGCGGGATAATCTTCTGCCCAGTCAGTCATGTCTCGAAAGAGACATGATCGCCCTTAAGCGTGTTTCACGTAAGGCACTTAACTGACTGACTGAATATAATAATTGGAATCATGATTAAGGCTTCTACTGGTCATAAAGTGGGGGATCGGTTTTTTTATTGTTATGGAGTAATAAACCGATCCCCCAATAATTACTACGTAGTAATGTAATGTATCTCTTCTCCCCCTAGCTATGAGTCAAATAATAGAACAGACTGGGTTCTATAGCATTGGCTGGCAATCAGTCTACCTCAGAAAGCAATGGCAACCTACTGCGGGATAATCTTCTGCCCAGTCAGTCATGTCTCTTTTGAGACGTGATCGCCCATGCGTGTTTCACGTAAGGCATTTAACTGACTGACTAGACTAGCGTCGTGTTCTTATCAATTTACAGTTGAGTTGACTAGACGTAACCGTAAATTTTATGCTAAAAGTTTCTTTTCTTGCACTTCTGGAACTCCCTTTCGGCTCCATATTTTCTAGCCAATATTAATAATCACAAATTTAGATTGCAATGTCAATCGCTATCTACTTTCGGCCGGATTAATCTCCCTTTTTCCCATTTATTATTAATGTTTCCCGTTCCTAATTCTTTCACATGCTGTAACCCCTTGTGTCTTAGTGGTTTTACTGCCTTACATGGGGTGAGAGTGATGAAAAAATAAATCGTTCTTTAGCTTATGCACTTATGTTCAAATACAGTTGTGAAAAGTAAAAATACATATCTTCTTCTCCATGCTAAGGGCTAAACAGAAAGAATTGGGTCATTGTTATCTTGTAGACTATCTTCAAAAAACCGTTAATGCAATATTAATATGTCAAGCAATTATTCTAGCAATTCAAAAACTATATTTAGGTTTAAAGAAAGAGTTTATAAACCGTAACTCAGATACAGTCACATTTTCACCGGCGGAATGAGGCTTCCCTGTGTCTCTTCTACAAATACTTTCACGGCTTCTTATCCGATGAACATAGCTCACTGGTACCCCCTGTATATGAATTTACTCGAGCCACAAGATTAGCAACTAGGTCCCACCTTTTTACTGTGAAACCAATAAAATATAAACGCAAATTCTACTCCAGTAGCTTCTTTTCTCGCACTTCCCGCATGTGGAATTCCTTTCCATTTACTTGCTTCCCCGAAGATACAATCTCCAAGAATTTTAGTGTAAAATCAATAGTCATCTCCTCTTTCACTAACCTACATCCTCGCTCTCATACTCCTTTCTTCATCCATTCCACTCCCATCAGTATTTTCATCCTTCTCTTACCCACTTCCTGAAACCCATTATAACCTGTCACCCTTTCCCATAACTTTCCTCTAATGTAACGCCCTGGAAAACAGTATCAGGAAACTGCCTTGATTGGGGCTACATGATAAAAAAAAAAAATTAACTGAGCTCATTTGAGCAAGATCGTTAGTTTATTGTTAAAAATAGCGAAGGTTGATGCGTTCATAACATCACCAAGTAAAGTACTTGTCTATCACTCTCATAAAAAAATGGATCTTGCAACTGCTTTCGATTCTTGTTTCATCAAATTTTGTAAGTATTCAGGGATCCACTCGTTTGAGTAGATAAAACATTTGCTTACTTTCATTTTATAATAGCCATAAAGTATTGTATATGATATATCCCGGAAAGGGATATATATATATATATATATCATTCGAGGTAGTTAAGTGGTTAAGGCAAACTGGTAGAACAATCTAGAACAATGGTACTCGTCGTATTCAGTATCCTGAGAGGTAGGCGTAGTCAATAGTCGTAGACCAATAGCCATAGATCTCTAGTCAAAGACCAATAGTCCTCTAGTGCAAGATCTCTGGACGTCTTCGCCTTAGTCTATATTTTTGGCATCAGCCAATCACATTCCAGTGAGGGGGAACCAAGGTGTATACATATTCATTACCTATTCATTACATCAATATACTTCAAAGTGATCGGCGAAATTGACTGGAAATATGGTAACCTGATTGCAGCTGAAGCTCGGTGGAGTTACCAGCTCTGGACTGATTGAAATGTCGATATCATTTTTGTGGTTGTGAGCCCCATCAGACAATCAGCCTAATGAGCCACACTGCTGATATGCTAACGACCATTACCGAGTACATATACCAGGCTCTCGACAAGAATAGAATGGTGAAGCACGAACCGTTGCCTTGGATATCTCTAAAGCGTTCAGCAGAGTCTGGCATGCTGGCCTTTTGTGCAAACTGCGGGGCTATGGTATAACTGGACATTTGTTTAATCTAATCCAGTCATTCCGCTCTAACCGCACATTGAAGGTAGTATTAAACGGACATGCCTCCCAAAACTACCATTCGAACGCTGGCGTCCCTCAAGGCTCTATCCTAGGTCTCATGCTCTTTCTGATCTACATTAATGATCTCCCATGATGCCATTAGATCCCAAGTGGGCATGTACACCGATGACACCACAATTTACTCACACCTCGATCAAAAACCCGGTGTGGGCGACAAAGCGAACCTCGCTACCGAGCTTGAAAAGGACCTCCAATCCGTGGTGGACTGGGATAGGAAGTGACTCGTGAATTTCACCGCTTCCAAAATGAAGCTGCTATCAATTAACTACCATAGACAATAGCACCCAACTCTCATTTGCATACTCCCTGAGAGTAAAACATTACGCCTCGGCGGACCTCAAATGGAATGACTATATCGAATACATTGCTAAGTCCGCTGCTATGAAGGTCGGTTCTCTGTGCAGGGCCCGGAAATTTTTCCCGTCTGAATCTATCCTTCACATATATAAATCTACCATCCGCCCGTGTATTGAGTACTGCTGCCACATCTGGTCGGGTGCCCTTGCTAGTCTCCTCGGGCTTCTTGACAAAATACAACGGAGAATCTGTAACGTGATCGATCCGGTCTTGGCGGACCGGCTGCAATCACTCTCTCATCGGCGTGACGTAGCTCCCCTGTGCCTCTTTTACAAGTACTTTCACGGCTTCTGCTCCGATGAACTTAGGTCATTGGTGCCGCCTAGGTACGAATTTACACGAGATACTAGATTAGCAACTAGGTCCCACCCTTTTACAGTGAAACAGAAAAGATGTAACCGTAATTTCTACTCCAACAGCTTCTTTTCTCGCGCTTCCCGCCTGTGGAATTCCCTTCCACATGCCTGCTTCCCCGACGGCTACAATCTCCAAGAGTTTAAACGTAAGGTCAATAGACACCTCCTAACACACTAACTTGCATCCATTCTCTCAAACACTCTCACTATCTAACCAACCCTCATTCACGGTGCCCTTACCCGTCTATCACCCTCCTTCTGACATTTCCTATATCTAACCATCCTTTTCCCATCACTTCACTGACCCTATCTAACCCCCTGCGCAATAGTGGCAGTGAAATGCTTTCTCGGGGTGAAACGATTAAAAAAAAAATTATCGTACGAATTCTGATTAAAAGAGCGCAGAAAAGAATGAATTTCGAGGCACAGCAAGAATAGTTTGGTTTCTGCACTGGAACAAGGAATGCGACATTTCGACTCTGTGTGATATCAGAAAGAACAATAAAACCCCAAAATGTTGTATATCTGTTTATTGGATTATGTAAAACATTTTTAAAAAATACGTTTCAAAGAACTGCTAGAACGCTTAGAAAAGCTTGGTATATTTGGGAAGGAGATTTGAATAGTCCAGAACATATATTGTGAGATAAGATAAAAATGAGATATTCAAAATGGTTAGATACATTCCGGCTAGTCCTCGTATAAGTTTGGCTTCTTTAACGGCATATCAACAATTTATGGGTCCTTTATTTTTTATTTGGGATGGGGGTGGCCCTGGTAATTTTAAATGTTTTTTTTTCAAATATTGTTGGTAATTTTTATCATCCTTTTCCAGTAATGTATTTATTGTAAATTTTATTCCTACAAAAATGTATTTTTATACTTTCATAATATTTGAACCTTTGTTTGGGGGTTCACTCGTTGCTGTTAGCTGTGACCCTAACAGGTGCTACCATCACGGATCTGGGTAAACCAAGAAGCAATATCAATCAAGAGGTGATTCCAGGCTTCTCAAAACATCCCGAACAGAAATCTTGCTGCCGGATGAAGTTTATCGTCTTACCCAGAACGAGTCTGTATATACGAGATGGAAAGAGAGAGAGAGAGATGGAGAAAGAAAGTATAAAAACAGAAGAAAGTGAGTGCGCAAGCGTTTTTTAAAAAGTGACCACTTTGCGCCGACCTCGATTCAAGTCGTAGAATCATTCAAGCTTATCAATTGCGATCAAACCTCCGTTTTAATTTACAGACGTATATTTTATGTCCTGTACGTGTTGGAAAAGTTCTTAGATAAAATCTACCTCCCGTTCTGCTTCCTTGGGATCTACAGAACCTCTGGCTAGGGATTTTCATCAAATACGTGCTTATCATTGGTTTTTATCGCAGGCGAATCCTGCTCCATCACCAGCATCGCTAACAATATCTCAGTTGTTGTTGTCATCATCATCGTTCTCATGATCAACGATTAACGCATAGTTTTGTAGAGTCTTCTACCATCGAGTGCTGTTCTCTTAAACTCTTTTAACACTGTTCACTATTTAACTTAATTTTAAATGTCTTCTTCTTCTATGTGCCCTGTCCTTCCAGGATGTAGGCGATCATGGCTTTCCACAACTCCCTATACCTGGTGGATCTTAGGAGGCTTGTCTTTTCAGGACGTAGGCGATCATGGTTTTTCACATCTCCCTATACCTGGTGGCTCTTAGGAGGCTTGTCTTTTCAGGACGTAGGCGATCATGGTTTTTCACATCTCCCTATACCTGGTGGCTCTTAGGAGGCTTGTCTTTTCAGGACGTAGACGATCATGGTTTTTCACATCTCCCTATACCTGGTGGCTCTTAGGAGGCTTGTCATTTCAGGACGTAGGCGATCATGGTTTTTCACATCTCCCTATACCTGGTGGCTCTTAGGAGGCTTGTCTTTTCAGGACGTAGGCGATCATGGTTTTTCACATCTCCCTATACCTGGTGGCTCTTAGGAGGCTTGTCTTTTCAGGACGTAGGCGATCATGGTTTTTCACATCTCCCTATACCTGGTGGCTCTTAGGAGGCTTGTCTTTTCAGGACGTAGGCGATCATGGTTTTTCACATCTCCCTATACCTGGTGGCTCTTAGGAGGCTTGTCTTTTCAGGACGTAGGCGATCATGGTTTTTCACATCTCCCTATACCTGGTGGCTCTTAGCAGGCTTGTCTTTTCAGGACGTAGGCGATCATGGTTTTTCACATCTCCCTATACCTGGTGGCTCTTAGGAGGCTTGTCTTTTCAGGACGTAGGCGATCATGGTTTTTCACATCTCCCTATACCTGGTGGCTCTTAGGAGGCTTGTTTTTCAGGACGTAGGCGATCATGGTTTTTCACATCTCCCTATACCTGGTGGCTCTTAGCAGGCTTGTCTTTTCAGGACGTAGGCGATCATGGTTTTTCACATCTCCCTATACCTGGTGGCTCTTAGGAGGCTTGTCTTTTCAGGACGTAGGCGATCATGGTTTTTCACATCTCCCTATACCTGGTGGCTCTTAGGAGGCTTGTCTTTTCAGGACGTAGGCGATCATGGTTTTTCACATCTCCCTATACCTGGTGGCTCTTAGGAGGCTTGTCTTTTCAGGACGTAGGCGATCATGGTTTTTCACATCTCCCTATACCTGGTGGCTCTTAGGAGGCTTGTCTTTTCAGGACGTAGGCGATCATGGTTTTTCACATCTCCCTATACCTGGTGGCTCTTAGGAGGCTTGTCTTTTCAGGACGTAGGCGATCATGGTTTTTCACATCTCCCTATACCTGGTGGCTCTTAGGAGGCTTGTTTTTCAGGACGTAGGCGATCATGGTTTTTCACATCTCCCTATACCTGGTGGCTCTTAGGAGGCTTGTCTTTTCAGGACGTAGGCGATCATGGTTTTTCACATCTCCCTATACCTGGTGGCTCTTAGGAGGCTTGTCTTTTCAGGACGTAGGCGATCATGGTTTTTCACATCTCCCTATACCTGGTGGCTCTTAGGAGGCTTGTCTTTTCAGGACGTAGGCGATCATGGTTTTTCACATCTCCCTATACCTGGTGGCTTTTAGCAGGCTTGTCTTTTTCAGAAGGACGTAGGCGATCATGGTTTTTCACATCTCCCTATACCTGGTGGCTCTTAGGAGGCTTGTCTTTTCAGGACGTAGGCGATCATGAACACATCTCCCTATACCTGGTGGCTCTTAGGAGGCTTGTCTTTTCAGGACGTAGGCGATCATGGTTTTTCACATCTCCCTATACCTGGTGGCTCTTAGGAGGCTTGTCTTTTCAGGACGTAGGCGATCATGGTTTTTCATCTCCCTATACCTGGTCGCTCTTAGGAGGCTTGTCTTTCGGGACGTAGGCGATCATGGTTTTTCACATCTCCCTATACCTGGTGGCTCTTAGGAGGCTTGTCTTTTCAGGACGTAGGCGATCATGGTTTTTCACATCTCCCTATACCTGGTGGCTCTTGAGCTTGTCACTGGGACGTAGGCGATCATGGTTTTTCACATCTCCCTATACCTGGTGGCTCTTAGGAAGGCTTGTCTTTTCAGGACGTAGGCGATCATGGTTTTTCACATCTCCCTATACCTGGTGGCTCTTGGGAGGCTTGTCTTTTCAGGACGTAGGCGATCATGGTTTTTCACATCTCCCTATACCTGGTGGCTCTTAGGAGGCTTGTCTTTTCAGGACGTAGGCGATCATGGTTTTTCACATCTCCCTATACCTGGTGGCTCTTAGCAGGCTTGTCTTTTCAGGACGTAGGCGATCATGGTTTTCACATCTCCCTATACCTGGTGGCTCTTAGGAGGCTTGTCTTTTCAGGACGTAGGCGATCATGGTTTTCACATCTCCCTATACCTGGTGGCTCTTAGCAGGCTTGTCTTTTCAGGGACGTAGGCGATCATGGTTTTTCACATCTCCCTATACCTGGTGGCTCTTAGGAGGCTTGTCTTTTCAGGACGTAGGCGATCATAAGTTTTTTACATCTCCCTATACTGGTAGCTCTTAGGAGGCTTGTCTTTTCAGGACGTAGGCGATCATGGTTTTTCACATCTCCTAACACCTGGTGGCTCTTAGGAGGCTTGTCTTTTTCAGGACGTAGGCGATCGCGAGTTTTTCACATCTCCCTATACCTGGTGGCTCTTAGCAGGCTTGTCTTTTCAGGACGTAGGCGATCATGGTTTTTCATCTCCCTATACCTGGTGGCTCTTAGGAGGCTTGTCTTTTCAGGACGTAGGCGATCATGGTTTTTTCATCTCCCTATACCTGGTGGCTCTTAGCAGGCTTGTCTTTTCAGGACGTAGGCGATCATGGTTTTTCACATCTCCCTATACCTGGTGGCTCTTAGGAGGCTTGTCTTTTCAGGACGTAGGCGATCATGGTTTTTCACATCTCCCTATACCTGGTGGCTCTTAGGAGGCTTGTCTTTTCAGGACGTAGGCGATCATGGTTTTTCACATCTCCCTATACCTGGTGGCTCTTAGGAGGCTTGTCTTTTCAGGACGTAGGCGATCATGGTTTTCCATCTCCCTATACCTGGTGGCTCTTAGGAGGCTTGTCTTTTCAGGACGTAGGCGATCATGGTTTTTTTCACATCTCCCTATACCTGGTGGCTCTTGGCAATTTTCTCTATTTGGGAAAGACCTAAGAATAATCTCTACTGGCAGCAAACCGCCTGCATACGGACACGAAACGAATTCAACAGTTAAAAGGGGTGTAAGAAAAGGATGCGTCTTTTCACCGGATCTATTCAACTTGTACAGCGAGACTATTCTGAGGACCCTAGAAGTTATGCCAGGATTTGTCATCGGAGGCCACAATTTAAACAAGTCCTTCTTCATTTGTATTGCCCTTTCGAAGAGCATCCTAATCATAAATATGGCGTTTCTTGTTCCAGTGTCTGTGACGAAATCACACTGTTCTCGGCCT
Source organism: Ascarosepion bandense (assembly GCA_037127315.1). Classification (NCBI taxonomy): domain Eukaryota; kingdom Metazoa; phylum Mollusca; class Cephalopoda; order Sepiida; family Sepiidae; genus Ascarosepion; species Ascarosepion bandense. The sequence continues at coordinate 3,622,621 of JBBBDQ010000264.1, forward strand.
ATTTCTGTCCTGATTCTGCTTCTCGCTCTATTCAACAGGATTCAGACGATCAGTTTTGCATATTAAACTGATAAGTATAATTCGTTCTTTTCATATTTTGTAGCCTTTTTTTCTTCAATATTGTACCTTATTTTTATTCATCTTTTTACTTTTTAAAACGTCCCTTTTCTTTTCGGTTCAGTTTTCTTTTAAGGACAATTTCCGTTCGAATCTCACTATCCTTCTAACTTCATTATGATCACGTTTCACTTTTAGCTATTGTTCAAATAACTCCATTTGTCTACATATGTTTATGTTACAGAAAATCCCGAAGATTAACGAAATGATTTAACAACCGACATACTGAAATTATTTGTTTAAACATTATTTTTAATAATCAATTGTTTACTTCCCCTATGTTGATAGGGGTCGCAGGTTCGAATCCTTTCGAATGATACATGTTTTCGTAACAAAAATTTACCGTAAATAATCAGGCCGGTAGAAACAAATATACTGTTTGATTAAAAACAGATTATCTTCTCAAATACGAGTATCGAATAAAAATAATGTTTAAACAAATAATTTCTATTTATCTATCTTTCAAGTCACTCTATTTTTCCTTGCTATTCGTGTCGTATACTTAAACCCTTCGCTTAAATCCTACCTGCAGTTCAAATCCATTCGTTTCTCGTATTATCTGCATCTTTCATTTTTACCTCCCGCTCAAATGCCTCTCACGCGAATCTCTTGATAAAATCTTACCTTTCACTCAAACCATTGCCAGTTTTCTTGCATTTTCTAAAGTCCGTTTCCATCTTCTATACGAATGATTCTTTATTTGATTATCTTTCTGAAATGTGGTATTGTAATTATTTACATTGATCGGGCTGCTGTCCTCATCTTTATTATCATATTCACAACGTTTCGGTCGTTATACTCTCCGATCTTCTAGATGATATCTACCCAAGAACACGTTACTTAATAGATAAAAAGCATTGGTTGAATCCAGTGACTTGACCCAAAGTGTTTTGAGATCAGTAATGCATGGTCATCAGTAAAAAAAGGCAACCCATATGCCAAATACAAGTCAGGGATCCTAGAATCAAGCAAGTACAAAAATTTAAATACCTGGGAAGTGTTATAACAAAAGACGGAAAGTGCAACACAGAGATCCGAAGGCGAATTGGCATGGCGAAGGAAGCATTCCAGAAATTGAGTAAAGTACTAAGAAACAGAACAATTTCGCTAAAAACAAAGAAGAGAGTACTGGATTGCTGTATGTTGTCAGTTCTTCAATATGGCAGTGAATGCCGGACAATATCATCAAAGATGAAAGAAAAACTTGAAGCAAACCAAATGTGGTCCACAGAAGGATGCTGCGAATATCATGGATCGAGCATGTGAGCAATAATTAAGTTTTGGAAATGATGGAAACGAAAAGGAAATTAATACTGAGCATCAGGAAGAGACAGCTGAAGTTCCTGGAATATGTAATGAGGAAGGAGAGCTTGGAGAACCTGATACTAACAGGCCAGATAGAAGGAAAAAGGGACAGGAGAAAGCAGCGGATAACATATTTAAAGGACCTAATTAGGTAGATGACAGAACGAGGGTTGCTTGGTTTAACTGGAGAAAGCCTGCTAAGAGCCACCAGGTATAGGGAGATGTGGAAAGCCAAGATCGCCTACGTCCTGAAAAGACAAGGCACATAGAAGAAGAATCTGGTTGCAATAGGGGTGAACAAAACTAGGTGAGTTCAATGGATATTACTAAGGTAACTGAAAGTGGCATGACTAGTGATCGAAATAAAAGGCTCATTTCCAAATTTTAATCATCTGAAGAAGGTCGTAGCGCACAACGGCCGAAACATCGTGAATATAGCAAGAATGATGTGAACAGCAATCCGAACAATGTAAATTCATCTTTTTTCTTTTTTTTTCTGTATTTTTCAGTTTCTCGTTCAAACTTCACTATTATTCCGTCCATGTTGTGTCCTCAGCGTTTTATATGATTACTCTCTGCTATGTCTGAATCTTTCATTCCTGATCATCTTCACCTATCTTATCGATTTACCTTCTTAAATTGATCCATTTATCATGTCTTATTTTTATCAACCTTCACATCTTGTAGTTCAAATAATCGATTTTTTCTATTTATAAAGAGATAGATTTTTGCTGCAACCGTCACCTGTTTTTTTTTTCAAGTCGTTATGGGGTAATTGTTTGTCCGAATGCTCACTCCGATATTCGAAACCATCGTAGCATAAATTTTCTAATGTATTCTTTGCTTTACTTTTTCTCTTCTTTCCAAGCCACCATTTTCTAATTTCTCATCTTCAACCATTTTTTTCTCATACATTTGCTTAATTTCCCTTTCCTCTTTTGTCTAGTCTTCCCTTTTTATCTTATTTCTTTGCTCAATAAACATTACTTATAATTTCCCGCTTCTTTTTATTACTTCCCGCTTCTTTTTACCTTTTCCTCCATCGAACTTTTCCCATTCCTTCTCTACTTCCATGATTTCACTCTTCTCTACTAAGAATTGCTTAACTCACTAATAAACATAAAATCCGGCATTATTTACAAAAATAAAAAGAAATATCCGTATTATTTAAATAAAAACCCGGTATTTAATACCGTTTTGTATTTTTTCTAACCCTGATATCAATTATATTTTTTTCTTCAAAATCTGGCATTAATTATAGATTTGTAAAAATCTATAAACAATTATAGGTTTCTATAAAGATTTCGTGAAGACCCACCGTTCAAAACATGAGAAGATTGTCAATGGATTGAAATGGAATCAGATCAAATATTGTGGTAATTTAACTTTGGTAGGAAATGAGAAAACGTTGTCTACCTATCGGCTTACCTGGAAAATCAACCCCGTGTATTGAATACTGCTGCCACATCTGGTCGGGTGCCGCTGCTGTTCACCTCGGGGTTCTTGATAGAATCCGACGTAGAATCTGTAATGCGATAAATACTGACTTGGCAGCTCGGCTGCAGACGCTATCTCACCGGCGTGACATGGCTTCCCTGTGCCTCTTCTATAAATAAATTTACGGCTTCTGCTTCAATAAACTTAGATCACTGGTGCCTCCTAGGTATGAATTTACACGAGCTAATAGATTAGCAACTAGGTCCCACCCTTTTACAGTGAAACCAATAAAATATAACATCAGTTTCTACTCTAACAGCTTCTTTTATCGCACCTCCTCCTGTGGAATTCCCTTCCATTTATTTGTTTCCCCGACAGGTACAATCTCCAGGAATTTAAATGTAAGGTCAATAGACATCTCCTATCTCACTAACTCGAATCCATTTTCTCAATCTCTTTTTTCACTCTGCGTTGTGGAGCAGTGGATATCCACTCGGAACGACAAATCGGGGTGCCGAGTTCGAATTCTAGTTGAATTCCTTGCATTCACTTACGCACAAATACCCTTGGGAAAGATATTAATCCGTCTCTTCGCTCCAGTTATGGGTTAAATAACAGGACAGATTGGGTTCTAGAGCCTTGGCTGGCAACCAGTCTACCCCAGAAAGCAATGGCAACCTACTGCGGGATAATATTCTGGCCAGTCAGTTATGTCTCGAAAGAGACATGATCGCCCAAGCGTGTATCACGTATGACACTTAAGTGACTGACTCCAACTCTATTCTCGGTATTCACATCCGTCTATTACCCTTCTCCTGACATTTCCCATAACTAAACTCCCTTTCTCATCACTTTCCCCTGTGTAATCCTCTACGCAGCAGTGGCAGTCGAATGCCTTGCTTGGGGTGAGAAGATTAAAAAAAAATTTTGACTATTAAGGTTCGAACTCGATTGCTGGAAATGTTCAAGTCTAACCGACGGAAGGTATCTTATTTTTTCCTTTTAATTTATTTACAATTTTTCCAACCTTCTCATTTTACGTATCTTCGTTAAAATGCTTCACTTTCGAGGGGCAAAACCACGTCCACTGCACTTCTAAGGGTCGTTGCAAATGTAGCCCTGATTTTCTTTCTTGGCCCGAACGGCAAGATTTTTTCTCCGCCACCACACTCCACACGATGTCGACGAGAAAAACAAGTCCAGCGTTACATCCCCGTTGTTTGTCCTTTGGGATAAATCGTAGATATCAAATTTGCAATTCAATACCGGATAACGGCCATGCGCACTGGTGCACACACATTTTCTCGTTCCGACTCTATGATTTCAGTATCTTCACACCCTGTTCACACCCTGATAAATAAGAAAATGAATACAGTTTTATATATAACCCCCGGGGAGATTCATACGCCAATCAGAAATTCTAGCGTTAATTCAAATTCTAAACTTTGAAACTTGAACCTAACTGCAATAAGTCAATCTTGGGTTTATGAACACAAATCATTATAAAAAAGCTATGATGTTTCAGATACATTTTCTTTGCAGATATTATTCCGACTTTGAGCAAATTTTCGCACATCACTTGCTTTGCTTACAGCTTGTCGCTGAAACCACATATCAATAAAATATGTATACTCTCGTAAATTGTTCCCTTTTGAAGTGTTGAACTCATCGCTTCCTACTAATGAAATTATAGTTTACTAGAAGTAAACGTGAAAATTTCACGATATTCTTATTTTAATTTTCTGATCCTTAAGTTAATGACCTAATCAGCTCATGGCGCGTTCTATGAAAATAAAATATCTATAGAAATTCATCTACCGCATGGTTAGTTATTTGAGCGTAACAGTTTAACAAAATATTACAATAATAATCACTGAAAGATTTGAAATTGTTAACTCATCCATTTCAGTGAAACAAACTTTAAACACGTCTATCATTCTTTCTTACTGAAACCAAGTGGCGTCTTTGATATGGCTTTCGTCACAATTAAAATTGATTTGTCTATATTTCTGAAATGAGGTAGTATTTACAGTATTTACATTATTCGGACTATTGTCCTCATCTTTGTTGCCATTTGTACAACGTTTCGGCCGTTGTACACTCCGGCCTTCTTAAGGTGCTAGGAATTTCAAACCAAACCCTTCATTACAATCACTAGGGTATATCATTCTCATCCATTGCGTAAAGTCTATATTGGAAATCATATCACGAGTTATCTCCCTCTAACCCTGCAAATTACTTGTTCACCACTGCTGTAGCCCGGTATTGAACTCACAACTCTAAGGGTTGGTTAGTTCCTGACTTGACTCTTAGAGATTTGAGTTCAATACCAGGCTACAGCAGTGGTGAACAAGTAATTTGCAGGGTTAGAGGGAGATGACCCATGACTTCTAATCGAAGCTTTACGCAAGGAATGACGATTATATATCCCAGTGATCGTAATAAAGGATTCGGTTCGAAATTCCTAACATCTGAAGAAGGTCGGAGCGTACAACGACCGAAACGTCATATAAACGGCAACAAAGATGAGGACAATAGTCCGAATAATGTAAATACTGTAATTAAAATGGAATAGTCGATTATTTGTGAGTCATTTGCAGGAGACTTTAAACACTTCTATTGTTCCTTGCTTCTTTTTTCCTTTAATTTCTTACTGAAACCAAGTAGCGCTTCTGATATGTTATTTCCGTTTTTTTTTTTTCACATATCAAAACAGAATAATCCATTACCTATAAGGCAGAATGTAACGGTCGTGCAAACTAACTAAGGAACTAATTAACGAAGGGCGGAGCAAGAAGAATTATAATAGGGCATTGTTTTTCCTTTGATATTGCGTTGTTAATCAATGAACAATGATCTCTTTTCCACATTTCCACTACATGGTGAGTTTCTTTCTTTTCGTTATTGTTAATAGGAACACATCGAAAAGAGCCACACGTCATGGAACTAATATCCAGGAATGGTTTGTTAATTTTAACATATCCATAACATAACTGCTCTCTGTTAATCGTCTGAGAGAAACCATTGTGCCTTTCATCAACATGGCTGACGCTAACCTCCAGGACAGTAGCTTCTTGGGCTAACGTTTTCCATTAACATGAACTGGAAAAATATAGTTAATAAATTGCTTGATATGCTGCTAAGAAATTTGGTTCCCTACGTCGTGTAAGATCATTTTTCTCAACAGAATCTATATGGTACTTCTGATATGGTACTTCTGATATAAACTACTGGTCATAATTATTAGGCAACCCCATTTTTTTTTAAAATGATGTATTTCACACTGTTTTTAGTATTTATTGCTAAATGAAAATAGAATGGTTATTTTGTTATTACTTTGCAAAATTTGGCAAGGCTAGGAAGTAAAGATGAACTCGTTCAAATCCTTTTAAATTTTTTCATTCTTTCATTGATGTAACTGCAATATAGGTAATTTTTAAATGTTATTAAATTCATTTGATGCACATCTTATTGTGCAATATTAACAAAAGAACCAATCTATTTTCATTTACAATTATTCACTTGGTAATAAATACTAAAAAATAGTATGAAATACATCATTTTTTTTAAACTGGGGGGCCTAATAATTATGGCCGGTAGTGTATATTAACTCACAAAAATAAAGTGTTTTAGTTTGAAAAGGCATTTTAACATAGTATTCATGGTATATATTAGATGAATTTTGGTATACATAATAATTAATGTGCGCTACTTAATCATTTTTAACTTATTTTGAGACAGAAATATTCTTGGAGCCCTTAATTATGAATATGACATAACATGATTTGCATTAACGTTTTTTGTATGAATTCCAGCTTGGGCACAATGTCTCGCAAACTTCTGCTAATATCAACAAAACATCAGAAGATGGGTCCACATGTGATTGGACAGCACAAATATGGTTTTAGAAATTCCGTATTGGCGATAAGGGCCTTAAAGATAGTGGACGGTCACGCAGTCTTGACAACGAACAATTGCAAGCAGTTGATGAGCAAAACCTACATCAAAGTGTTAAAGAAATGTTTCCGACGCTTGGTGTCAGCACTGCAACAGTCCCACGCCATTTATAGAATATTGGCAAGGTGAAAGAGTCCGATAAATAGGTTCCGTATTATCTCAATAAAAATTAAAAAAATGTACACATTTTTAAAAAGTGTCCTTGATGCTCTTTTTGCGTAATAACAATGAGATCCGTTTCTAGTCATTTCTAATGAAAAGTGGATCTTTTATGATAGCCGTAAACGATCAGGTCAATGGCTTGATTGTGATGTGTCCACAAACATTTCCCAAAGTCAAAGATGCATCATTAAAAGATTATGGTAACTGTCTGGTGGTCTGTAATTGATACTATCCGCTACAGCTTTCTGGAAGGCAATCAGAGCAATAATGCAGAGCTTTGCTGCAATGAATTTGTTGAAATTCATGCAAAAAAAATAAGACCTGCATTGGTGAATTGGTCCAATTCTGCTCTAAAATAATGCGCAGCCCATGTTGCAAGAATGACGTTGCAATAACTCACAGACTTGGTATACGAGAGTTTGCCACATCTAAACTTATTTATAAATGGAATTTGCCCGTGTGTGTGTGTGTGTGTGTGTGTGTGTGTGTATGTCCGTTACCTATAGACTCCGAAACGGCTTAACCGATTTTCTTGAAAAATTACACAGTTGTACTATAAGCGTCCGCGAGTGTTCTTAGCTAGGTTTTGTGTCGAGGTACCCCCGTTAAATATCGAAAATCGATAATCGAAAAAATCGAGTTATAGAAGGTGTGGTCCGATTTTAATCAAATTTCATACACTCATAGACAAAGACATAAGAAACTATATTCAGAACTTTTAAATTTGCAGTTCTTACAATAGTGCAGAAAATCGTTAATATATATATATATATAAAAGGAAATATCTTTGTGTGTTTGTTTATCTGCCTGTATGTCTGTATTTTTTCAGCCCTTTTATTTTAGTTTTTTCTTCGGGTTTGGCTCTAAGTAGGTAAGATTTTAATTCTTAGTTTCAGCCATGATACCATTTACTCAGTGGAGTTATTTAGCCTTCAAAATTCAGTTTACGACGAAAAAAACTTATTTGATATCGATCTCAGTGTCGCACTTTCCGTTTTCTGTTAGAACTCTTTCCAGGCATTTAAATGTTTGTACCTGTTTGATTTTAGCAACCCCCTCGCCGCATATAATATGCATTTTGAGCTCCTCTTTTTAAGGATGGCCATGAATTTAGTTTTCTTGTAGTCTATTTGTGGGCTTTTCTTTCCGTTTTCTTCAGCTCCCTTATGTAGGAGGCCTTGTAGATTCCTTTCCGTGTTTGCTATCAGCAGTGTATCATTTGCGTATCTTATATTATTCAGATTCTGGCCCCCGATGATTAATCTTGGTTTGACTTCTGAGTTTCACAGAATAGTCTCGTACAAGTTGAATAGATCCGGTGAAAAAACACATCTTTGTATTACACCTTCTAAATGCCAGTAGACTGTAATACGAGGCAGAAAAGGCCATTAGAAATGTTTTATCAGTTTGAAATTGCTCGATGCAGCATCCAGTTTTCACCGACCTGTAGTGGCAGGTCATTGCAGCGACCTGGAAAGTCTAAAATTGTTCTTCTGGATTTTGTTGGTTGGTTGTTTTTGTGGCATATCAACATCTCGGCGGGTCATTTATTGCCAACTAAACTTTATTTATTTATTGCTGGAAATACCTTTTCTTTTCAACAATTTATTGTTTTTATATAAGTTTTGTGTCTCGTAATACTTTTTTCTTTTCAAGCATCAAGATTCATTGGGATTTGTTTTTAAGGACAGGGTCCCCAAGTCCTACCCTGTTATTTAACCCATAACTGGATGAAAGGGACGGATTAATACCTTTCCCAAGGGTACCAGTGCTTAAGTGAATGCAGTGTATTCAACTGGAATTCGAACTCAGCTCACCGATTTCTCTTTCCGAGCCGATATCCACTGCACCACAACGCACATCTGTCACTAAACGCTTACAGCACCTGATATTCCCAAGCGGTCACCCATCTAAGTACTGACCAGGCTCAACGTTGCTTAACTTCGGTGATCGAGCGATAACCGGTGTATTCAACGTGATATGGCCGTAAGCCGCTCTTCTGGAAATTAATAAAAGATTACTTGCTGAACCGGATTGCTGGTTGCTTGTGATAGTAAATCTCTATAAAAACTGAGACGCAGGGAATTATTGAGTGTAAACAAAGACAAGAATAAGAAAACAATATTAATGACTAAGAACAGTCACAAAGTATTAGAAAACAAGACAATTTCACTAGAAACAAAAGAGGAGAGTACTGGATTGCTATGTGATGTCGATTCTTCAATATGGCAGTGAATGTTGGACGATATCTTTGAAGATGAAGAAACAATTTAAAGCAGCAGAAATGTGGTTCTGCAGTAGGATGCTGAGGATATCATGGACCCAGCATGTGAGCAATGACAAGGTTTTGGAAAGAATAGACACGAAAAAGAATGTTAATATTGAGCATCAGGAAGAGACAATCGAAGTTCCTGGGATATGCAATGAGGAAGGAGGGCTTGAAGAACCTGATACTAACAGGTCAGGTAGAGGGAAAAAAGACAGGGCTAAGCAGCGGATAACATATTTGAAGGACCTGATCAGGTAGATGACGGAACGAGGGTTGCATGGTGTAACAGGAAAAGGCGGACTTAGAGCCACCAGGGATAGGTAAATGTGGAAAGCCATGATCGCCTACGTCCTGAAAGGACGTGGTATATAAAAGTAGAAGATGAACAGTAGCAGAACAGATAGTATGAAGACAAAAGGTAACGATTGAGATTTTGTTTGAATTTTTAACGATCAGTCTTGACTGGAAATCAAGAAAAAGGTGAAAGAGAGTCCCACATGCAAAAAGCACGAGAAATGAAACTGCTAGCATAGAACTTAAATTAAGCATTTTATCTGTAAAATGATGAAATCTTGTCGCTAATTTCGTACTGCGTTTAAATTTATAAAGTCTAGGTATCAAAGAGATACGTTCATCAGAACAATTATCATGAAAGTATTAATAGAAAAGGCACAGAGAAGCTCTACTACGGTAGTGGGAAAATAACTAAAGTCGAGATGCCATGTCAGGACTAACAGAATAACATATTCTTCTTTGGACTTTATAAAGAATCTCTAAATATTAGGTTGTTACAAAAATGTTGGCCGATTTCAGAAACAATTTATTATTGAAAAATTAACTGTAGAAATGTTGAAATTAGTCAAATTACAAGCTTTGAACATCTATGCAACTCTGTTATCGATCAGCGAGATTTTTTATTTCGCGTTGATAAAAAGTTATTGGCTGTGATGCAACGCAATATTTGAAAGCTATTTCCAACTCTGGTTTGGATCTAAAAGTTTAACCATTTAAAAATAGGCTAAATCAGCAGGCGAAAGATCAGGAGAATATAGAAGACTATCAGTATAGCCCGTCGTTGCTCGGGTGTAATGAAGGCTTTAAAACTAATCCATGATCTTGGAGCTCAGACACTTTGGACGTTGGCACGAAAGACCAAAAAGCAATAATTGTTTCCAGTTAAAGCGAAACCGTAGACTGAAAGAAAAATTAATGGATGTAAAGTTCCTGGGAGATGTAATGAGGAAGGAAGGCTTGGAGAATCTGATACTCACTTGTCAGATAGAGGGAAAGAGAGACAGAAGAGAGCAGTGCGTAGCATACTTGATGAGCTTGAGCAAGTGTATGGCAGAGCGGGGTTTGGGTTGGGTTACAGGAGAAAGCGTGCTAAGTGTCACTAGGGATAAGGAGATGTAGCAGGCCATGATCGCCTACGTCTTGAAGGAATATAGCACATTGAAGAAGAAGAAGAAGAAGAAGACATTTAGCCTCAGTCAGGTCTTCAATGAATAACGGAAGTTGTTAAACGTAGATAAACCCGATTTTGTTGAAACTTGTCATAGGTCACACAAAAACAAATAAACTACGGAACACGAAAATAAATGGAATTGAAAATGAAATCACAATTTTATTTCTGTCAATACCCACTTGCGACGCTATTAGAAAGATTTCATTAACTTATCCAACAGAAGTGGAAGAACTGCTATTTAGCCAAATCCAAGATATTATTCTGAAGAGTATTCGACCAAGAAAAATATTGGTACAAAGATCATAGAACCAGTACTGCTTGCATACAGCTATACTCCAACTTGGAATATATTAAAAAATAGTAATTTATATTACTATATCCGTCTCTATTTCTGAGATGAGGTATTGTAATTATTTACATTGTTCGGGCTGTTGTCCTCATCTTGTTGTTATATTCACGACGTTTCAAGCCTTTATTTATATCGTTTACTGAGATAGATTGTTCTCGTTCCATGAGTCATGCCGCTCCCAGATGTCTCACTATCAGTTATCTTTCTTTAACTCAACTGTATAAGTTTTTTTATTCCCCTCTCTTGTAGCCAGGTAATGAACTCTCAACTCCTCATTGGATCCAACAAACGCTTTTATCCATTGATCCAAGGTCGAAAAGTTTTGAGTATGGCAACAAAGATGAGGACAACAGTCCGAGTAATGTAAATAGTGCAAATTATTTTCTTCTTATTCTTCTTCTTCTGTGCATTGTCCTTGCAGGACGTAGGCGATCATAGCTTTCCACATCAACCTATGTCTGGTGGCTCTTAGCAGGTTTTATTCTGTTCCACCACGCAACCCTCGTTCCGTCATCCATCTGATCAGGTCCTTCAAATATGTTATCCTCTGCTTCCCCCGTCTCTTTTCCCCTCTATCTGGCCTGTTAGTATCAGGTTCTTCAAGCCCTCTTTCCTCATTGCATGTCCCAGGAACTTCAGCTGTCTCTTCCTGATGCTCAGTATTAATTTTCTTTTCGTTTCCATCATTTCCAAAACCTAATTATTGCTCACATGCTCGATCCATGATATTCGCAGCATCCTTCTGTAGAACCAAATTTTAGTTACTTGAAGTTTTTCCTCCATCTTTGATGATATTGTCCATCATTCACTGCCATATTGAAGAACTGACAACACATAGCAATCCAGTACTCTCTTCTTTGTTTCTAGCGAAATTGTCCTGTTTCTTAATACTTTACTCAACTTCTGGAATGCTTCCTTCGCCATATGAACTGGCCTTCGGGTCTCTGTCTATCTGTCTTCTGTTAGAACACTTCCCAGGAATTTAAATTTTTTACCTGATTGATTCTTGTATCCACAACTGCATTTGGCATAATAAAAAATTAATTCATTTTATTTCTTGGGCTTCTTTGTTGACTAATTTCTACTGATCTACAAGCTATTTTACAAGATATTTGTCGTAGCTGTTAGGTAATTGCTTTCGAATGCAACCGTAAAAGAATAAAGCAAAATAATTTATCCACCATCCTAGAGGGAAAAATGTTAACGGATTAGCGATAGTCGACCTGTATTTCCTAAGATCAGCTCATAGTAACTGCGGAGAGAAGATTTGGTCACTAGCCTACCTTATGTGTCCTACCTTTAAAAAAAGCGTATTATAAGGAAGTATTTTAACTGTCTGGTAAGGGTTAGAGGTTAGAATTAGGCCAGAAATAGGGTTAGGGTTAGGGGAAATAATTAGTTTTAATAAATAGCGGAATACTTATATCTATAAATATATTCTTACTGAGGTAGGATGCATTCAAACCGGGTACATACCATGCCAGAATCAAAGAGGTAAGCCATATACTATACCGGCACTGAAGATTTTACAGTATTTATATTGTATGTGGGAAGGGTCAACTTATCTTTAAAAATCAGTGTTTGAAATAATGAGTTTCTTTTTCGTTTTCTTTTTTCCTGGAAACAAACATTTAACGACAGTAGGAAATAAGCTACAACCCCGAATGCTCAAGCCATTTCTTTCAAAAGAGGCCTTGTAGCTGTAGGCTAAAAGATTAGCTGATTTCTCAGACATTCAACAGCACGAGACTACATGACTAAAAGGTAACAGAAACTACATTACTAAAAGGTAACAGAAAACTAACCCCACTGTCCCCATCGACTCACGATGGTGACACTGCCTGCAAATAATTCTGTTTCTCCATCAATTCAAGAATTTATAGTTTTTCTTTTTAAATCTTGTCATTGTTAATTTTTGGAATGCGCCTTGTGGAGCAGTGGATATCGGCTTGTGACGAGAAATCAAAAAACCGAGTTCGAATTTTCATTGAATGCTTTGAATTCACTTACGCGCAAATAACCATGTCAAAGGTATTAATCCGTCTCTTCTCCCTCCAGATATGGTTTAAATAGAAAGATAGATTGGGTTCTGTAGCCTTAGTTTTGTAACCGGTATACTCCAAAAGGTAATGGCAACATACTACGGAAACATCTTTTCATTTAGTCATGTCTCTTCCGAGACATGATCGACCAAGTATCAAGTATGGCCTTTAACTGACTAACTGATTTGTTTACACTGAATCTCAGAAATTGAGAACATATTATTTTTCAACTGTCATTAAAGTCTTAATTTGAACATTTGGAAAATTTAGATAAAAAAAAAACAAAAACTGAAGAATGTTAATTTTCTGTGATGCAATTTCCTGTTTAAGAAATATACTATAAAAATCAGGTTTTCCTCTTACTCTCCAGTATTACCCCTATTTTTATTTTTAGCTATTTCCAAAATTAAGAAAAATGCCCTGAAAGAACAAAGATTGGCTGATATTCCTGATATTCAACAACACAGCACTTCTTCTTTTTCTATGTGCCCTGTCCCTTCAGGACGTAGGCGATCGTGGTTTTCAACGTCTCCCTATCCATGGTGGCTCTTAGCACACCTCCTGTTACGCCATGCAACCCTCGTTCCATCATCCACTTGATTAGGTCTTTCCAATATGTTATCCGTTGCTTTCCCCTGTCTCTTTTCCCCTCTATCTGGTCTGTTAGTATCAGGTTCTCCAGGTCCTTCTCCCTCATTGCATGTCCCAGGAACTTCAGTTGTCTCCTCCTGATGCTCAGTATTGGTTTCATTTTTGTTTCCATCATTGCTCACATGCTCAATCCATGATATTCGCATCATCCTTCTTTAAAACCAAATTTCAGCTCCTTCCAGTTTTTCATTTATCTTTGATGATATTGTCCAGCATTCACTGCCATATTGAAGAACTGACAAGACATAGCAATCCAGTACTCTCTTCCTTGTTTCAAGTAAAATTGTCCCGTTTCTTAATACTTCACTCAACTTCTGGAATACTTCCTTCGCCATGACAATTCGCCTTCGGATCTCTGTGTCGCACTTTCCGTCTTCTGCTATAACACTTCCCATGTATTTAAATTTTTGAACCTGCTTGATTCTAGTATCCCCGATCTGTATTTGCCATATTGGGCTGCCCTTTTTACTGATGACCATGCATTCGGTTTGCTTTCATTTTATTTGGAGTCCTTTCTTATCACTCACTTCAGCTACCTTCTGTAGGAGGTTTTGTAGTTTCCTTTCTGTGTCTGCTATCAGCACTGTATCATCTGCGTACCTCAGGTTGCTTAAATTGTTGCTTCCGATGACAAATCCAGGCATAACTTCTAGGGTCCTCAGAATAGTCTCGCCGTACAAGTTGAATAGATCCGGTGAAAAGACGCATCCTTGTTTTACACCCCTTTTCTGTTTTTGTATATCTGCTGAATTCATTGAAAAGGCGCCTTGTCATGGTAAAGGATTCACTTGGCAGGCAATAGTTCAGCTTGTTTTCTGTGAACTGATCTTCGTAACGCTTTTAATACAAATAAACATGCTAATTGATTGTTTGTCTATAAACACAGCCACATTTGCAACTAATTTTTGATTTGTACTTTTCATTTCATGTGACATCTTGCAAATTTTCCTGTCTTTCTTTCAACAGTGTGTAACATTCAAAACGACCCGATTTCTTCATAAGAAATTTACCATATGCCGTTTGTAATAGAACATACTTTTCACTCGAACAAGCATTACACAAAACTTGATATTAATCCGTAGTTCCAGATCCTTTTCATTTATTTTCTGTCGGGTGTATAACGAACGCGTACAGCTTACTCTATGACTCTCCAAGGAATTATTCTTTTGGTTATTATATAAACGACATGCTGTTGTCATTTCAGGAATTAAACTGTCAGTGTTTCTCGCATATATATATATGTGTGTGTGTGTGTGTTTGTGTGTATGTGAGTGTGTGTGTGTGTGTGTGGATTGATGATTGCGCTTAGCATGAAACAGTCTGTTGCCCTTGAGTGTCAACTTCAATGTTCACTCTTGTATATATATATATATATATATATATATATACAAGAGTGAACATTGAAGTTGACACTCAAGGGCAACAGACTGTTTCATGCTAAGCGCAATCATCAATCCACACACACACACACACATATATATATATACCGGAAACACTGACATTCTTGCAACTACGGTTTCTGTTAAGAAGGCTTCGTCAGGCAGAAAAACATTGTTTTGTCTTAAAAGGCCTATATGTAATAATGCTTGTACCAGCAATAAAAATGTGGAAAAATAGTGGAAATAAATTCACTCATTTCATTTCTCGTGCTCCCTTTGTTGACTAACGTCTACTGATCTACAAACTATTTTACAAGATATATGTAGTAGGCAGCTATTAGGTTAATCGATTTCTAATGCAACCATAAAAAATAAAGCAAAATAGTTTATCCACCACCCTAGAGGGATAAATTTTACCGGATTAGCGATAGTCGACCTGTATTTCCTAAGATCAGCTCATAGTAACTGAGGAGAGAAGATTTGGTCACAGGCCTACCTTATGTGTCCTACCTTTAAATAGCGTATTATAAGGAAGTATTTTAACTGTCTGGTAAGGGTTAGAGGTTAGAATTAGGCCAGAAATAGGGTTAACGTTTTAGACAGTATGAAACGAAAAACTCGTTTGTATAAATACTGCTATTCGGGATCATATTTGGCGAACAGAATTTATTTCGCTTATCTGCAAGTTGCGATTACTTCTTACTTTTCATTAAGTCATCGATCAGGATGTATTATGGCCAGTTTTTCCTACTATCAAACCCTGCACCTTTGGCCTCGAATGTTCCGTACACGTGTTTTCTTCAGTATATTCGATACGATACTGGGGTTTTTATAATATTTTTTCGTCCCATACAAAACGGGTGTGTGTTGTGGTGCTGTTGATATCGGATGGGAACGAGAAATAGGAAAGCCAAGTCCGAATTGTTGCATTCACTTACACGCAAAATACTCTTGGGAAAGGTATTTATTATTCCGTCTCTTCTTCCTCCAGCTATGGGTGAAATTATCAAGACAGATTGGGTTATATATCTTTGATCTATCACAGTAAGTAATAGTAACCTACTACGGAAGAATCTTCTGCCCAGTTAGTCATGTGTCTTTCGAGACATGATTGCCCAAGCTTGTGTCACGTATGAGACTTAACTGACTGACAAAACTGAAAACTTTCGTACATTGTTTTTATTTTCTTGTATGTTTTCCTCACTCATATTTTTTCTATTTATTTCTCTTATATAGAAAAAAAACAAACTTTTTTTTAATTGCACAGTTAAATAATGCCCAGGTAAACATGAGCAATAAATATACATTGAAAAATCAAAGATGTCTCCAGGGTTTTTTTCTTTCGTTGTACAGCCTGCACTTGCTATTATGATTTTGTTTTTAGTAGAAATTTCTTTGATTGGAATGTCGTCTTTATTTTATTTTTTCCTTAGTATGTCAGTCTCTTTCTTTTTTTCTTCTGTTGGCCGGTTTATTTTAGTCAGGTTGGTGGATAGGTGACACTGGCTATAGCCTCCCATTTCCACATCATTCTCTGGCCAAAATGTTAAAAATTATTTTTTTCAACTCACTGGCAGAAACAATGTGTGCTTTGGCATGAAATCATGACTTGAATAAGTAAGCCATGTTTTTTTTGTTCGTTTTTGCCTAATTTTTTGCTTAATTTTAAAACTTCATGCCTAATTGAAGGATTGATTTTGTTTTTAGCAGAAATTTCTTTGACTGGACTTTAAATAAGTTAAAAATTAGTAAGTCACTTTTTTCCCAATTGGAATAGATAGACTAAATTATCGCCCGGTTCACACTCCACCCACGTCTTTTGAACAGGTGAAGAGGCTCATCCCTGTTTAGGATGTGGTTTCCGGCTTTCTCTTTTCCAATATGTTTACTCTTAAGTAGCCCCCTGCGTATCAGTGGCGTTACCGCCTTGCTTGGGGTGATATGATTAAATATATATATATATATATATATATATATATATATATATATATATATATATATATCAAAACTATTATTTTGTTTTTTATAGCTCATCAACTTTTAAGGTTATTTCAAGCCAAAATATTTTTTTTTAATTTTGAGGGATGTTTTGGTACAAGTCTTGCTATTTAACCCATAGCTGGGAGAAAAGGAAGTGGATCCATATCTTTCCCAAGAGTATTTCCATGTGAGTAAATATAATGAACCCAACTGGAATTTGAACTCAGATCTATGACTTCTCATTTCAATCTGATATTCATTACACCATCCACAAATCCTAGATTACAGCAGCTGGTATTTCTGAGTGGTCACTCATCTAGGTGCTGATCAGGTCCATGTTGCTTAACTTCAGTAATCAGATGAGTATTAATCAGTTGTTTCTCCCTCCAGCTATAGATTAAATAGCAGGACAGATTGTTATTTGCAAGACGGTCAGTGTTTCTGATACTTTTTTGTTTTGTGAAAATTATATTTGTTATGGATTCTCGTTTAGAAAGCCACACAATATAATAATAACACAAAACAGATAGGAGAGAAAAATGCAAGTATATTGAACAAAAGATATACAACCTGTACACGGTTAGTAGATTCAGAAATACTTGTTAGTTGGAGTCAAATATATACAAAGAAGTAAGTCCGGGTAAGAAGTCTATATTCTTGCTGACCAACGAGCGGCGGTTCAACTGCTCTGACGAGCATCAACTCTAAGAATAACCCGTTCTCTATGGGCAGGATTATTTGTATAGCATGGAAGAGTCCATAGAGTGAGTAAACAGGGGTGACTCCTCAACAGTATTGAACACTCTTTTAATTTAGCCGTTCTTTTAACGAATATAATTTTGCCATAGATTTATTGTGTGTGTGTATGTGTGTGTGTGAATACGCTGTTTTAGTGGTTATCCGTGTTTAGAATAGATGCCATTTTTTATTTATTTATTTGTTTTAAACAGTGTTGTGTCAGCCGGCGTTCCAGAGAAAACTTAAGAATGAAAATGGTCTCTACGGTAGAGCATCAAATTAAAAAGAACTCACCGATCGATCCGACATATTTCTCTATAAATACTTCCACGGCTTCTGCTCCGATGAACTTAGATCACTAGTGCCCCCTAAATACGAATTTGAACGAGATACTAGATTAGCAACTAGATCCCACCCTGTTACAGTGAAACCGATAAAATGCAGCCGTAACTTCTACTCCAACAGTTTCTTTCCTCGCACTTCCCGACTGTAGAATTCTCTTCCAAACGATTGCTTCCCCGACGGCTAAAATCTCCAGGAGTTTAAATGTAAGGTCAATAGACACCTCCTAACACACTAACCTGCTCCCATTCTATCAAGCACTCTTCCCAACCCTCATCCTCGCTATCCTTACTCATCTGTCACCTTCCTCCTGACATTCCCTATGTCTAACCATTCCTTCACTTTACCTTCCCCTATGTAGCCCCATGCGCAATAGTGGCAGTGGAATGCCTTGCTTGGGGTGAGATGATTAAAAAAAAAAAAAGAAAAAAGATCTCTCCAACAGAGAGTGTGTAACAGCCCAGCAAGATTATATTTTCCTTTTTAAGGAATGAATACTTACTTGTCCAGTTATTTTGTCATTGGGCTTTATCTAAAACTATAAATCCCGTAAACTTTACGTCAGAAAATTTCGTATTTATCAGTTTTAGTTGTAAATTTATGTGACCTTTTAGTAATGTTTATTTCTAAATTTGTGGTAGACACGAAAATTAACCAAATCAATCAAAAATGACTAATAGAATTTTTTAAATCAATTTACTCCAAGCAAGGCAATAATGACACTAAGACGCAATTGGTTACTGAAAATGAAAAGCAATAAGAAAAATTTCATAGGAACGTAAAGCCAATTCGAAGCAGGAAACAATGGATAAACTTGTACTCATTTTCAAATAACTGTGAAGAATTGTGAACAGGACAACTATCTATCCGAACCTATCTATCTATCTATCTATCTATCTATCTATCTATCTATCTATCTATCTATCTATCTATCTATATTTCCATTTGTAAACAAATTATTTCGCCACTTAGGTTTCTACTATGTAGATGCACTAAAAAAGTCTGGCAATAAAAACATTTTACAATATAATTCTCAACCAAACAGACAAACAAAAAATGACAATAGAAAACAAAACATTATTTGGTTCAACCCACCATTTAATTTAGAGGTAAAGACCAAATTAGGACACATATTTTTAAACTGATAGATATACAATTTCCAAAAGGCTCAGAACTAAACAGAATTTTCAATAAAAACACAATCAAGCTAAGTTGTAGTTGTACTAGTAATTTTGATAGTTTCATAAAAAGACAAAACACTAGAAATTTAGATAGCGTTCTACAAAACAAGACCACTAATAAAGAATGCAACTGCAGGGTTAAAAAATAAATGTCCACTTCAAGGACTTTGCAATACAAAAGAAGCCATTTACAAGACAAAAGTACATGACTTAAATGGCCAAAATAAAATATTTTTGGGATCAACTAAGGACATCTTTTAGACCAGATAGTTCAATCACAAGCCTACATTCAAAGTAGAAAACTTTCAAATTGTACAGAATTAGCTAGCCACGTGTAGAAATTGAAATCAAAATATGGAAAAGACACAGACATAACGTGGAGTATAGTAAAAACAGCCAAACCTTACAACGTTGGCAAAATATGTAGACTGTGCCAGGAAGAAAAGTTAGAGATTATGTTATTCCCAAACAAAAATGAAGTATTGACTGAAAGAACAGAAATTATGACTAAGTGCAACCATACTAAAAGATGCCTATTAGGTTCATACAACCTTTGATGAAAATGTTATAATTTCTTCTAATTTTAAAAATAGCGTGTTTAAACATTCCCTGCCAAGTGAGCGTGAGTTAAAAACCACCGTTACGTGAGCGTTCTTAAAAAGAAAACGGTAAACGGTAAAATCAGTCATTGCAAATTGCCTGAAGACACCACTCATAGAAATCTAGGTCACGAAATAACTCGTTTACAAAGGGAAAATATTTACAGTTCTACAATATAATTGTATGGAACACTTTTTAATACAAATGTGCACTGTTCTAATCTTATTATGACCAAAGACTAAATAATTAAACAATCAATCAAGTAAAGGCCTGTTTCTAATACTTCAACGTTTTTGGGAAGTTAGGTTTTTGAATATGTCCAGCGTCTGTAATATATAAAAAAATTTTTCTTTCTTTTCTTTTCTTTTTCCCTCCCTTCCTGATTTTTCTCCAGTTTCTGAAAGGATTTTTCTGTTGCTGAGGTGATGTGTTATCCCCCGTGGGGATCTTCATATCGAAATGGCCATTCAACATCATTGAATTAATCCTTTGTTAATATATATATATATATATATATATATATATATATATATATATATATATATATTCCAGTAAAAACTAATTATGTACTATATTAAATTAAACTCAAACAACATAATAAAACACAATAACTCTTCTCCGTCAGCTTTTGATTTGGAAAAGACCAACATTGTATATATTTAAATGTTCTTAGAAAGATTTATGTTAAAAAAGGTAACTATATACGTTAGTTTGACGACAACAACATTATCAAGACGTCTTACGCTCCATTTGTTGGATACAAATTCTATCATAGAACATTTAAAGACACATTCCTGTCAACCCTCACAACACAGGAAAATAACTGTGGACAACACCAATATACTATGCCATGAAAATAATAAACTAATTCTAGAAGCCCCTATATCAAAAGCAAGCAGCAAACACTAAACAAAATTTATTACGCGTGTAGTAGCAATGTTTTAAAATGGATTTAAGCTCATGTTACATTTTTATCATCTCTGGTTAGCTTTATTACAGTATGAGGACGCTTGTTTACAAAAACGCCATAGCTACAATGGATAAATTAAAAATTTAAAAAAAGTTATATCAGTGCGCATTCACTCGCCACCACAACAATCGCAATAAGTTTGTCTTTACAATTCACCTCTAAGAATGTTCAAATTAAAATAAAAATATACTAAAAAGAATTATAAAAATAGACATGCTATGTCTATATTATTCAATGAAACATTCTTGAACGAAATGATGCTGTCTAAACACGCACATACGCACACACGCACGCACATATATATTATGATTATATTTTATTATAAGTAATTATAATAAAAACATTTTACATCGCTACACAAAACTATTTATGTTTCAATACTGTGAATTGTACTTCATCAGGTGATGGTTGGTAACTGGGGATAAAAATGATTTTTATGAATATTTAAAAACAATTCTTTAAATTTTTTCCAACAGTTAAAGTGAGGGGCATAAAGTCTGAATTAAAAATATACCTACGAGTATATTTTTTAATTCTGAGCTAACGCCATCCACTTTAACTGTTTGGTAAGAAATTGTTTTTAAATATACATAAAAATCATTTTTATCACCAGTTGCCTGATGAAGTACAATAATATTGAAACATGAAAACTTTCGTGTAGCGATGTAATTTTTTAATTATAATCACTTATAAAAAAATTATGATATATTGCTCTAATTTGTATTGAGCACTTTTTAAAAAGTAAATAATACAAACTTTGGATATATATATATATCAGATCAGTCAGTCAGCTAAGTGCTATCCCTGATACACGTTTGGGCGATCATATCTCGACAGACACATGACTGACTGGGTAAAAGATTATCCCGCATTAGGTTGCCATTACTTTCTGCGATAAACTGGTTGCCACCCAAGGCTATAGAACTCAATATGTCTTGTTATTTAACTCATAACTGGAGGAAAGCAGCGGATGAATACTTTTCCCAAGGGTATTTGTACGTAAGTTAATGCAGTAAGTACAGCAAGAATTCGAACTCGGTTCCCCATAATCATGGCAAAAACAAAAGTCTTGAAACCAAAAATAAATTAATGAAACGCTATGAGCCGTTCAGAAATAAATACTAAGGTGTTTATTGGCAGCTTAAAAATATATGGTGCCCGTAACCATTTTTCACGTTGTGTCTCATTCTTACCGATACGAATGAGATCGATTTGCAGGACTAGCATCGCCTGGTGGTTTCAAATGGACTATAAAAATCGTGTGATAGACAAAGTCAATGCATGTGGATCGTATGTTTGTAATATTTTAGTAACGCGACAAAGTACATCGCTGTGATGGAAGTAAATGGAGAATTTAGGCCGACCTCTGTAATTTCGTGTAAGTTTTCCACCAAAAGATATTGGAGAAGAGACACGGGTGAAATTATCGAGAAAGCGACAGAAATAATCTTATATTTCTTTTAGTTAGCAATCGGATCGCAGGGGCTGAGACAGAAATGTCGAGAGGCTCATAGAAATATGAAAAAGAACAAAGGACAAAGAAGAAGAAAAAAATTAAAACTACTAATTTTTGTTCCATTACAGGAAAAGGTGTGCATTAGCATCAACTTCTCGTAAGGTTTCTTTATTGGCTCTTGCTGTCATCGATTTGGCAAATCAACCATGACTATTAATAAAATTACTGCATTCTCGTGCGTGAATTTTAGTCAAAAGAAAGGCAAAAACTATTAAAACGCGAGGGTTTCTACTTTTATGTCCCTTCATGACGTAGGCAATCATGGCCCTTCACATCGTCCTGCCCATGTTTGTTGTTATTTCTACCAAGCCTTGTTCTACCATCCATTTGCTCAAGTCCTTCACTTACGTCACGAGCTGCTTTCGTCTGTCCGCTTTCTGTCTATCTGTCTCATGAGTATCAGATTCTCCAAGCCCTATTTCCTCATTGCGCACATGTCCTGTTCATGTTATTCTCCGTATCTTCTATAAACCCGCATTAAGCCTCTTTTATTTTGAATTTTTGAAGTGGTCAGTTTTCTTCTGTCCATTACAGGACAAATGGCATGGACGTTCCACTTCCGCATCGCAAATTGCAGATTCTCTCTCACACCATAGGATTTATACTGGTCTTAGTCATGTAACTGGCTCACTTCGAAATTCTATTTTTTAACGTAAATTTTAAATCAAAAACATTTGCACAGGTGCATAAAAATATTTGAAAAAAATTAACCAATCAACGGTGCTTGTTTGGAATTCAAATTTGGATCCACTTTTATTTTAATTTGTTACATTTCTTAGCAATCAACATCCACGATGGGTAAATTGTCGCTCCAACTGCGATGTATAAATTGTTGTTTTTTTTTTTTTATCTTAGAGTGGGCTTCCACAAATCTCATGGCTTTAACTATTTTGGTCAAATAACCCAGGCAGAAGAACTTGTAATTGAAATTCTACAGATCAAGGAATTCTATACAATCAGAGAAATAAGCATTAATTTCCAAAGACATTTATTTCAGAATCACTTTTAAAATCATAAGAAAGAAAGCCAAAAGATTGACTAAAATGCAGTGGAGTGGCCGTGTTTTGCAACTGGTCTTGAATTGATCCCACCCCGAAAAAAAGATACAAAGTCAGCATGTTTATATGGCATTATCTATTCATCCTTTTTGTGTAGGTACCTACACCAAATCACTGAACAGCATAGTATGAAGAAAAAAGTCCCCAAACTTAATAAAAGCAAAATTTTTCCATCAAAATATTTAAGTTATTATTAAGAGGAAAGATCAAAACAGGAGTACATTTATCAAATAACAATACAGTAATCTTTTCTTTGTTTCTAACGAATTTTCTTCTGTCTCTTAATACCCTGCTTAGCTTTTGGAATGCCCTTTTGGCCATCGCAATGCGTCTTCTGATCTCAGTGTCACACTTTCTGTCGTCCTGAGATATCTAAATTTATGTACTTGTTTGATTTTAGTATGCTCCATTTGTACTGAGTGTGAAAAATATGACAAAAGTAATATCGTGGACCGGTTAAGAGTCCAGCAAGAAATAATACAACAACCAAAATAGGAAATAATTATATATATATATATATATATATGTATGTATGTGTGTACTTCTATAGGTATGTATATATAATCATTTTATATATATTAGTTTCTTTCTTTTTCCCTCCCTTCCTTCTTTTATCTCTCTTACCAACTTTTTTCCGTGTTGCTTTAACTGACGTCGATTTAACACGGCTGTCTGTTAATTTTTAGTTACATTCTCCCCTTTTTTTTGCGAACCCAGACGATGTCAATTTTTTTCTTTTCTTATTTATTTGATTTTATTCTACCTTTTTCTTTTTCTTTTTCCTTTTCTTTTTCTTTCCCTTTATTTTTATTTTTATTTTATTTTATTATTTATTTTTTAATTTCTTTGCAATCTATTTAAAAAGGAAAAGTAGACTAATTTTTCTCCAGTTTCTGAAAGGTTTTTTTCTGTTGCTGAGGTGATGTGTCGTTCCCCGTGGGGATCTTCATATCGAAATGGCCATTCAACATCTTTGAATTAATCCTTTTTTAATATATATTTGCTCTGTAATATTTTATTACATGGAGCTCTCTTCCTGTATCATTTTTTAATATTAAAATAAACTTTTAATATTAATTAGGATCGGGTTTTTTTTAATTTACCTTCCTGCTTTTTTCCCTTGGATTGAAGTATCTGAATTAAAATATATATATATATATATATATATA
Organism: Ascarosepion bandense; assembly: GCA_037127315.1. NCBI lineage: Eukaryota > Metazoa > Mollusca > Cephalopoda > Sepiida > Sepiidae > Ascarosepion > Ascarosepion bandense. Next base: position 3,647,308 of record JBBBDQ010000264.1, read on the forward strand.
TATATATATATATATATATATATATATATATTAAACACAGCAAAATACAAATACTTGGAACTCTGTTAGTAGAACGATAAATACGGGTTAGGAAGTAATACTAAAATTGGGACTCGCAATGGTCGTACGGTAGCAGTCTTGGCTATCCCAATCTGCCTATCTCTCTCATGCTCTTCTACTTATCTGCCTCTGTCGTTCAGCCATTATAGATTTTGCTTCGTAATGTGACACAAATGTAGAGTTTCATATGGGTTAATCGGCAGCATGTGGGAAAAAATTCCTGGGCATTTCCCCTTTAAGAGACGCCGAGTAATACGTCTAGCCTCCTCTCGAAGGAGGGGTACTGGGAGGTATAGCATCCTGTGGCTTGAGATAATATTATTGATAAGAAACTTCTGTGTCATCTAGCCAAACAAGTCTTTACTTGTATGAAGATCTTCTAAGCGCAGCTTAGATGAGATAGAAAAACGAAAGTATGGATCACCCAGTGAGGATCGAATAATTTTTACTTGTATGACCGGCTTTGTATTGTTTCTATTCTTTAAGTGACTATCGTGCGAGTTCATTTAAATTCCTTGAGGATATCTAACAGTTTTCTGTCCCGAGTTAATAACACCAGTCAACAAAAAATGGTGTCGAGAAACCATACATCATTTTTAGTTAATTTGAGGGCGCTCATTCTGAAAATGACCTTTTTTTTGGTTAGTTATTGTTTTTACTGTACAGAAATGACTCATTTTCAGAAATATTTTTTTCGTTTGTTTCTGTATATATGATATTGACCGATGACAATATTTCTCAAAGTAAAATCGTAGAAACCTCTCAATTCGTGTTTAAACCAACTAATATTGATCTGCTTATTGAGAAATATCATTTTTTCAATAACAATCAAACCCTGGGTTTAAGAATAACACGATTGAATATACCAAGACCAACAAGTATTTTCATCAAATCATGACGCTAAATGAAAAAGAAAACGCAGACGGAAAAATGCTGAAGATAAAATCTTATCAAAATCAGAGAATGATCAGTTTCAGAAATATTTGAAGCTTATAAATGTAGTGGGGAGCAATCTAGGGGTCAGTCCAAATTCTAGGAGGGGATTTTGGCCCCATCTGTTCCCCATTTATAATCGCCACTGGTGAGGAATGACTCCAGCATTAATAATAATAATGATAAATTGAAATGGTGTCGAGACACCAAACATGTTTAGCTAATTTGAAGGCGCTAAATCTGAAAATGACCTTACTCTTTCTTGGTTAGCTACCGTTTTTGCTCTACAGAAATGACTCATTTTCAGAAATATTTTTTCGTTTGTTTTCTGTATATATGATATTAACCGATAACAATATTTCTCAAAGTAAAATCTTTGAAACCTCTCAATTCGTATTTCATCATCGTACTCTTTTACAACCAATGGTGTGTAGGGCAGTACCTTTTTGTTACTTTTTCCATAACAAACTGTTTTTATAGGGCAGGGTTGTTCTCCAAACTGGGAGAACCGCTGGACCATTCTTGGTACTTACGTTTACAGCACCTGGTATTCTCAAACGGTCACCCAACTAGGTACTAACCAGGCTCGATGTTGCTTAACTTCGATAATCGGACGAGAACTGGTGTATTCAATGCAATATAGCCGTAGAAAATACGTATTTAGACCAACAAATATTGATTTGCTTATTAAAAATGTCATTTTTTTTTAATAACAATCAAACTCTGAGTCTTTAAAAATAACATGATTGAATATTCCAAGACCAACAAGTATTTTCATCAAATCATTTAATAAATTAACAGCAAAAATGTAACCAAACCTTCGTGAAAATAATCATGGAAATTTTCTTCTCCTGATTGTTTGCCATGTTTAATGTTATTTAAGTCCCGGTTGATACTCCAGCAGTAGTCAGACATCATTCGTTTGTCCCACCGTCACTGGCAGCGCTCTTCCTTTGTTTTGATATCCTGATTGAATCGTTCTCCTTGCTCATCACACACATTACCGCAATTATAGAGAAATTTATCTAGATGAACATGTAAAAATGAACTTTAATACTCACGATAGCGTATCACTGATAAAGTTTATCAGTTAATTTGAATTTTTCCGATAAATTGAAAAAAAATCGTTACTTCTATTTTAAAAGTTTTGACTCAAAAACATTTTTTTCTCATAAAATTAGTTTATTTCAGGTGGCGGCATAGATTGTTCAGTCTATCTGAAAATTGAAGTGTTTCTACGACCTTTATTAACTAAATGTTGCGATCAGCCAAGATAGTCGAATGGATCTTTTTTTTTTCCTAAAAATGAGCGATTTCAATACAGCAAAAAATGGTAGTTAAAGGTCATTTTGGAAAATCCGTGCCATCAAATTAGCTAAAAAACGTGTTTTGTTTCCTGGCACCAAAAATCGTATTCCTTTACAGAATTATGGCGATACAGTCTGCTTTCCCGACAGTTACAATCTCCAGGTGTTTAAATGTAGGGTCAATAGACACCTCCTATCACACTAACTCCCAATTATTCTCAGAACACTCTTATCTACCCAACTCTCATTCTCGGTATCCTTACCCGCCTATCACCCACCTTCTGACATTTCCTATATTTAATCATCCTTTCTCCACTCTACGTAGCCCCCTGCGCAGTAGTGGCAGTGACATGCCTTGCTCGGGGTGAAACGCTTATAAAAATTAAAAAAAGTAGACACGCATATTTACTAAATTAATCTTAGTCTAGCACAAGGTCAAATATGACAAACACAGTAACACTAGTGAACTGGTCTATAAGAAGTAATTTCGTTTCTTATTTGTTATTTCGCTACGATTCTCTTTTACTCTGAACCCTGCTGTCCGACATGCCCATCTTGGATAAACCTGCCAGGTGTAATAATCTCACCAGTATAGCTTTGCGGTTCAATCGCTTAAGAAAACATTAGAAACACACCAAACCAAAAATCATTGAAGAATTTTTTTACTAGTAAAATTCATTGTAAATTAGTTTAATCTATTTTAATGTAATTTTAATTAAAATTAATAGTAAAACCGTTCACTGGAAAAGTACACTGAAATGAGGAGGAAGCATTTATCAAAATTTATTACGGAAAATAAGGAAATTAAACATAGAATATGCTGCATAGCATCACATATGGCTATAAAATCAAAGCATTAACATAAAAACCCGAGTCATGTTCTTAAATAGCCTCATTTTATCTAGATTTTTATATGGATGCCATTCATGGTGCTAAATTCATTAAGAAGTAATTGAACTGTCAGATTTCTCAGATCAATGGTTAAAACAACTTCGAGTGAATGAAGCCTGTAGATCTTAGAGAGGAGAATTCTTCTTCCAATGCTGTGAATTGGCGCTATACAATCACAAAGAACTTTCCCAAAAAACAGAAACCACATCACTTGAGGACTTTCAAAAGCAACAAAAGTTAAAACAAATTTCACATGCAACTCGAATTTCTCTAAATAAACCTTTAGCGTGTCAGCTCTTGTTAATACTGAAAACAGGAATACCAATGGACTTGAGAAACTTATTTTCCCGAAAATTGTTTTTAATAAATTTTTTAATAAATTTCAATGGAAAGTAGTACTAAGTGCTCAGTCAATGAATGCCGAATGTTTCATTATAAGGAAACGGCTAATATTACCCCATTACTCTACAGAAAATATATTAGTTAGTTTACCAACTTGCATAAATCCTTACAATTATTCGAATATTTCAATATATAGGGGGGTGTACTACAATCTGGAAAAAACATATACTGAAAGAAAATTGTGTTTATTTAGAATGCAAAGTATTTACATAGCAAATTACTTTATAACATTGTTGTCTGATCTCTCCTCTACCATATTATTCAATCCAGCCCCCTCCAGCTTCAAATCGGGGAGCCGAGTTCGAATTCCAGCTGGATTCCTTGCATTCACTAACGCACAAATACCCTTGGAAAAGATATTAATCCGTCTCTTACCTCCAATTATGGGGTAAATAATAGAACAGATTGGGTTCTATAGCCTTGGCTGGCAACAAATCTACCACAGAAAGCAATGGCAACCTACTGCGAGATAATCTTCTGCCTAGTCAGTCACTTCTCTTTTAAGACATGATTGCCCAAAGCATGTATCACGTATGGCACTTAACTAACTGACTGAATATAATAATTGGAATCATGATTAAGGCTTCTACTGGTCATAAAGTGGGGGATCGGTTTTCTATTGTTATGAAGTAATAAACCGACCCCCCCCAATAATTATTACGTAGTATTATATCTCTTCTCCCTCTAGCTATGAGTCAAATAATAGAACAGACTGGGTTCTATAGCCTTGGTCGGCAACCAGTCTACCGCAGAAAGCAATGGCCACCTACTGCGGGATAATCTTCTGCCCAGTCAGTCATGTCTCTTTTAAGACATGATCACCCAAAGCATGTATCACGTATGGCACTTAACTAACTGACTGAATATAATAATTGGAATCATGATTAAGGCTTCTACTGGTCATAAAGTGGGGGATCGGTTTTCTATTGTTATGAAGTAATAAACCGACCCCCCAATAATTATTACGTAGTATTATATCTCTTCTCCCTCTAGCTATGAGTCAAATAATAGAACAGATTGGGTTCTATAGCCTTGGTCGGCAACCAGTCTACCGCAGAAAGCAATAGCCACCTACTGCGGGATAATCTTCTGCCCAGTCAGTCATGTCTCTTTTAAGACATGATCACCCAAAGCATGTATCACGTATGGCACTTAACTAACTGACTGAATATAATAATTGGAATCATGATTAAGGCTTCTACTGGTCATAAAGTGGGGGATCGGTTTTCTATTGTTATGAAGTAATAAACCGACCCCCCAATAATTATTACGTAGTATTATATCTCTTCTCCCTCTAGCTATGAGTCAAATAATAGAACAGACTGGGTTCTATAGCCTTGGTCGGCAACCAGTCTACCTCAGAAAGCAATGGCCACCTACTGCGGGATAATCTTCTGCCCAGTCAGTCATGTCTCTTTTAAGACATGATCACCAAAAGCATGTATCACGTATGGCACTTAACTAACTGACTGAATATAATAATTGGAATCATGATTAAGGCTTCTACTGGTCATAAAGTGGGGGATCGGTTTTCTATTGTTATGAAGTAATAAACCGACCCCCCCCAATAATTATTACGTAGTAATATATCTCTTCTCCCTCTAGCTATGAGTCAAATAATAGAACAGACTGGGTTCTATAGCCTTGGTCGGCAACCAGTCTACCGCAGAAAGCAATGGCCACCTACTGCGGGATAATCTTCTGCCCAGTCAGTCATGTCTCTTTTAAGACATGATCACCAAAAGCATGTATCACGTATGGCACTTAACTAACTGACTGAATATAATAATTGGAATCATGATTAAGGCTTCTACTGGTCATAAAGTGGGGGATCGGTTTTCTATTGTTATGAAGTAATAAACCGACCCCCCCCAATAATTATTACGTAGTAATATATCTCTTCTCCCTCTAGCTATGAGTCAAATAATAGAACAGACTGGGTTCTATAGCCTTGGTCGGCAACCAGTCTACCGCAGAAAGCAATGGCCACCTACTGCGGGATAATCTTCTGCCCAGTCAGTCATGTCTCTTTCAAGACATGATCACCCAAAGCATGTATCACGTATGGCACTTAACTAACTGACTGAATATAATAATTGGAATCATGATTAAGGCTTCTACTGGTCATAAAGTGGGGGATCGGTTTTCTATTGTTATGAAGTAATAAACCGACCCCCCCAATAATTATTACGTAGTAATATATCTCTTCTCCCTCTAGCTATGAGTCAAATAATAGAACAGACTGGGTTCTATAGCCTTGGTCGGCAACCAGTCTACCGCAGAAAGCAATGGCCACCTACTGCGGGATAATCTTCTGCCCAGTCAGTCATGTCTCTTTCAAGACATGATCACCCAAAGCATGTATCACGTATGGCACTTAACTGTCCGTCACGCTGTTATTGTTTCTTACTTGCGTCTCTGTCTTCTGGCAAATTGCAACTTAGTTGTGTGTTTGCGTGCGGGTTGGGCGCAACTGAGAAATTATTGAGAGGGCCCGGGTCTTAAGGAACATTACTTCCTCACTGCACTAAAGAGAGGGATCGGTATCAATACCAATGCCAGCACAACTGACGGTTGCAAGAGTAGGGTATTTTTTGACCCGGGTCCGGTTGTACGCGCTCGGGTACCCCAGATGAAATCAACCTTGTGTCCTATGTTTTAACCGGGGGGAGACAACTAAACACTAGTGTAAATAAGGATAACTCCTCATTCAAGATATCCAGACACACAAATATTCTGTTATTCTGTTCAGTCAGCCAGATGGTTCGGCGTCTTTGCGTCTGTTTAGGAATCAACATAAAAGTCAAATGCGTTTGATGCCAGGAAACTTTCATGTAATTAACTTAAATTAACACTTCTGCGTTCTCATTTTTGCCACTAAACGGAGTGTTAGACTCACAGTAACTACCCTTCTTCGGCAATATGCTGATTATTCATATCCGCAAAAATTAATAAAAAGCAAATAGCAAAAGTTGAGTGATTAAAAAGAGATCTAAGACCAAATAAACAAATGACTTTCTTATTAATATTGCGTTTTGCAGTCGTCAATGGTTTAATATAAGCATTGAATACTATTTCCATATCTGGTCGGGGGCTCCTGCTATTCATCTCGACGTTCTCGTCAGAATCGATCTTGCACATTTATAAATCTACCATTCGTCTGTGCATTGAATACTGTTGCCATATCTAGTCGGGTGCTACTGATATTCATCTCGATGTTCTCGTCAGGATCCATCTTGCACATTTATAAATCTACCATTCGTTACCGCATTGAATACTGTTTCCATATCTGGTCGGGCGCTCCTGCTATTCAACTTCAGGTGCTCAACGAAATTCAGAGAAAGATCTGGAATTTAATCGATTCGATAGCTTGGCTTCAGCAACTTAATCACTGTCGATATGTGGCCTCCTTCTGCCTTTTCTACAAATATTTTCACAGCCCCTGCTCTGGGGAGCTTATTTCCCTGGTGCTCTCTCTACACGAATTTACTCGTGCTACTAGACTAGCATTTAGGTCCCACCCTTCTACAATGAAGAAAGATATAGCCGCCTGTTCTAAAATATCAGTATCTTTTTTCGCACTTCCCGTCTTTGGAACTCTCTTCCATACACTTGCTTCCCTGATAGCTACAATCTCCAAGACTTTAAGTGCAACATCAATTTCTATTTTTATCCCTTCAATACACATCTTTCTCTTATCATTTTCCCGGCCCTCACTGTATCATTTTTCTTTTTCTTTTCGGTTTTCTCACTTGTAACCCTCTGCACAGCAGTGGCAGTACTATCTTGCTTTAGGTACTTCGATTAAAAAAATTAGTAAGCTTAGCCTCGTAATGCTGAATGTTAGAATAACTAGGTGTTCACAGAGTATAGTATTTGTTAATGTAGCAATAATCCAGTAGGACATCGCTTTAAACAGAGATCCCTAAAGTGATCCCTAATATGATTGTGCGTTGTGGTAAAGCGGACATTGGCTCGGAACAAGAAATCGGAGAGCCGAGTTCGAATTTCAGTTGAATTCATTTACGCGCAAATACTCTTTGGAAAGATATGAATCTGTCTCTTTCTCCTTCAGCTATGGGAGAGACTTCTATAGATTTGGTTCTACCACAGAAAGTAATGACAACCAACTGCGGGAAGATCTTCTGCTCAGTCAGTCATGTCTCTTTCGAAACATGATCACCCAAGCGTGTAACACGTATGGCACTTAACTGACTGAAAAGGAGGTCATTGAGACTATCCAGAGGTCGATAACTACTTTGGTGTCAAAACGATGTCGATAAATGACGAGGGTTGATTAAACTTGACGGAGCAAAATTTGGCGTTCTCTCGTAAAGAAATAATTTCAGAGTGTACATTAAGTAACAACTTCAAATTACGTTTTGAAGACATTGATAAATGACACGTTTTCTGACTGGGCTTTTTACAGCGTTTTACACCGTTTGATTTGTAAACATAAACTGTAGGCCCGGAATCTCAAAAGACGTCATTCCTGTGTGTGGGGAGCTTAAAGCTAAATCATGTGTTCAGATGTAAATGCCTGAGTGAGCAATGGACAAATTTCAGTAGGCATTTTTTTATCTCCCAAGATAAAGTTAGCGCCCTGTTTGGTCCAGATTCAGTTCTTTGGTAGTGAGATTGAAGTCACTTCCCCAGGGCACAAGCGCAGACCACGGGCCTTGGTATTTTGAAGCAGTACGCTGCCCAGATTTTATATCCCTCACCTCTCGTCCGTACCGACAAGATAAAAAAAAATAAATAAAGGGTGTTACATTTGGGGGCGGATGCAGGATAGCTGGAAAGTTGTCAGTGTTGGCAGCCAACCGCCTTTGGTGTTCCACTTTGGGTTTTCTGTCTAGATTTACTTTCATGACCTTTTCTTTGCTTGGATATGACTGCAAAGCAACAGAGGTTTAAAATCAGGGTTTGACTTATGTCTCTTTTTCATCTGTCCATTATTCATTACCATGAAGGACAATATTACAAAACTGGTCTGCACTCATCTTTATTTCTGAGAATTCTTCCTGATTTATAAAACTGTGTCTAAGATTTCTTTCGCTATCCGAATTCATCTTCGGATTTCTCTGACACGTTTTGCGTCGGAGTTTGATTTCTGAAAGCGGATATAGAAATTGGAAACATCTATTGTTGTACATTATGTCATTAAATCCATTGTAATGAAATACTTTATATTATAAAATATTAACAGTTATTTTATCGACTTCAGATTTATCGACAAATTATTATTCATTATTAATTATTAGAAGATATATAATATTTCTGTGATGGACTGATTTTTATAACAATAGCCTTTTAATAATATTCGTAATTATAACAAACAATTTAATCTGTACTAAAATTTAGTCCTAGTGATAAATGTTTGAACTGATATAACCAGAGAATATATCTCGTCTGAACATTTGCCATAGAAACAGCGATATAACAGTGACAGACTTGCGAGATTTCGTTCGTAGAAAAACATCCACGAAGCCTCTCTAAATTTGGTCTTAATTCGGTTTTCAGAAGGTGTCTCACGTTGTGGTGCAATGGAAATCTACTTCCAATGAGAAATTGGAGAGCCGAATTCGAATTCTAGTTGAATTCGTTGCATTCACTTATGCGCAAATACCCTTGGGAAAGGTACAAATCCATCTATTCCTCCTCCAGCTATGGGTTGAATATCAGGAAAGATTGGTTTCGATAACCTTGGTTGGCTACCAGTCTACTGCTGGAAGAAATAGCAACATACTACAGGAAAATATTTTGCAAATCACTCATGTTTCGAAAGAGACATGATCTAAGCATGTATCATGTATGACACTTAACTGACTGATTACAAAAATCAAATTTGATAGCAAAATTTTATTTTTTAAGCCTGTATACTAAGCAAGAAGTTGTCGCACGATATATCATTGGTAGATTTATTTTATACTGTTTTTCACACAATACATGGCCCAAGAGACCTTCGGGATAGTTGGCTAGTGAATGAGGTAAGAAGTGCATATTATAAGGATATGTTGGATAGATAACGGTTGACCTTAGACGTTAAGATAGTGACTGGGGAAGAATCCACTCGGGAGTCTCTTCCACAGAGCAGCGGTATTTGGAAACTTTCTACTTACTAATGGAATACTAAATTAAATGGAAATGATCCCTGACAGTATACCTGGTATGACGAGCTTTAGCAATAAATGTTCAAACTAATGGAACTAGGAAATCTATCACGTCTCGTCTTGACATTTGCCACAGAAACGACGATAGAACAGCAAGAGACTACTTCAGCACCCACAAGGCCAAGTTACTTTCTAAATGAACTTTTGGCAGAGTGCCTCACAATTATTAATTTATACTTACCTCAATGGATGTGCGTTGTGATGCAGTGGATATCGGCTTGGAACAAGAAATCGGAGAGCTGAGTTCGAATTTCAGTTGAATTCGTCGCAATCATCCACGCGCAAATACCCTTGGGAAAGGTATTAATCTGTCGCTTCTCCCTCCAGCCATGGGTTAAATAGCAGGACAGATTGGGTTCTATAGCTTTGGTTAGCAACCAGTCTGAAGCATAAAGTACTGGCAACCTACTGCAAGAAAAACTTAGTCAGTCATGTCTCTTTCGAGACATGATCGTCCTAGCGTGTATCAAGTATGGAACTTAACTGACTGACTTGTCTCAAAACTTCTAGCCAAACCCTTAAAAAATTCATGTTCGGTAATGAACTTGTGCCAGACTATACAAAACAAAAATATACTGGTTTTCTTAGAGCAGCTTAGATGTGGCCTAAGGCCTAATGTATGAAGCATCCAGTGAGGATCAAACTCATTAATCAGTTGTAATAGGTTCTATCTAGACACGCTCGTTCACCATTACACCATCTCGAGGTACCCTAACAAAACAAAGAATATATAGAACATCTATTTCTAATGGATTAGCAAAGATCACAGTCATGCATTTTGATATTTTTTCTTCATATGTTAGACTTTTGATTGGTAAAGAAGTTGCAACGTTATATAAATTTTCTGCAATAATTGCGCAAACTTTTAACATTAGAGAATTATTTGATGATTTCTGCTTGTGTTTTTCTACTTGTCAGTCATGTTCCAGACACCAAGATTAATCAGCTAAAGTGTTAATCATCCTAATACCATAGTACAAATATATTTGTGGAAACTTTCCCTTGTGACGAAATTATTCTAAAATACAATACCAGGTCATAACACATTATTTACATTGTTCAAACTGTCATCATCTTTATTGCCATGTTTACAACCCTTCGACCGTTATATGCTAGGCAATTCGAACCGAATTCTTTATTTCGATCACTGAGGTATACCATTCTCCTTCATGGCCCAGTGGATATACACGTTGGTTATAGGCGTTGGTTCGTTCCAGTTAATTGACCCTACAGCAGTGGTGAACAAATACCTAACAGAGTTAAGTTAAAGGAAGATAACTACATGGCTTCCGGAAGTGACATCGCACATGGAATGAAAATGATATGCCCTAGTGATTCCGTTCAAAAACCCTAGCACCTGAAGAAGGCCGGAGTGTACAACGGCCGAAACGTCGTAAACATGATTATAGAGATGATTAGAAGAGAGTCAGTCAGTCAGTTAAGTGCCATACGTGAAACACGCTTGGGCGATCATGTCTCAAAAGACTGGGCAGAAGATTATCCCGGTGGTTGCCATTGCTTTCTGTGGTAGACTGGTTGCCAGCCAAGGCTATAGAACCCAATCTGTCCTGTTATTTTACTCATAACTGGAAGGAAGAGACGGATTAATACCTTTCTCAAGGGTATTTGCGCGTAAGTGAATGCAATGAATTCAACTTGAATTCGAACTCGCCTCCCGGATTTCTCGTTCCGAGCCGATATCCCCCGCACCACAAAGCACATCCTCACATTCGAATAGAGCAAATAATGTAAATACTACATCCTCTCAGAAGTACAGACAAATATGGACCAAAATAGTTAAATACGAAATTATCATGAGGATCTTTCATCACAAGAGGCTCTCTCTCTCTCTCTCTCTCTTCTGTTGGACTCGTATCTGGTTTATTTCTGAATCGATTTAATTTTTTTCTCTCTCGGTATTACGTCTCCAAATGGTTCTTGGCCAATCCCTTTTTCTTTTTGCCAAAATATTCCAGGTCAGAACTAGGTTGATTATATTTGATGCTGGTTTTCCTAAGCACGTCTGCTTCGTAACAGGATCTAGCAATTTTATCAGTCCGGACCACGCAACTCAACTTCTGCCACTTTCCCACCACTGTAGCGTAGCTTCTCTGGCCCTTTTCTATAAATATTTTAATGATAATTGCCCTGAAGATATTTTCCTCTATGATAATTGTATATATGGTGACTAGTTAGAGACTCAGAGGTATTGCAGCGGCTGTAGCAAGAAATGTTGAGTAGAATATGTTGTTTTGGTGCAAAGAATTGAGTAGTTTGTTTGTGTAAGTGTTTGTGCTACGTTTAAGATAACACAATTTAAAGACTAGCCTTCCTCATCTCCATTTTAGCTTTGTGCAACATTTTTGTATTATTACACAAAATAAATTTTATTTCCCTGTGATGCACCTAGACTTTATTCTTTCAATGTTTCTAGCCTTTTCGATCAATGCTTAGGCTATTCTCAAGAGTGCTGTATTCGCCGTGTGTTATACTACATAGTAGTTTTTACAGTGTGAAGACTTTGGTTGAAGAGTGACCGTTTGAGCAGACACGTGCTGGGTTGACGTGAGGATCATTTCTTTTTTTAGAAAACACTTAACAAGCGATCTCCGCTACTGAACAGTGTCTGGTTGATAGCACGAGAAAACCAATATATATATATATATATATAGAGAGAGAGAGAGAGAGAGATAGACAGAGAGACAGAGACAGAGACAGACAGACAGACATTTAGATAACTATGTAAACTATGTAAAACAAATTGACGTAACTTGGGCGTAGAAAGAAATTCATGTCATATAAGCCACCGTTTTGAACCAATCCATAATAGTTCATCGATGTTTATACACAGACAGCATATATATTTTCGCTTAAAGTACATCACTCAATATACAAGGACTGCGTACGTGGGTGGATATATATCGGTATCTGCATATACTGTCACACATCACTAAAATTCTTATGTACAAATCTTTTAGAGGCAGGAAGTTATGCTTGTTGATATACGATCTGTGTTTCGCTCTCTCTCCATCTCTCACACACACACAAACACACACACACAAATATATATATATATATATATATATATATATATATACACGAGAAAAATTGTCACCATAGTATATTTTTAATTTTGCGCGTGTGCGTTGTTTTTTTTATTTTGTCGACTGTGAAGTATAGTAGGATCAGTTGGGCACCGTCTGTCAAAAAAAAAAAAAGAGCACTATGACGCAATTTACTGTACCAGAAACTTGGAATCAGCATGTTGTACTGCTTGGCATTCGCACCGGAGGTTCCAATACAAAAAATATACATTGTGTGTGAAATCTGAGTACAATGCAGAGGATTAAAAAAGAGTTGGATTAGTTTAATGGTGATTACGAATGAAAACTCACTTTAATCGTTCTGATGAGAAAAAAACCCTGAATTTGTTGCTGAGATCCATGCCATGATTGACAACGATCCCTCCAAGTGAATCTTGTCCATAGCCAGAGACACAGGTGTGTCTGTGTTTCTTATCAAGCAGATTGTGCATGAAAACAGTCGGTATTTCTCACACAGGATGAAAAAAAGCCAATTTTTATCCTAAATGAAGCAATACAAAACTTTTGAATAAACTAAAGCATTCCCTCCAAATGAACATGCTTTGTTTGTTCTCAGACGAGAAAGATTTCTGCCAGCATAAGATGGCGAACACACAGTTGACTTGCTGTGTCCCAAATCAAATATCCAGTTAATATCATAATGTTTGGAGAGATCACTAGAGAGGGCGTAATTATGCCTACATTTACCGGGGCTCGGTATCAACACGAAGGCCTACATCAAGTGCCTTGAAGAAGTAATGTCAATAGAGTGGCTGCTGGAAGACCCTATGTCTAGCAACGGGACTCTGCACCATGCCACACAAGCAGGAGAACCCACTCATAGGTGATAGACAATTTCTGCAACCAGATCCCCCTTAAATCTGGGCAACTACTTCCCCACGCTGCCATCTCTTTCATTATTAGATGTGGGGAGCAGTTGAGGGAGAAACAAATAAACAAAACTCCTCCTAACACCAATGAAGAATTGAAGGTAAGAATTATAGCAATATTCATCAACTTAAACAAGGAGCCCGTCGAGAAGAGATGCAGGAGATTCCGAAGTCGTCTGGAGGCCGTGGTTTGAGCCAATGGCGATTTTATTGAATAAATTTAATTTATTTCGGGATATTTTTGTGTAATTTTGGTAAATATAACTGTTAAAATGAGCTCATTACGTTTATGAATTTAATAGGTTATACTTATTTTTAATTACAACAGAATTTTTGAAGAAACGTTTTACAAAATCATTATCAAATTTTCAAAAACAGCGATAAGTTCGATAAATTTAGACAATTTGACAAACGTTTCTTCTATCTCCGTTTGAACGTTATGATTCACAATATTTGTTACATTTTCATAATATTCTATGAAAGTGTATCAATATGAATCCCTTCACTTCATAGATTGGTTACTTCCCTTGGCTCCTAAAATGTGATATCAATGATTTATGTCAGAAAATGGCATCATTTGAATAACTAAGCAGTTTAAGTATAAAAGCTATGAAGAAAACTATCACTTATTTATAAAAATCACAAAAAATCAAATTTCATAGAAAAACAATCATTGTTAATATTAGATTTTAAAGCTGAATATAAAAAAATATCTGTCGACAAGTAAGTACATTAATATTTGAAATATATACTGAAGAGAAAGATCGTATAGCAAAGGTCCGTCATTGATTTATGCATTCATTTTCTACGGCTTGTCAAGGTTGTTTAAAACCAGAAAATTTGGGTGGGGATTTTAAGAAATTTTAATAGATAATAATAGTTTAGGGAGACAAATCTTACTAATTAACCCCCTAGCTGGGGACGAAGGAGTGAATTCATACCTTTCAAAAGGTCATTTGAGAGTAAGTGAATATAAAAATGCCAACTTGAATTGGAACTCAGCTCTCCAATTAACAATTCCGAGCTATTATGCCACCACCACATTCATGCTTACAGAACCTGATATTCCTAAGCAGCCACCCATCTAGGTACTGATCAGACATGACGTTGCTTAACTACGTGATCGTACGATAACTGATTTTTCGAACGTAATGTGGCTGTAAACCTTTGCCACAAGATCACCCTCCTTCTGACATTTCCTATATCTAATCACTCTCTCACCACCTTCCCTGCGCTATAGCGGTAGTGGAATGCCTTGCTTGGGGTGAAATGATTAAAAAAAAAAGATCTTTATCTTCTCTCCATACCGTCGAAACACGAAAAAGTCCTGATTTCATTCTGCTTTTAAACGAACGTCTTAAATTCACAATACACGTTTCTTTAACATGAAGAACAAAATTTTTATCTTGATATTTGACCCAAAATTCAAAATAGGCGTGGTAACATGATTTTACAAATTCAGTAATTTTAGAATGTTGATCAGATATTGTTACTTTACTGAAATCGTAGCAAAACCTGTTTGAATCGTTTTAGCATTTCTATTCATATAGGCGTCTGCAAAGATTGTGAGTGTAACGTCTGTTGAGAGAAAATTGTGAATTCAACGTAAAGAGATCGATTCACGCTCGATCCAGTTTTGTTCTCGAATGCATTTGAAAAAAGTTATGAAATCATCTTCCTCCATAAATGGATTAAATAACAGGACAGACTGGACATTAAAGTGAGAATAAATTTCAGAGAATGAAAATTCTAAATTTAAAACCACTTTGAAGATGATCCATTTCCATCATGCCATCCTGGCCAAGATAAACCACTGCTGTTATAGCTACATGACATGTGGCATTCCGATGTCTCTCATCAGTGACTTTGATTCGTGAAGTGATATTTATATATACCAGTCCTGTAATAAAAATTAAAAAAAACGCACACACACACACACACACACACACACACACCAGCATGCACACACGCACACACATGCACACACCCACATGCACACACACTCACACACACGTGTATGTATATATATTTAATTGGAGTAGATAGACTGAACTATCGCCCGGTTCACACTCCACCCACGTCTATTGAACAGGTATAGCGGCTCATCCCTTGTTCCCTGTTTAAGATGTGGTTTCCGGCTTTCTCTTTTCCAATCTATTCACTCTTACGTAGCCCCCTGCACACCAGTGTCCTTACCGCCTTGCTTGGGGTGATGTGATTAATATATATATATATATATATATATATATATATATATATATATATATATATATATCCAGGTGCTCGCAATACAATAAATATTTTAGAGCATAATATAATCATATAATTAAATTTGTTTTTTTAATTAAAAATACATTGAGACAGGGAAATTTCAATATTTCGAGATTTGTACCTCGTCATTTGGCAATGTAAGATTCTTGTTGTGAAAATGATTTTCACTTAAATTTAAATGGAAATCATTTTTACAATAATGAGTAACGCAAAATCTGCTTTATGCTGACACCTTCAGCAAAGTAAACATTATCACATCGATATTCGTTGTTGATTATCATATGGATCAGTGGATAATGACTCGAAGCGAGAAATCGGGGGGCCGAGTTCGATTTCCAGTTGAATTCCATGCATTCACTTATGTGCAAACTAGCAGTATAGCCCGGCGTTGCTCGGGTGTAATGAATGCTTTAAAACTAATCTATGGTCCTGGAACTGAGACTCAGCCTAAAAAATATTTGAAATAATAAAATAATTGCGACAATTTACCAATCGCACCTAATATATATATATATATATATATATATATATATATACTAGCAGTATAGCCCGGCGTTGCTCGGGTGTAATGAAAGCTTTAAAACTAACCCATGGTCCTGGAGCTCAGACACTTTTAACATTGGCACGAAAGACTAAAAAGCAATAGTTCTTTCTAGTTAGAGCGAAACCGTAGACTGAAAGAAAAATGAATGGCTGTAAGTCAAATTTTGATTTCCTGGTATCGATATCAAATTTTCTGCAACCTTGAAACTTCTGAATATCGTTTCTTATGTCTTTGTCTATGAGTGTATCAAAGATGACTAAAACGGACCACTTCTTCTATAACCCGATTTTTCGATTATTGATTTTTTTATATTTGTCGAAGGTACCTCGACACAAAACCTAGCCAAGAACACTCGCAGACGCTTATAGTACAACTGTGTAAATTTTCAAGAAAATCGGTTCAGCCGTTTCGGAGTCTACAGGTAACGGTCACACACACACACACACACACACACACACACACACACACATACACACAAAGTTCCATTTATAAATAAGTTTAGATAAGCTTGGTAAAGGTATTAATCCGTCTCTTCCCTCCAGTTATGGGTTTGAATAAAAGGACAGATTGGGTTCCATAGCCTTGGCAGGCAATCAGTTTACCACAGAATGTAATGGCAACTTACTGCGGGATAATCTTCTGCCTAGTCACATATGTCTCTAATGATACATGATCGCTCAAGCGTATATCACGTATGGCACTTAACTGACAGACTGAAACATTATCACAGCATGTGTGACCATCTAAATTGCAAACGCAGACGGGGCAATGTTATGGATGTGTCTACGTCACATAATAGTTAAAGAAAGGGTTTCAGACTTACTGTATGGCTGGCTATTGGTATCTAAAAATGTCTGTCTTCTCGGGCGGCTAGCTAATCCCAGTTAGAGACGCCTGCTCAAGCACATTTTGTTCAATTTTCACAGAGCCCACCTGTGGTTTATACTGTAACTATTTACTTACAGTTTCTGGGAGAGAAAGCGTTATCTAGCGTGAACAACTACCTGAACAAGGCCAGGACGCTCAAGACCTCGGTCACAATGATTTGTGACTTAGTACTCGCACAACCATCGATAACTGATGAAATACCTAATTTCATTCACATGGCTTTGTGTCAACCCGTGGTATAGTTTTCAAGCAATTTCTAAATTTTTACTACAGACCGATAACATCCAGATGTCACCTTCCTGACAAACCTCATGGTCTGAAAGAGAACATTTTAACCACTCGATCACATCTACTACCCTTTGCATACATACTGTAATGTGCATTGGCAACATAGAATATTTTGCATCGCATGCACAAATGTCACAATGTTTTAGTTAATTAAGCCCAAGCAAAGCTACAGTGTCATCAAGATCTAAGTGGCTACTTTGGGAAACAAAATGAAGACAGAAGGAACCAGAAACCCAATTCTAATCAAACAACAATGGATACACCTCTATTCCTGTTAAAAAAAGGAAAAGAATAAACCGGGCGATAGATGAACAGCGGTAATTCTACGAGGAGGTAAAAAAAGGCTAAGCCCGTCCTCCATAATTTTGGCTTGCCTCTCGGTATCCGTCACACTTAAAAATTTATGAAACTGTTTAGTCTCTGAAATTAAGATTAAAAGTAAAATTGGAGCAATATAGCATGTATATTAACTTGTCAATCCAGCTGCTCTATCTGATTTCTTGTTTCAGGGTTACGGAGAAATGATTTCATTTAAATTATTTTTTAATTCCTTTTGTTCGTGTGGTCAAACTTTGCTGAAAATATGAACTAATATTTTTAGTTAATTTTTGTACTGCTTTGGTGCTCTCAGTATTTTGATTGATTTAGTTGCATTATTTTATTTTCATGCTTATTTTGTTCTCGCGTTTATTTTTTGTGCTTCAAAAAGGTTTCTTAGAGGAAAAAAATCATAGCGGACAATTCACACTGTTCTGCTAGCATTGATTTTAATATTAGCCCTTTGATTTTGATTTTTGAATTAACCTTTTTTGTGTCCCAACAGCTTGAGAGTAGAAAAGAGAGCAAAAAATATTAGAACTCTATTACTATGAATGAAAAATTATTCATACACTAACTTAAACTCATTCCCATGTTGTGTATACGATAGTGGTTTAGTATGAAAATGAAGACGCTACTTAAGTTTGGCCCGCTCCTCAGTAAAATCATGGCCCTTAATTGCCCCCTACCTTTCATAGTTTCACAATCGCCACTGTAGACGAATCTATACACTTTTAAGATGATGGGGGGATATTATTATGTTGTATGCAACCGCGGGAAAAGATTATTGGAATCATTATCTCGTGTAGTTTTTATTCTTTCTACAGCTCTAGAAAGAAACTGGCCATTCTAAAGATATTCTATATTTGCAATATTCTATATCTGGTCTTGCGTTTTTCAATGACATGAAATGGAATGATTATATTAAATGAATTGCTTGGTCTGCTGCTAGCAAAGTTTTGTAGTTGTATCGTGCCAAACAATCTTGCACGTTTATAACTCTATCATTCGCACATAAATTGAATATTGCTTCGTTTGGTCATCTTGCTATATATCTCGAAATTCGTGATAAAATCAAAGGAAGTTTCTGTAATGCTATAGGTTCTAACCTGGCATCTTGGCTTGAGGTACTTTTACTCCGCCATAACATAGTCTTTTTTAAATAACGATTATCATTGTAATTATTTTATTGTGCTTTACTCTTTGGCCCCTTCAACTTGTTTGGTGTTTTTTTTTTTTTAATCATATCACCCCGAGCAAGGCAAAAACGCCACTGATGCGCAGGGGGCTACATAAGAGTGAAAAGATTGGAAAAGAGAAAGCCGGAAACCATATCCTAAACAGGAAACAAGGGATGAGCCTCTTCACCTGTTCAACAGACGTGGGTGGAGTGTGAACCAGGCGATAGTTCAGTCTATCTACTCCAATTGAAAAAAGAAAAGAGTAAAAAGATTGGAAAAGAGAAAACTGGAAACCACATCCTAAGCAGGGAAAAAGGGATGAGCCTCTTCACCTGTTCAATAGACGTGGGTGGAGTGTGAACCGGGCGATAGTTCAGTCTATCTACTCCAATGTTACAAGTTCTATTTTAATAGTTTCTTCCCTCAAAATTTTCGCCTGTGAAGCTTTCTTTCGACTTCTTGCTTCTGCCAACTACAATATTTAAAAATCCAGACGCAGCATCTATCGTCACTTTTTGTCTTTCTGAGTCCTGCAATATATTGTTCTTTCTCCTCAGTAATGTTCAGAGTGTGTTGTGGAGCAGAGGATATAGACTCGGAACGAGAAATCGGAGAGCTGTGTTCGAATCCCAGTTGAATTCGTTGCATTCACTTATGCACAAATACCTTTAAGAAAGATATTAATCCTTCTCTTCCCTCCAGGTATGGGTTGACAGGACAGGTTGTGTTGTATAGCCTTGTTTGGCAGCTAGTTTACCGCAGAAATTAATGGCAACCTACTGCGGGAAAATCTTCTGTCCAATCAGTCATGTCTCGGGACATGTCTTGGCAAATTTTTAAAGTTGCAGGGCTGGGAACAATTGCCCACAAGGACGTTACACGTGCTTGTGGGCAACTGTTCCCAGCCCTACAACTCCTTTCTAGCTAACGGAACTTGACAAGCTTATTTCTACTTTCATGACAAATGTATTGACTAGACACATTTCTTAATTACACAAGATCAGAATTTTTGCAGTTAGAGCCAAACATACCACGTGCACAGGATTGCATCATTCTCATTCCTTTCTTAATCTATATAGAAGGGGGAATCTACGGCTTCTTTCCGAGAACATTTATTTTGGGGAAGAATGTCTCTATGCAATTCTTTCCGACCACGACAATCCTAATCTCTTTGAGTTAAGGGTCAACCGCTATCTTTCTCACATATCCCAATAATCTTCATTTACTCCCTTCTCTTACGTATATACAACATCCTCAGTAAGTATTCCTCTGTCTTGAATGGCTGTTGTACCTTGTATTGGGAGTATATATATATATATATATATATATATATATATATATATATATATATATTTCGAGACATGATCCCCCAAGCGTGTATCACGTATGGCACTTAACTGCTTGACTGATATTAAATTAACAAAATGACTTTTTCTATATTAGCGTGTTTTTTTCCTTCTTACTTGTGCGTGTGTATGTGTGCACGTGTGTTTTTATGTATTTGCACGTCTGTACATGTGCATATGTTGTGTATATATATATATATATATATATATATATATATATAAATTTTTATTTGTTTCAAAAATAAATTTTAAATTGATACCCGTATTTGAGTGAGTAATCTGTTATATATATATATATATATATATATATATATATATATATTAATTATTTAATTAATTAGTTTTTGGTCATAATTAAATTAGACCAGTACACATATGTATTAAAACATGTTCAATACAATTATATTGTAGAACTTTTGAAAGTTTTCCATTTGTAAACAAATTATTACACAAGCCAGGTTTCTACCATCTGGTGTCTTCAGGCGATTTACATTATGGCGGACCAGATTCAATTTAATTCAATTCAAATACGAGTATCCATTAAAAATAATAATGTTAAAACAAATAAAAATTGCAATTTAAAGTTAGAGATTATGCTATTCCCAAACAAAAATAAACTATTGAATGAAAGAACAGAAATTATGACTATGTGTAACCACAATAAAAAATACCTATTAGGTTCATACAACCATCGATGAAAACGTTATAATTTCTTGTAATTTTAAAAATGCGTGTTCAAAAATTCCCTGCCACGTGAGCGTTCAAAAAAAAAATATATATATATAAAATAAAAACACCGTTACATGAGTGTTCTTTTAAAAAAAGGTAAACGATAAAATCAGTTATTGCAAATTGCCTTGAGACACCACTCATGGTAGAAACCTAGGTCGCGTAATAACTCGTTTACAAATGGAAAATATTCACAAATTCGACAATATAATTGTACTGAACACTTTTTAATACAAAAGTGCACTGGTCTAATTTTATTATGTCCCAAACCTAAGTAATTAAACAATCAATCAATCAATCAATCAATCAATATATATATATATATATATATATATATATATATATATATATATATATATATATAATTGATCGGAAGTAATATTGCTGATAAGGAAGGATAAACTCTTAAGTAATTTAAAATAATTTATATTATCAAGAAATAAATTCAAGATCATGACAGCATTATTACTGAACCAATTAGATTAATTTTCCATTAGATAAAAAAAAGATTTTAAAAAATGTAGAACCTGAATAAAAATCTTAGAACTAGAGTGAAAAGGAAATATAGTAAAACGGGTGATGTTATTTTAATTATTCTGTAGTGTAGAGCTAATAAGAGGAAATAACTCGATTACATAAATTTAAAAAGTTGGATTTATGACGACATTTGCTTATGAATTCTCTTTTTAAGTTTAAAAATAAATTTTGTTTAGGATAGTTTATTTTAATTTTTTCAACTAAACATATATTGCATCTATTGTAAGGGTTATTGGGGGTGCAAGCCGAACCAACTTATTACTGGGTTGAAACTCTCTTCTTTTATTTCCCAAAATCATCGGAAAAGGGAAGTAGGGAAAAACAGTAAAAATTATCCTTGCCTCCGACGATGACAATATTTACTAAGTCCACCACCGCTGCGGTCGGGAAGTAAATTAGAGTCAACAGAAATCTTGTCCAACAGACGGATACTGAAAATTTCATGGCCGGAACGAGTAAGCAAGTCTTAAAGCTAATGGCAACAAAATGACCAGATGTTTTGAAGCAGTAAGAGGCATCTGAAACTTATTGCACACATAATAAACAAGGAGGGCTTTGAAAACATAACACTCACAGGGCGTAATGAGAGCATTAAGGAATGAGGAAGACAGCGATCCATCCACCTGCCGAGCTTGTATGCATGGACCGCAGAACGGGTGAGTGGCGTTAAGCTTAGAAAAATAATTAAGCTGATATGGGCTACAAAGGAGAAGAAGAATTGATTTGTTTGCTTTAATCATTTTTATTGCTTATAAAGCCTTTGCATGTTATTTAAAGCTAGAAAATATTTTTAGATTTTAAGAATTAAAAACAAATAATACTAATTGAGTGATGCAAGTCTGTCTATTTAATCCTTAGGTGGGGTAAAAGAAGAGCTGTATTCATATCATTCCCAAGGGTATTCGTGCAATCTGAGTCGCTCTCCATTGCGCCATCCACACACAAGCTTACAGCACCTCGTATTTCCACGCGCTCACTCATTTAGGTACTAACCAATCACGATGTTGCCTAACTTCAGTGATCATACGGCTATCAATGTTTCAACGCTATGTGTTCACTAGCTCATAGGAAGGTTTTGATGAGCCATGATAGCCCATGACTTGACTTAAGAAAAGAAGATGAAATGCTGACATGGTTGAATTTCTTCTCTTCTATTTACCTTGTCTTTTCAGGAAGTAGGCGATCATGGCCTTCCACGCCTCACTATCCCTGTTAGCTTTTAGCACGCTTTCTCCTGTAACACCTCTCAGCCCCGGTTCTGACATCCACCTGCTCAGGACTTTCAAATATGTTATTCGCTGCTTTCCTCTGTATCTTTTTCCCTCTATCTAGCCTGTTAGTATCAGGTTCTCCAAGCCCTCCTTCCTCATTGCATGTCCCAGGAACTTCAGTTGTCTCTTCCTGATGCTCAGTATTAATTTCCTTTTCGTTTCCATTCTTTCCAACACCTCGTCATTGCTCACATGCTCGATCCATGATATTCGCAGCATCCTTCTGTAGAACGATATCCGCAACTTGTCGAACCACATTTCAGCTGCTTCAAATTTTCCCTTCATCTTTGTTGAAATTGTCCAGCATTCACTGCCATATTGAAGAACTGACATCACATAGCAATCCAGTACTCTCTTCTTTGTTTCTAGTGAAAGTTTCCTGTGTCTTAATACTTTACTCAGCTTCACACTTTCCGCCTTCAGTTAGAACACTTCCCAGATATTTAAATTTTCGTACCTGCTTGATTTTAACATCCCTCACCTGTATTTGCCACTTTGGGCTGCTCTTTTTGCTGATGACCATGCATTTTATTTTAGTCTCTTCTTGTCACTCTCTTCCGCTATCTTTTGCAGGAGGTCCTGCAGCTTTTTTTCGTGTCTGCAATCAACACTGTATCGTCTGCGTATCTTATTTTGTGACCTCAGATTGTGATCTCTGATGACAAATCCTGGCATAACATATAGGGTCCTCAAAATATTCTCCCTCTACAAGTTAAATAGATCCGGTGAAAAGACACATCCTTGTCTTACGCCCCTTTCTATCTTTGTATAACTGCTGAATTCCTTTCCTGTCCGTATGCAGACGGTTTGCTGCCAGTAGAGGTTCTTGACTAAAAATAAGGAAAAAGTTATTTGAACAGTTTATTCACAACCTTGAGCCGGTCGTGCAACAACTTATTTGAAAATTGGTAAAAATACAATGAAAATTTAAACTGACCTATTTTCTCGGTTCAATTTAATAAAACTTGTTTAGATGAATTCTTACTCTCAAAATAAACTATATTTTGATTTTTATAAATATTTTACTCTAAAATATATACTTTTATAGCTGGATACTTTTATAGCTGGATATATTCATTGCTATGGGGCATGCGAAATATTTTCCCACAACACATTTGTAAAAATAGAGAATATTTGTACACAAAAAAACACGTTTGGAACTTCTCACACATGCAAAATATTACAGGGAATTAAAACATTTGTATTGATACATTTTAGCGTAGATATATTCAGTTTCCTAATTATAGATATATCAAATGTGAATGTGTGTATATGCGTGTTAACAACTGAGAGTTTAAATATTCATATAGATACACCAACAGAATGATGATGAGATTGGAGCGGGGTTTTTTTTAGGGGTAGATATAAACTGGCAGAGAATTATGTACCTCCACATCCTCAAGCTCTGAATCCCAGTGCATCATTTTCTCCCGGATCTTTTACAACTCATTATTTACTGGAAGAAGCTGTGAACACTTCAATTTCCTTGGTAGCACTGCATCTCCAATTTCATCTCATTTTTACCTACATATCTACCTACCTACTTACCTGCCAACTGAGGCACAGACTCATTACTACCTTACATATCTACCTGGAACTAGTTACCCTTCTCCTACCAAACCCGTGCCTCACCACCCGACAAGATTAACTGCACACCTCTGCTAAAATCCCACAAGGAATGAGGTGAAATTGAATCCTACGCTATCCTATCCACATACAATAATAATATCGCGTTCCTCTTCCTGCTCGACATAAAAAAATTCCTTCCTTCTTGCCTTCCTTCTACTCATTTCAAATCCGCGTTTTTTTGTTGTTGTATTTTTCCTTTTCTAGTTGTCTTTCTTATTTTATTGAAACCATTCTTTAACTTTTTCTGTTTTCTTTCTATAACATTCTGGATTTTAGTCTCTCTTCTTTTCGTCTAATTCGTCTGTAATTTTCGAAATTTGTTTGGCGACCGGAAGTTCTCCAAGGCTAATTTTCAACATCCAATAACATTTTAGACTAATTAACAATTTTGGGCGATAAAATGTTTGATTAAATAATATTTATTCTATTATTCAACAGAGAATTCTGAAAAACTTCCAGAAAACTTCCAAGCCATTTAACGTATTTATGAATTATTCCTTTATGTCGTATCCCTTTAGGACGTTGGCATTCATGACTCCCTGTTTACTTATTGGCTTCAATGTCATATGAGTGTCGAATTTTCCAGAATTACTATCCTCATTATGTGTTGCGAAATTGTCTTTTTAGCTTACTTTTTTATTAAAACTTCTTAACTGAGCACATGTTCCGCTCAAACAGAAACTGTAGAACTTCTCTTCTCTCAAGTTTCTTTTTATCTATGAAGATATTGTCTAGCACTCACAGCTATATATATGAAAAAATTAATTTTACATAAAAGTTCAGCATTCTTTTCTTTGTTTCTTACAAAAGTCTTTCTATTTTTTAATACCTTGCTTTGGAAGACATCTTTTTTATTCTAATGTGCATCAGATTTCTGTATCACAAAATCTTCCTATTTTTAATACGTTGCTTTGGAAGACATCTTTCTTTATTCTATTGTGCATCGGATTTCTGTACCACATTTTTATCATCTGTTAAATGACTTCAAGATATTCAATTTTCTGTACTTGCTTGAGTTTCATATTTCCAATTTGTACTTCATATCTTGGTCATTGCATCATCATTATAAACGTACATATCTCCTAGCAAATGACAATTAGTTCTTTATTCACATTTTCATTTACTATTTCGTCCAGGAGTTCCTGCAGTTTTATTCCATCAACCTGATGTCATTTGCGTATCTTATGTTGTTAAAAGTGTACTAAGCAGGTAGTTATTATTAAATATTGTTTCAATCTGGCTAAAAAAATGCCAAATTAAGATAAATTTTAAGGAGTGTTCGGAGTGAGGATTAATTTATTTTCATCTAAAAGGAAACTAATATCAAAACCTTAACCTGAAAATATTAAACAGAACTAACATGAACTTTTTATCCGCGGTAGAGATGTTCCATGGTTAAGTACGTGGATAATAACGAATCTGCTATACTAGGTATACTCTAAATAGCTCTTCGGGAAATCTTCAATCCATTTAAAAAAAATAAAAAAATATTAAATCATGCAAATGTTCTTTCTGTTTTGCTTCCACCCATAAAATATGATGTGGGGGGAAATTGTCTTGTTTATGTTTCATTTATTCGAAATATATTCCAGCAATTAGTTTTAGTTTAATATAACTTTGAACAGGACAATTTTGCTGACGCACTGATAGTGAAATAGTGAATAACTGAAAATTGGTTTGATCAGCGACAAATAGCGAGTTCTTAGCATTGGTCAATCCGCAGAAAGATATGTCTTCCTATCCAAGATTCAACGGATGGTGAGATTTTACTGCATTGCATTTTCTTTTAACATTCATTCAATATTGGTCTTTCTTTTGGCTCGAAATTCTCTCATTATAACCTTATTTTCTTTTACTCAACGACAAACTTTATCAGAATCCGACATATGTAATCGTTTATAATTTTCTCCCAATTCGAGATCTAAGAACCGCTAACGGTAGTTTTGTCAATGAATGAGGTGTGTAAATTGAGTGTAAGAGTAGAAAGGAAGAAGTGAAGATTATGATGATATGGAGGATGGAAAACGATTGACCCTGGACTTAAAGAGTTTAAGAAAAGTTGTTTTCAGAGAAGCATCCGTGCTGTTGTCTATTCCACAAAAAAGAAGTTCTAAAGAAGCTTTCAGATTGGAACAATCTCCTTAGCAATGGAATACGTAGTAATTTGTTAGTTGAATTGTTTAATAAACGTTCTTTCATAAGCGTCCTTATTTCTTAATTTGTTTTAATGTATTCCGTAATCAATGGACATTCGTTTATTTCACATTCATTCCATAAATATTCGTTTATTCTTCATCATTTTCTGGACCTTCGTTTATCCTACTTCCTTTTTTTAACATTCCTTTATTCTAAATTATTTTATAAATATTCTTTAATTCCGCATCAAGTTCTAGACGTTCGTTTATTCCACTTTTTTATGAACATTCTTTTATTCTAAGTTATTCCATAAATATTCTTTAATTCTGCATAAAGTTCTGGACATTCGTTTATTCCATTTCCTTTTTATGAACATTCTTTTATTTTTAGGTATTCCATAAATATTCGTTTATCATTTTCTGGACATTTGTTTATTCTACATCCTTTCTTGAACATTGTTTTATTTTAAATTGTTCCATAAGTATTCGTCTTTTTATGAACACTCCATTATTCCAAAAACTTTTAATGAACATTCAGAATAATTAGAAAGAACATAATCGGGTACAAATAATTATCGCACCAAAAAGTAATACAATAATAGAATATAATACAATCAGTGCATTAAACTGAAGAGTATCGTTTCACTAGTTATTTTTAGTTTGCTAAATTCGTACTGAATAAAAAATATATTCTTAAATTATTGCTTATATAATTTATTTGTAGAAATAAATATGGATTTTTTATATTTACACTCCTTTTGTTCCGAATTTCTTTAAAAGAAGTCTTAATTTTTCGTGTGATTGCAGTAAAAAGTATTATTGTTTATTTATGACATCAGAGGCTTACGTGTGTATTTAAAAGTTATTTTCATTATTTTAAGCAAAAATAAGCATTAGGTTTGCATAATCCAGTTAAGCAATTATTAAATTTATTAAATGATTTTGTAATACCCAACTAACTTAAATTATGAATTAAAAAAAGATTTTGAAATTTGTTATTTATATTTTCCTCTATAATATCAGTTCGATAAATGTCTACCAAAATTTTTAAAATTCCTGAAGCGTTATTTACAAACGAAGGTTTTTTTCTGTATCATACAAATAATCTTGAGGCTATTATCTTTTAAACAAAAACAAAATTTAACTACAAATTATACATTTTAATTATTTAATTCTTTTTTCTTTCTTTTGATAGTATGGCCGTGACGGAAGTTATTTTTTCTTATTCTACATTCGTTAATAAATATTCGTTTATTCCGGATTTTTATAAAAAATTATTTATTACGCATTTCTGTTGCAAAGTTTTTTATAAACTAGTGTTAATACTCAATTTTATAGCCATTCTTTAATTAAATATTGTTTTCTTTCCTGTATTCTTTTATTTACTTTTATTTATTTTATTTTTCACCAATTCTCTTCCTTTAAATTTTGTTTTTATTTTCTTCTGTCGTTACTTTTCATTCTTCCTATTTAATTAGAACCTGAATGTTTATTTTTCTCTTTTCTAAGATTTTTTGACATCCTCCTAAGTATCTTATTATGCTTCTTCTGTTCGTTTTTTCTTCTATTTCCTTCGCATTTATGTCTTTTTTAATCTTTCTGATCAGTCAGTCAGTTAAGTGCCATACGTGATACACGCTTGGGCGATCATCTCTCGAAAGAGGCATGACTGACTGGGCAGAAGATTATCCCGCAGTAGGTTGCCATTGCTTTCAGTGGTAGACTGGTCGCCATCCAAGGCTACAGAACCCAATCTGTCCTGTTATTTAACCCATAACTGGAGACGGATTAATACCTTTCCCAAGGGTATTTGCGCGTAAGTGAATACAATAGATTCAACTGGAATTCGAACTCGGCTCCCCGTTCCGAGCCGATATCCACTGTATCACAACGCACATTCTTTCTGATAGAGGACTTAAAAAAGAAGTTGGTTACGCTTTTCTTTTATTACCATTCATTTTTCTTTGCTTTTTTTCATACATTTCAAAGGATTTATTAGCTTGTCTTCTTTCATTTATTTATGCTTGTTTTGTTTTAAAGTCCATTCACATTCATTTTCAATTTATCAACTTTTATTTTCTATTTACTTTATTTTTCTCTCTTCCCAGGTTGCCATATTTTTCCTATTGTCTACATTCTTCTCTCTTTACTCTTATTTCTTCTATATGTGTTTGTTTGTTTTTCTCTTTCACCCTCTTTTCTTTTCTAGCCGTATAGTCTTAGTTTTTTTTTTTTTTTTCGATTGTTTATTTGTTAGTTTGTTTCTTTCTTTCTTTGTTTCTTTTCTATCTTGGCTTTATAATTATTCTATTTATTCTATTTATGTAAAAGCGACAAAGAAAAAAAAGAAAGAATGAAAGAAAGAAAGAAAGAAAGAAAGAGAGAAAGAAAGAAAGAGTGAAAGAAAGAAAGAGTGAAAGAAAGAAAGAGTGAAAGAAAGAATACTTTCTTTCTTTCTTTCTCTCTTTCTTTTTTTCATTCTTTGTCGCTTTTACATCCTAATTTTAGACTTATTTTTTTCTTTCTTTGTGTGTTCTTTCATTCTTTTTATCTTTCCCCTGTTTTTTCTTCACTAACTTTCTTTCTTTTATTCATTTTTTTACCTCACTTCACAATTGTTCTACTGTTTTTCTACCGTTTCTAAATTGGTCAGTTCCTTATTTCTTTTTCACGACACGGTCTGAAATTGTTTTCTTTATTCTTGTCTTTTCATGTTTGCCTTTTTATTTGTTTGTATGTTACTTTCTGCATCTTTCTTTCTTTCTTTCGTCTAGGATTAATTTTCTTGAAATCCATTTTTCTTTACTGACTTGTCTTCTTGTTCATTCATTCTTATCTTTTATTCTGTCATGTTTTCATTTTTCTGTCGGTTTTACTTTCCATTTGGTGTTCGGTCTGAGTTTTATTTCAGATTCTCTCCCGCCTGGCCTTATCTCTTCGTATTTCTGTATATATATATCGTGCTTTCTAATTTATTTAATATTTTTATGCTTCTTTAAGTTTATCTACTCTAAATGATTTTATAGAAATAGCTTATGTATTTATTACCTTAAAACCATGTCTACGTTCTCTTACTGGATTCCGCTTTTATCCGTTACTTTTAGTTTGTTTTATTTTTACTTTTTACTTTTTTCCGTCCGTACGTTGAATATTGCCGCCATCGGGTCGGGTGCTCCTGCTATCCAGCGGAGAATCTGTAATTGGCAGCTCAGATACAATCAATTTCTCACCAGCGCAATGTGGCTTCCCTCTGTCTCTTCTACAAATATTTTCACGGCTTTTGCTCCGATGAACTTAGCTCACTGGTGCCCCCCCCTATATATGAATTTACTCGGGCCACAAAATTAGCAAATACGGCCCCTACTTTTACATTTCTCCGTCCATTCCACTCTCATCAGTATTCTCATCCTTATCTCGCCTACTTCCTGACACCCCTTATAATCTGTCACTCTTTCTCATAACTTTTCTCCCATGTAACCCCCTGCAAAACATAAATAAAGAAATTTACCGAATAACAAAATTCACATCCCTTGAAGATTTCCAACAACAAAAACCGATGCCAGATGTAACTAGAAGGGAAAATAATAATATAAAAATGCCTTGCTTGGGGCGATATTATAATAAAAAATATTTCTATATTATTATAATGTCGATATAAAGTGGGGGGATCAATTCTACATTACAATCAATATATAAATTGATCCCTCACTTTATGGACATAATCATCCTTCTCTTAGCCACTTCCTGACGCCTCTATAACCTGTCACGCTTTCTTAAAACTTTCCTCCTATGTAATCTCCTGCACAACAGTGACGGTAAAATGCCTTGCTTGGGGCGATACGATTATAAAAAAAAAAAATTCGTTCTTTTATTATCCTCTATATTTTTATCAACTTTCTTTCTTTCTTTAGCGTCATTCTCTGTTTTTTCAGCCTTTTCTACTACCATTTGTTTGCTTTTCTTTTTCGTTTCACGTCTTCTTTTGTGCTTTCTTTCCTTCACTTTCATCCTCTACCTTACCTTTTTTCCTACCGCTGTTCTTTGCTTTTCTTGTTATTCGTATATCCTGACTGACGAGCTGTGATACAGCGAAACAGATCTGTCTGCGGATGATTATATATATATATATATATATATATATATATATGTATCCGAGTGAGTATAGAATGAGGAGAGAAAAAAGAAAAATTTTTCCGTCCAAAACATTAATTTAAAACAGTACTCGATATATGATGTATAGAGCAGTGAATATTTATACCGAAAAAATCTAAATTGAAAAGAAAAATCACCCCACCCCTATCACGTCTATGAAAACCTAGACAGGATCAAAGTAAATATATGAATTAGGTCAACTAACAGCAGACATCAACCAATTAAACGATAGCCAACCATAAAAATGACCACTCAACAGCGCCTTTTAGAAATCCTAACCAAAAGATATACCAACTGATAAAAAGATAAAACATACATTCCAATAGATAATATCATTAATCAACAATTTCACACTTACCCACCAAATTCCTCAAAAAATCTAACGATCAAAACGAGATTTTCACTTAATTACAAATAACACCAACCAACCCCCACGACAACAACGAACCAAATATAAACAGAGAATGATTCTAAACATTTATTTCTCCCAAAGAAGTGTTTAAATCCAAACACTGAAACAACCATATGATTGTAGGGAAGAGGACATATATAGAAGAAATTATGTACATGTTCTAAAACATAATATATATATATATAGTGCAATAGTTGTTACGATGGTTTATAAAAGCATCATTCCCTACTATAACTACCACTTACACTTCACATTCACAAAAATAAATCGTTTTCACCATTTATTTTCAGTTCAACA
The DNA here is from genome assembly GCA_037127315.1 of Ascarosepion bandense. Classification (NCBI taxonomy): domain Eukaryota; kingdom Metazoa; phylum Mollusca; class Cephalopoda; order Sepiida; family Sepiidae; genus Ascarosepion; species Ascarosepion bandense. The sequence goes on from JBBBDQ010000264.1 coordinate 3,679,045, forward strand.
TATCATCCGAAGAGGAGCGGTTCTACTCCGAAACATGAAAACTTTTGTGCAGTGATACTATACTTTTATAAACCATTGTAACAACTATTACAATAAAAAGCTCTACTCTGTATCGAGCACTCTTTATAAAAATAAATGCTTGAACAGTGGATTTAAATCTACGTGTTCTTTCACTTTTTACAATTACACACACACACACACACACACACGCACACACACATATATATATATATATATATATATATATATATATATATATATTTCTTATGATTAACAATTCTATTATAATTCAAATCTAGATTCTGCGTCCTGATATTCTCACGTTTTGTTCATTTTTCCTACTTGCTTTGAATTCTTTTCATCTATAATGCAATGAGGCGGATAAGCTGTCTTCTTTAAATTTATCTTGCATCCTGTAATCACCATGCTTATATATTCGTGAACGATGAGGCAGTATTTTATCAGTGAATGGTATTCTCGCAAAAGAGCTATTTTCTTTTTCTTTTAAAAATTATATTTCTTCAAGCTTTTGTCTTTTTTTCTCAATCATTATTTTTTCCTTTCTTCATCTTTTTTCTAAAAATTATTTTATCATTTGTATTTTTTTATGTGTTATGTGCAGAAACAGAGTTCTTGTTCTTGTTCTTTTAAATCTGTATTTTTGTCTTTTTCTCCTTGTTGTTGTTGTCGTCTGTATTTTTTTTCCCTCGTTACCCAGTAACGGTCCGTCTTCATCCAATGTCCGCGTTCCTTCTACTCGCAGTCAAATTGAGGCTCTTTTTTTCTCGTGCCGTCCACGATTTGCGTACGCGTGAGCCTCCTTTTCGATTCTCCTGCGCACGCGCACAGTCACCTTTGTGTCCGCTGCCAGGGTGTTTGTCTCGTCAAACGTTTACTCATATAGATGGAATATGTCTCCGCGAACCTCTTTTTTGCCACATCTAGTCTCTTCTTTCGCCACATCATTTCTACCGTTCGCCTTTTTCTGTTTTTCTTTTTTTTTTCTCTCTCTCTTCATTTCTATATTTTATTATTCAAGCACAAGGCTAAATTTCGAAATGTTATTTTTCACATTACGCGTGTTTGGGTTTGTGACGAATTCAATATAGTATCTATACATCCATCTATCAATCTAGGATTTAAGATAAATATTTCCATGATAGAAACCGTGATTTAAATTAAAAGTCGTGATGGCACGTACGTCCATCATAAAAGTTCAGTATGTGGAATTGATAAATACTGAAGGCTTCAAATACCAAGGTGCATAGAGACTTCAAAAACCAAGGTTCAGTTATAGCATAATACCAAAGTTACCAATTCCACTTTTTATTATTTCCGCATCAGCAAGAAATACAGCTCTCTGCTGATCTTGAGAATGATCTCCACTCCGCGGTAGACTGGGGTAAAAAATGGATTGTAAATTTCAATGCTTCTAAAATAAAGCTGCTGTCTCCGGCACTCCATAAACATGGACCAAGCGAGTCTCTCTGAAAGCATTACACTGAGCCTCCTTGGCCTCACCCTCTCTTCCAACCTCAAGTGGAACCATTACATTGAATCAATAACTAAACGCACTGCTAAAAAGGTTGTGCCACTGTGTCGGGCCAGGGGTATTTTTCCGCCTGATTTCATCTTGTACATATACAAATCAACCATCCGACCGTGAACAGAATACTGTTGTTATATCTGGTCGGGCGCCCCTGCTATTCATCTCAGGGTTCTTGACAGGCTGCAAATGAGGATCTGTAATGTGATCGGTCCCGACCTGGTAGCTCGATTTTAGTTACTTTCTTACCGGCAGGATGCGGCTTCCCTCTGTCTCTTCTACAAATATTTTCATGGCTTCTGCTCTGACGAGCTTAGGTCACTGGTGTCTTCTTCACAAGAATTTACTCGAGTAACCAAACTGGCAACAAGGTTCCATTTTTTAATCATGTCACCCCGAGCAAGGCGTTAACGCCACTGATGTGCAGGGGGTTACATAAGAGTAAGAGAAAACCGGAAACCACATCCTAAACAGGGAACGAGGGGATGAGCCTCTTGACCTGTTCAATAGACGTGGGTGGAGTGTGAACCATTCAATAGTTAGATCTGTCTACTCCAATTAAATAAAAAATATATATATAGTGGTGTATTGCTAAGTATTAATTTAGTTAAATCCAGTCAAAGAGATTTCTGCTAAATTAAAAAAAAAACAATTAAACAGGAAAAGTTTAAAATTAAACAAAAAGAATATTTAAAAATATTTAAAAAAAAGTTGATTCCCATCCCAACACGAGGTTACTACCAGGAAGATAAAAATAATTTTTAACTTTTTGGTCACTCCAAGTGGATATTGAGGCGGGGTTGGGTTAGTCAACTGAAATAGCCAGTGAGTGACCCCAAGAGGTTAGCAAGACAACCAAATTACAGCTCGCCAAGAAGAGAAAAGGAGAGACAAACTATCTAACACAGGACCAGCGAAAAAGAAAGAAAGAAACTAGCAATCTACTAGTCAAAGAGATTTCTGCTAAATTAAAAAAAGACACAATTAAACAGGAAAAGTTTAAAATTAAATGCAGCTGACACTTCTATTTCATCAGCTTTTTTCTTGCATTTCCTGCCTATGGATCTCCCTTCCGTATACTTACTTTCCTGACGGCTACAACCTCCAGGAATTTAAATGCAATGTCAATTCCCATTTCTTATCCGCTTGATTCCAGTCCTTCCCTCGCTCTTTCCACATCACCCCGTGTATCTTGTTCTTTTCCTTTCTCACTCTACTTTTGCAACTGTTATCACACCTGTATTCCCATCCTTCTGTTGATCTTTTTCCTAACACCCCTGTAACTGGTTCGGCTTTGTCTTCACTCACCTCCTGTTTAAACTTTTATTATTTTATGTAGCCATTTACACATTAGTGGCGGTACAACCTTACTTGGAGTGAAACGTTTGAAAAAAAAATGTAAATTTAGTCACTTAATGTGGAATGATGGTAATATGTAATGATAGAGATAATTAAATTAAAAATAGAGTAGATTGCGATATGAGTAGTTTTGTTCATCATCGCAAAATTCTACAAAATAAAAAACATAAGAAGTGTAAGACAAGGATGAGTCTTCTCACCGGACTTGTTCAACTTATACAGTGGGGCGATTCTAAGAGAATTAGAAGTCCTAACAGGATTCATTACAATCTTAACAGCGTAAGATATACAGATGACATAACGCTGATAGTAGATACAGAAAAGAAACCACATTAACTCTTGCAGGAATGTGTGAAAAACAACGAAAAGAAAAAACTAAATACCAATTGCAAGAAAATAAAATCATGGTTGTCAGAAAAGGAAACAGTCCAATATGCAAATTACAAATGGGAGATACCGAGATCAAACAACTACAAAACGTTATATACCATTTCAGCATCGGTCCGACAGAGAGATACTGAAATTCGAAGACGCTTTCCAAAAGCTAAGTAAAGTAATAAGAAAAAGGAAAAAATCGTTAAAAACACAGAAAATGTTACTAAACTGTTGTGTAATATCTGTAGGTATGGCAGTAAATGCTGGACAATTACATCAAAGATGAAGAAAATATTTGAAGTAACCAGAAAGGATGCTGAGAATATGTTCACAACAAAATTTTAAAAAAATGGACAAATAATTAATATCAGAAAAAGAGACAGTTGAAATTTCTATGGCACATAATAAGGAAAGGCAGTTTGGAAAATTTGATACACACAAGACAGATTGAACGCAAGATAGACAGAAAAAGACACCGCAATGCCTAGCTGGAGGTCTTCAGCAAAAGAATGGCGGATGAAGATTTTGGAGAGATAAAAAAAAGACGAAATTTATTAAGAGCTACAAAGGAGAAGAAATAGTGAAGAGCCATAATAGCCAACGTCCTGAAGAGGCACAACGCATAGAAAAATAACGTAAGGACTTAAGTTACGCGTTCAAATAGCCGCATCAGATTCATACCGTAATATAGATTTTATGTTTGGCATCCAACTCTTTCAGAAATGTCAAAGCTATCAGCTCTATCTAACGGTTTTCTCAGATGAAAGATTAAAAAATGGCTTCAATCTAATGAATCCTCTACATATTAAAGAAAACAATCCGTCATAAATCTCATAGACTGATGCTTCTTCTTCTACGTACCCTGTCCCTTCAGGACGTAGGCGGTCATGGCTTTCCACATCTCTCTATCCCTGGTGACTCTTAGCACGCCTTCTCCTGTTACACCATGCAACCCTCGTTCCATCATCCATCTGATTAGGTCCTTCAAATATATTATCCGTTGTTTTCGCCTGTCTCTTTTTCCCTCTATCTGGCCTGTTAGTATCAGGTTTACCAAGCCCTTCTTCCTCATTGCATGTCCCAGGAACTTCAGCTGTCTCTTCCTGATGCTCAGTATTAATTTCCTTTTTGTTTCCATCATTTCTAAGACCTCATCATTGCTCGCATGCTCGATCCATGATATTCGCAGCATCCTTCTGTAGAACCACATTTCTGTTGCTTCAAGTTTTTTCCTTCATCTTTGATGATATTGTCTAGCATTTACTGCCATATTGAAGAACTGACATCACATAGCAATCCAGTACTCTCTTCTTTATTTCTAGCGAAATTGTCCTGTTTCTTAATACTTTACTCAACTTCTGTAATGCTTCCTTCGCCATACCAATTCGCCTTCGGATCTCTGTGTCGCACTTTCCGTCTTCTGTTTTAACACTTCCCAGGCATTTAAACTTTTGTACCTGCTTGATTCTAGTATCCCCGATCTGTATTTGGCATATTGCCTGCCCTTTTGACTGATGAACATGCATTCAGTTTTCTTGCTGTTTATTTATAGTCCTTTCTTATCACTCTCTTCAGCTACCTTCTGTAGGAGGTATTCTACAAAATCATAAATAAAGAAATTTACCGAATAACAAAATTCACATCCCTTGAAGACTTCCAACAAAAAAAAAACCGATACCACATTTAACTAGAAGGGAAAATAATAATATAATCTATGTATTGATTTCTGTACTATTGTCAATAATTACTCAGTGGTTTGCCTTGGTGTTTAGGCGAGCTACGGTCATCGCTTTGCAGTGGACCATATCGGTTGTCCGATATACGTCTTCTCAATTTTCATCATGCAGGAGGTTTGTTCGTCATAATAAATGGTACAATGAGGGGGCTCTGTATCGATAATTTTTTAGTTTCCGGCTACTCCTCAGCAAATGAAGGGGGCAAGATGAATGAGAGTACTTCACTTTTCATTTTTTTAAGCCATCGGCACGATTCGAATACAAAAATACCACAGATGAAATGAGAGCAACCAAAGACCACAAGGCAATACGAAAATCATCTCAAGGATTAGAAAGAGATGAATATTAAAATGAAAATACGTTTTAGCCACTTTTGCTACGGAAAATTCGATGATTAAACAAAATCATACGCGGTTGACATAATCGATTGATTGATTGATTGATTTGTTTTCTTTATAATCATTTCACCCCAAGCAAGGTAGAAATGCCACTGGTGCGCAGGGGTTACAGTGAGAGAATATAAAGGTACAGGATATTGTCAAAGAAAAGACAAGAAATGGATTGGAATCAAGGAGATAAAAAATAGCAATTGACGTTGCATTTAAAGTTTTGGAGATTGTAGATCTCAGGGAAGCAAACAAGTGGAAGGGAGTTCCATAAATGGAAAATGCGAGAAAAGAAACTATTAGAATAGAAGAGTAAGTTACATTTAAATATTTTGATGGTAAAAGATTGGGACCTTAATGTCAATCTAGTAGCACGAGTAAATACACGTGCTCGGGGTACTAGAGAAAGAAGCTCATCAGAGCAGTTGCCATGAAAATACTTGTGAAAAAGCCAGAAAAAATGCCACATCACGTCGGTGAGAAAGTGATTGCTGGCGGGCTGCCAAGTCAAGATCAGTTATATTGCTTTTTCACGGCTTATTAATTTTTTGGATATTTTTTAAAATCCAGAACATATTCTGGGATTTTGTGAAATTTTAGAGATAATACAATGATATACATTACCGGCCATAATTATTAGGTTACCCCAATTTAAAAGAAATGATGTATTTCATGCTATTTTTAATATTTATTGCCAAGTGGATAATTCTAAATTAAAATAGAATGGGTCTTTTGTTAATACTGCACAATAACAAGTGCATCAAATGAACTGTTCTGGTGTCCAGTTTTTGTGCTCTCTTCCCCATGCTAGTCTCTTCTTCTTATTGGCTGGCTGAAGCAAAGGCTTCCTGGCTGCCTTGAAAAATTTTGCAAATTAATAATAACAAAAGAACCATTTTATTTTCATTTAGAATTATCCACTTGGTAATAAATACTAAAAAATAATATTAAATACATCATTATTTTTTAAAATAGGGTCGCCTAATAATTATGGCCGGTAGTGTAAGTCCTACTAATTAACACTTACCTGTTGGTTAACAGGTGAATCCATATCGTTCTCAAGGATATTTGAACGTAAGTAAATATAATGACCTGATCAAATTTGGAACTCAGCTCTCAAATTTCCAATTCTAAACGGTTCTCTATTACACCACCCAAAACGTCGGTGATCCTACGTGAACCAGTTTTTTCATATGATATGGCCATTAGTCAAAGACAGAAAGAAAACTGCAAAATCTCTTAGACAAATTAGTAAAATAAAGTGGGAAGAAAAGCCAAGTCATTAATTGTAAGAAAGTTGAATTTACGGCCACCAGCAAAACTACAGTCCATGATGCGAACTATGAATTTGAAACCAAAATAAGTAGAGAAATTTAAATATGTATGAAGTCTTAAGAGAACATGTAAAATGAGACGCTACAATCCGAAAACGTATTGGAATAGTGAAACATGCCTTAAGAAACAGGAAGATTTTGTTAGAAACAAATACAGGAGTGTTGAACGACTGTTCGGTATCACATCTTCTATATAGCAGTCAGTCTGTTAAGTGCCATAACTGACTAAGCAGAATATTTTCCCGTAGTAGGTTGCCATTACTTTTTGCGTTAAACTAGTTGCAACCAAGGCTATAAAAACTAATCTGTCCTGCTATTTATCCCATAGCTGGAGGGAGAAGAGATAGATTAATACATTTCCTAACGATATTTACGCATAAGTGAATGCAACTAATTCAACTGGCATTCACTATAGCCGACTAATTGTTTTCTATACTTGAGGCAGGAAACCGTGAAATAAAACAGCCGAGATCCAAAAATTCTGATACTTCTTCAATACAGGGAAGTTTTTATTTTAATTTCTTCTATTAATGGTATAGGGATTGTTGGATGTGGTTCATATGACCAGCAGCGCAATCACATAATACGAGAATAAAAATGATCCTTCGAAGTCATAAAGCATTGAGTCTGGCTGACATTTCCAAAAAAAAACCACTTACATCACTGTTTGAATCTTACTCATTGATTGCTTTCTTTAGGTGTTCAATGGCCTCGGATGCAGTTTCCCTTGCGGCCGATGTCGACTCTTTCGTGTTGTTTTGGTTCTTGAAGTTGAAAATTAATCTATAATGACATCCATTGCTCCTTGGCCTTCTTATCATTGCTTCTTATCGCTCCTTTCCTCAAAACCTCGAGCACAAGATTCGCGGAGGCTAAACAGATTTTCATGCAGGAATGTTCCAGTTAACAGAAAATGCTTTTGCACCATACATACACCCATATCCTCCTGGTGACATTTTAAACTGATGCATTTATTCTCTATGTCGAAACAGATACTATAATCTATAATTTCTGAAAGTTAAAAGTATCTCTGAAATATAATGGAAAATTTTCATTTGTTTGTATACCATCAAGAAAATACTGAGGTTACGTGAAACCTCAATATCTGAAAAAGAAGACAATTTAAACTAAGGCAAAATGGCTATACATTCACATAACACCCCTTTTCGTGTATCTAAACTATAAACACTGCATTTAGCTGTGATTTCTCTTATTCCGGCAACATTAAGCCCAACCCCCAGGGGTGACCTTTTCCCGGGCAGTACCTTCCATTTGGGAAGGAACTGGATTTGTGACCGGCGCCTTAGCCGTCTCCAAACGGGTAAGTGTCAAGGAGGCTTTGAGAAATTTTTCCACGGTATTCTACTCTAATCCTCAACCATTTGGTAGCGACGTGGGCGCGATGAAAATACTTGTACCTCTAACTAAACTATAATTTAAGAAACTAACGTTATGTGAAACGATCACAACATATTTTTAAAAGGAAGAAAGCAATTTAAACTGAGTCAAAGTGTATATGAGTTAAGGCTTTTGTGATATGGCAAAGAAAAAATTAGAGAAATACCATGAACAAGAAATAAAACGACGTATAACGATTAGATGGAAGACGTTTAGCAAAAATAGGGACATAATAAAAAAACAGCTTGCCAATATATTTAAAGCGTAAAGAGCAAATCTAATGGTGAGAATAATGGTTTCTGTTGTGGATTCCGGGTTAGGAACCGCACAAAATAATGAACAACAAACCATATAATTGAGATAGAAAAATAGGTTATATATATATATAAGTCTTGAAATAGTATATCCGTGTAATATTCTGGCTGAGTGGAGCTCAGAGCTTCTATGACTACTGACGCGGTATTCTCTGTGTAACTTCGGTATCACTCGGTAACTTAGGGACCTATGAACGTACTCGCACAATGTCTGATGTATCTCACTATGGCAGGAGTATATGTATACTCAAATCGAATCCATTATCATAGAAAAAGGGGAGATCCCACAACAGTTTCCGTACAGGAAACATTGGTAATTTCTGACTAAACATTTAGTATTACTGTCGGTTAAAATCTACAAAATATTATCTTAAAACAGTTTTTAAAGAAAATAGATCTCATAAATCTACTATTATCGGACTTTCTATTATTCATTTAAGTTTCTTTCTTACGGTTTTGTTTGCGTTAGTTTTGGAAAAAGCCAGTGTTCTGATTATATCCTTATTTTTACCTCCTTGTCACGTGTACTATCAACGGTACTTGCTACTTTTTGGTAGCTTCCAGCCATTTTGCTCTTTAAAAATTTTTTTTTTTTGTGTATGATTATCTAGCGCTAGTCTTTGAGATCTAATGAAGGTTGGTTGTCTTCAAAAAATTATTCACTTAAAAGAATATTTTCCTATAAGCAGTTGCATATAACTGATACTTTGCATATATCTAAATGTTTTGTACGCCCTGCATGATATCTATATGAGAATCTAGATGTGATCAAGTTATTTAAGCACTAGCAGTATAGCCCAGCGTTCCTCGGGTGTATTGAAAGCTTTAAAACTAATCTATGGTCCTGAAGCTCAGACTCTTTCGACGTTGGCACGAAAGACTAAAAAGCAATAGTTCTTTCTAGTTAAAGCGAAACCGTAGACTGAAAGAAAAATGAATGAATGTAAGTCAAATTTTGATTTCCTGGAATCGATATCAAATAAATTGTTTTCGTCGTAAACTGAATTTTGAAGGCTAAATAAGTCCTCCGAGTAAATGGTATTATGGCTGAGACTAAGAACTACAATTATACCTACTTAGGGCCAAACCCAAAGCAAAAACTAAAATAAAAGGGCAAAAAATATATAGATATACAGGATAAACAGACACACACAAATATCTTGCCTTTTATATATATATATATATATATATATATATATATATATATAATCGATTTTCTGCACTATTGTAAGAACTGCAACCTTGAAACTTTTGAATATCGTTTCTTATGTCTTTGTCTATGAGTGTATCCAATTTGATTTTTTCGATTATCGATTTTCAGTATTTAGCGGGGGTACCTCGACACAAAACCTAGCTAAAAATACTCGCAGACGCTTATAGTACAACTGTGTAAACACACATACATAAACAGACAATGTTCCATTTATAAATAAGTTTAGATAAGTTTTGTGATATATATATATATATATATATATATATATATATATATATATATATAATCGATTTTCTGCACTATTGTAAGAACTGCAACCTTGAAACTTTTGAATATCGTTTCTTATGTCTTTGTCTATGAGTGTATCCAATTTGATTAAAATCGGACCACTCCTTCTATAACCCGATTTTTTCGATTATCGATTTTCAGTATTTAGCGGGGGTACCTCGACACAAAACCTAGCTAAAAATACTCGCAGACGCTTATAGTACAACTGTGTAAACACACATACATAAACAGACAATGTTCCATTTATAAATAAGTTTAGATAAGTTTTGTGATATTGGTTCATATTTTTGTTCTGTAGAATCATACATCGTTAGGAGAAACTATTTTATGTTCAATTTCCTTATTTCTTATACTAAATTTATTATAACTGATGCACAGACATCGAGGAATTTGAATTATCTAAAATTTACTAATTCAAGATCCTGAATTTTCAAGATTGATTCATGGTATGTGCTGTCACTGCCTTTGTTCTAATATCAAATCATAGCTTTTATTTTAGAATGTTTTATCTTGGGCCTTAAACAAGTATTTAGAGAAAACTGTTGGTGTAGTGTGAAAATATTTTGTTTTTTGATTCATTACGTAAATTACTAAGCATAAAATAGAAATTTATGGATGATATATTTATTCATAATAGAATAATAATAATAATAATAATAATAATAATAATAATAATAATAATAAGAAGAAGAAGAAGAAGAAGAAGAAGAAGAATATGAAATAGAAAAAGCAGACGATTTGTGGTGGCCTCATTCTAAAGTAAAAGTAATTTTTAAAACTCCTGGCATCGGCTGAAATTACAACTGAAAAGCGAATTGTAGGAAACCTTAATTTTTACGCTGTAAATTAAAGTTGGTTGAAGTGATAGGGTTTATTTGGCGCGGGGAGAAGGTATTTTGGTTTAACAAACGCGACTGGGCCGTGTTGGGAAACATTCTTCCAATCGACGAAATTCTAGACACTGTTTCTGTGCCAGAATATCTGGGGATATAGCATTACCAAAATAGTAATCAACGGTGAGATGAAGAAATTGGAAGTGCCATAGATTCAGGCATAGAAGTACATACGCCTTTCCCCCTCACTACACACACGCACACACACATACGCTCTATCTCTCCCTCTCCCTCTCTCTCTTTCTGATTATATATATATATATATATAAGTGGTTAATATTAATATAAGTGCATTCCACAGTTAGATATTTACTTTAAAAAGTGCTCAATACGAAAGTAGAGCATAGATATATTATTATTATTATTATTATTATTATTATTATAAAATACTGAAGAGAAGAATATTTTATGCTACGGTCTTATTCCATTTCCGGTTTAAACTTTTGACATATCTAGTCTTTTTTAATGCAAAAAAGTGAATGCAAGGAATATCAATTGGAAATTGGAGAGCCAAGTTGAAATTCCAGGTGATATGCCCGCATTTACATACGTACTAACACCCTTGAGAAAGGTATGAGACTTTTAATTCTCCCTCAAGCTATAGATTAAATAGAAGGACTGATTGGGTTTTATAGTCTTGGTTGACAACCAGGCTATCGCAGAAAATAATAGCAACCTACTGTGGGACAATCTTCTGCAAAGTCAGTTATATCTTTTTCGAGACATTATCGCCCAAGCGTGTGTCACACATTGTATTAACTGAGTCTTCTTTGCCAAAACATTGATATATTTTGTGCATTAGTTCACACAAACAATTATTTTAATATTTAATAACTACCCACCCCACTTTATTCATCTCACGTGATTAACTTTTTCATTTTTAGTTTAATTTTTTTAATATATATATATATATATATATATGTGTGTGTGTGTGTGTGTGTGTGTGTGTGTGTGTGTGTGTGTGTGTGTGTGTAGGCAGCAAATTATGCTTTAGACATGTCAGATTAAATAAATTGCAAACATTGTGTCTGCTTATTTTTAATAAAACAACAAAAGCAAACTACAGATTCTCGAGGCGATATTCATTAAAAAACTTAAGTCGTCAATTAATAGAATCAGCTATGAATCTTGTAGTAATGTTCTTTTATGCTTTAACATGTGTATGACCATGACATTACAACATCTAAAAATATTCCATTTTGGCTAATTTTCACGTTCTAATGAACGCTAGCAATTTGTCAACCGTTATATTTGAAGTAGAAAAAAATTACAGTAATTTTTAGCAACACAGTTTTGCGGTTATGTTTTGTTACTAGAACTCACACCTCTGGAGATGATCTCAGAAAGAGATTGAAAGTACTTGGGTACCTTTAGAAATGACTGATAATAACATCTGACAACGTTACAACTCATTTCTGACATTTTTCATTTATAATACGCGAAAGATTATCCGTGAGTATGAACGGATTTTAAAAATAAACAGACACAATGTTTGCAATTTATTTAATCTGACTTATATATATATATATATATATATATATATATATATATATATATATATATATCTATGTATATATATATATATATATATATATATATGTGTGTGTGTGTGTGTGTGTGTGTGTGTATGTGTGATTAGACCCATAATTACTTACTAGGGTCATGCAAACATGGATGAGAGTGATCTATGATCTTTAAATAACTCCTCCCTAATTTTGCAAAGTTTTCGGTTGTTTGAAAAGTCCAGTCGCGCGTTCGTAAATAATCCCTGTTCGAGTGCTTGATAAACGGTAAAATCAGTTTCTGTAAATTGCTTGAATATACCGAAAGGTTAAAACCTAGGTTGCGGAATAATTCATTTTCGAAATGAAAAAAAAATATATATATAATTGAATTATGCTGCATGCATAATCCTGCACACATTTTGTAATATTTAAACTTGAGGGAAATGAAGAAAACTAATTTGTTATATTAACAAACAATAAGATTTTATTTCAATAGGTTCACCAATAAAATGTGTCGAAAACTGACAAGTTTACATGTACTATTTAAGTATATATAGAGGGATATACTATTTCTTTACTTTTATTATTAAAGGATAAATTATGCTGATACCATCGAGGCTTAACGGTGTTCTTCGTTCTACCTATGTAAAACTTATTGCCTGTTGGGTTTTCGATGGTAGAAATAGTGCATAGGCAAACAATAAGATCAATTAGGTATCTGTTCTGGAATGGATATTCATTTGTATTTTGGTAATTGCATTTATTGAGGTTGTTATTTTTGGATGGTGTTGATTCCTTAGGTGGTTATATTTGTTTAAAATTTTATTATTGTTTTTTTTATCATTTTTGAAGGTTGTACAATTGTAGCTTAGTTTAAAAGTATTTTTTAAATTTTACTAATGGGGTTATTTTTAGAACATTGTTTTTCATATATATTGAGGAATTTATGAACTTACTTAGTACTAAGCATTTGGTTAAATAAGGGTTTATACTAAATGATTTTTTCTGTTCTTCTTATTACTATATTTATTGTGTCCGGTACTTTGATGTTAGGTCATTTGTGGCTACTGTTTTTTAAGGCTGCGTTATAAAATTTGCTTTGTTTGGTAAAGATATATTCGCTAGAAGAGATGTTAACTCGGGAAAACCTGAATGTAGAAAGGGGGAAATATATAATTGCTAGGCTGTGACCCTCTCCATGGTCAAACGGTGAACTACGCTGGATAAAACAGCAGTTTAGCCTACAAAGGATCCCTGCTGGATAATAGATCTCCAATGCGGGGTTCGATAGAAATAGGCGTCTATTTCAGATACGAGTGTCCACTAATAACAATGTTTGAACTAATACACATACCCATGCACACACACACGCATACACACGCAAACACATACACATATATATTGTGTATTTGGGTAGAAATTTCACTTTATGCAAGTTTCATTAATAATGTTAGACAAGGTATTGTGGTCAATTTTTTTTTAATAATTTTTCATGTGATCTTATGATTTTTTTAACAAATAAAAATCATTAGATCATATGAAATTATATAAAAACTTAACCATAATACCCTGCTTATTATTTTAATGAAAACTGCATAATCTTATTTTTTTCATATTTTTTCATTTTGATATAGACTGTGTTGCTGAGGATAAGTTAAGTCTCTCTTAGGGATTTCATGTTGAAATATTCATTCAACATTTTTTAATTTTGAAAATGTATTTATATATATATATATATATATATATATATATATATATATATATATATATATAGGATAACTCTCTAAAAGATATATATATATATATATATATATATATATATATATATATACAGAGCAAATATAAGACAAAGTAAGGCAGACACGTTATTTCATGGTAAATCGGAAGTATCGCCTATTTTCAGCGAACCATCATCAGCTTCCGAATTCGTGTAAAATCCTTTGTACAATAAAGACAGAAGCTGATGATGGCTGGCCTGAAATAGGCCTATACTTCCGATTTACCATGAAATAACGTGTTTGCCTTACTTTGTCTTATATTTGCTCTCTCTCTCTCTCTCTCTCTATATATATATATATATATACATGTATGTATATTTAGATCTCTTTCAGAGAGTTATCCTACCACTGTATGTACAGGATACTCCTTTGGATTCTTCTAGATCTACACAGAATGCTGATATATATATATATATTCCTGATGGGACATTGTCCTTTCAATGTCGTAACAAAATGTTTACTTTGTATTAGATTATAATTTGTACATGTTCTAAACTATAATTTATAATAAATATTCATATCTTTATTTTTATATCCAGCACTGTTTTAAATTAAATTTTGAATGTTATTAATATTTTCTTCGTTCCTTATTCACTTGGATAAAATTCATTTGATAGTTCATTTAGGTACTTTTGTGCACACCTTTTTTTATGAACTGCTACTTCTCTTGTTCTTGCTTAAAAGGTAACACTTCAGTTTTTAATGTATCCCAAATGATCTCTTATTTCTGTAAATTTGATTGCTAATGGGTATGCGTTTTTGAGTTGACATAACTGTTTTTATTTCTTAAATAGTGAAATTAATATCAGCCACCTTAGACTGAGAAATCTTGTCGAATAACATTTTTTCAGTAGAAGGTTCCCATCTTAGACCGGTTGATACGAATATATACATATCTCTGCAATACTATGAACACACAAATAAAGAGAAAACAGTTCAGTTAAGTTCAAATTTTCCATGGAAACCAGAAAATGGCCGGAACCATAGAAAGAATAATTTAAAAAATGTAAATATCGTCAAAAATCAGTAGCAGTAACCTGATGATGAATAAGAAAGGCAGTTGAATGAAAGATCAACATAGTCAAAAGAAGAAGAAAAAGAATGTTCCAGTTTTCTGAAAAAATAAAAAATGGAATTCCTGATTTCTTGCTGATGATGTTCATATCTTTTTGCAAAGCTGTTTTTTCAGGAAGCCAAAGATGCGGCAAAAAAGAACATGTATACACTTGATATTTATATAATATTTATATATTTATGCAACCACTTGCACACACACACACACACACACACACACACACATATATATATATATATATATATATATATATATATATATATGTGTGTGTGTGTGTGAAGAAAACCAATAGTTTTAGAATTCTGAGTTCTCTGGAATTTACTTTAATAAAAAAGTGCGGTCGTTAGTTGGTAACAGTTTCTTGGAGAGAGCGCGTTATCTAGCGTGAACAACAGTTTGAACATTGCCAGGACGCTCAAACCCTCGGTCAAGATGACTTGTGACTTTGAGATAGCGCAACCATCGACGACTCTTCAAATTCTCTCACAAGGCTTAAGTCAACCTGGTTTTCATTCACTTTCCATGGGTGCTGCATACTGGTACCGTCTCCTCCAGACCTATAACACCCGGGCTTCTTGGTCAGAAAGTGGACGTTCTAACCATTTGGCTACCAGTATATATATATATATGCGTGTATATATAAACGTAGGAAACGTATCTTAATCTAATATGTTTCTCTTTTATTAAAGTTTCATTTTTCTCTCGATCTTCGAATAAAAGTGAAAAATTTTAGATTGATATACATCTCCTATTTTACTTTATTCTATTATCTTGTCGCATTCCGATCCGTATTTTTAACTTATTCAACTCATATATATATATATATATATATATATATATGTATATATATATATATATATATATATATTCAAATTAGAAAGATCATCAGATTACGCTACCATGGTTTTAACCTTAATTCAAATAATCAAAATCCTTGTAGCGTAAACGTCTGATCTTCCTAATTTGCATATTCAAAAGTTCTACATTGATAAATTTTAATTTTTTCTTTAACTATTCATTAATCACATTTTAATCCAACTGTTTACTTGTCTAATTTGACTATGTCAAATAAATATTTAATTATTGTGCATATATATATATATATATATATATATATATATATATTGGTTATAAATCCAAAACAAACGCCTTAATTATTAACTCCAAAGGGATCCTACTGATATTCAATATTAATACTGATCCAGCCATATGCTTCAATGTAATTAAATTTATTTAATTATAGAGCCGATATTTATTATCTTTAAAAATTCAAATTTTCCAAAAATGTATGGCCATCTCAACGAATGAATTTAACACCCGTTTCATCAGCGATGACGAAATTATTGTTATTGCTGATAAGACGGGCATTATATTCACTCGTTGAATTGCCCATACCTTTTTTGAAAATTTTAATTTTTTATATTCAACATCTATATATGTATGCACATATGCATTTGAGATCATTGCTAACGTTTGTGCCCGATTAGAAAATTAAAGAATAATTTTTGCATACAAAAACAATTATTACTTAAGTTCATAGACTCCATTGTTTTTAACTTTGTATGTGGCATCACGCATTCAACGGAGTGAATTCTTCTTATAACTATATATACTTTCCCTCACAAGAGGCGTTGAGCAGATCAGCAGAAGAGCAGAAAAGCAGGAGAGCGATAGGTAGACATAGCCAAGACGGCTACCGTACGACCATTGCGAGTTCCAGTTCTAGTATTACTACTTAACCCGTATTATACGTTCTACTAACAGAGTTCCGAGTATGTGTAATTTGCTGTGTTTAATATATATATTGTTATTTCCTATTTTGGTTGTTGTTGTTGTTGTTGTATTTCTGTTGTTGTATTTCTTGCTGGACCTTTAAAAACGTGTCCGCGACAAGATCGAATAAATTTACGCGGAGAGATAAAAAGAAAAAAAAAAAAAAGAAAAAAAAAAAGAAAACCAGCGCCCCCTCGACAAGTAGCGAAGAAGAATTCGAACAACAAATTCACACGAAGATAAAAAAAGAAAAACAGCGTCCCACACGACAAGGGGCAACGAAGACTAAAAAAATATCAACGCGGAGTTATAAAAAGGAAAACATTGTCCCACGACAAGTAATGACAATTTATTCAAAAATTATGCAGAGATAAAGGATTTTTTTCACCAGCAGTCGCAACCACAAGAAGCGACGAGGATATTCAAATAATTCACGTTTTTGAACTGCAGTCGTCATACGAAGTGGCGACAAGGTTACAGGAAATATCTTCCTGCACAACTACGTAAAAAAAATAAAGTTTTTCTTTTCCCTTCCTCACAGAAATAAGTGAAAAAAAATGGATTTCCAGACAGCAATTGTTAAAGTGTTAATAAAGCAATTCGAATTCTAACAAAGATTGGAAGAGAAACAAATAGAAATGCAGCAAAAAAATGAAACCAGACACATGGAATTGCACGAATTGATACTGAAAGTGATAAACACTAAAAGACATTATAGCGGAAAAGAGTCTACATTTCCTCAGAACGCAGTATGTTACTCAATTGAAAATTCCAAATACTCTCTTGACGGCGATAAAACTTTCGATGACTACTTTAGGCAGTACGAGTTTTTTTTTTAAATAGACTACCTGACATGGTCAGGCACAAAGAAATTGAGGTTATTATTAAGAAAATTGGGGACTGCCGAATATGCAAAGTTCGTTGACTATATATTGCCCAAGAAGACTAACGAATTATCTTTCGAGGATGCAGTGAAATACTTAACAGAATTTTCAGCCCGAAGACGTAACTTTCCCATAAAAGGTAGAAATGCTTCATCCTAACAACAACAACAATAAAAAAGACGACGAAGATTACACCACGTTTGTAAATAAGCACGGCGACGATTTTAAACTATCAGAGCTCTTTTCAGACAATTTTAAATGTTTAATCTTTGTCTCAACAAAAGAGTCTGACAAAACTTCAAAACGAGCCGGAACTAACATTACAGAAAATTGTCAGTGGTGTTTAAGCGCCAAGAAAGACTCAAGGGACGTAGAAGAATCGGGCATTGCACATGTACGCAAAGTTAACAGAAAGACATGTTTTTTACCCTCCCCAAAGAAAAGTCAAAACAAAAATACACATTTTTACCCTCACCTATTCAATGGAGTAAACTTTTCCTTCAACCACATATACTTCTCTTCACAAGAGGCGGTGAGCAGATCAGCAGACCAGCAGAAGAGCAGGAGAGCGATAGGCAAACATAGCCAAGACTGCTACCGTACAACTATTGCGAGTCCCAGTTCTGTTATTACTAACTAAACCATATTTATCGTTCTACTAACAGAGTTCCAAGTGTTTGTATTTTGCTGTGTTTAATATATATATCGTTATTGCCTATTTTTGGTTGTTGTATTATTTCTTGCTGGACTTCTTAAACGGGTCCACAATATTAAGAAATGTTTCTTTCAAGTTTTTTATAACATTTTCGTAGAGACTTCATGTTTATTTATTTATTTATTTATTTATTTTTTGAATGAATATAGCATGCGTAAGTTTTTGACTGACTGTAAAGAGTCAATTTTTATGTCTTTCAAATTGTTCTATAGAATCGAAAACAAATGGAAATCTACAGGAACAGGATAACTGAGTGGCGACTGAAATGTTTCTAATTTAAGCTCTTTTTGTTTTGTGGATGTGCGTTGTGGTGCAGTGGATATCGGCTCGGAGCAAAAAACCGGGTAACCGAGTTCAAATTCCAGTGGAATTCCTTGCGTTCACTTACGCGCAAATACCCTTGGGAAAGGTATTAATCCATTGCTTCCCTCCAGCTATGGGTTAAATAACAGGACAGGTTGGGTTCTATAGCCTTGGATGGCAACCAGTCTACCGTAGAAAGCAATGGCAACCTACTGCGGGATAGTCAGTCATGTCTCTTTCGAGACATGATCGCCCAAGCGTGTTTCACGTATGGCATTTAATTGACTGATGCTTCGACAAGGTCTGTATTTCAAAATATGGTTTTGTTTTGCGGTGGAGATCTGCCAAAATTGGCCATTTTCTTGAAATTCCGCATCGTATTGGTCTTCTTTGCAGTTAGTGTTTTGAATTAATACAAAAGAGTTTAATTGTTTAAACATTTGAATATATATCCACGTATTTGGCATATTTATACATTTTTGTACAAAATGGCCAATAGTGATGAAAATGAACTTGTACTTCTTTGAATTTCCAGGGTATCATCGACGAAATTTCTGGAAAATTAGGAAAATTGCCAGTTGTCGTAGTCAACTCCCAATCAGGCGTTCGGTACACGAAGACATGATACAGATTCTACACATGATACTTTCAAAGTCCTTGCTTAATAAGTTCAAGAATGTTAACATTTTACCTCTTGTTCTTCCGACTTAAGCACTATAGACTATAATATCTGGAATATCGTTGTACACAATACCAAAGAATCGTTGGAGGTTGCTCTGGGGAACGCCATGTCAAACAAAAATAAAAACACCGGTTCAACGCAAATAATTGTTTTCGAAGATGTATCTATGAATCAATGATGATGAAGGTTATACTGAATAAATCTATGTTTTGTATAAGACAATGTGTATTAGATTCCATAAAAATATGTTGTTTTCTTTGTTAAACAATATGATACGTGAAGCACACTGTATATGCTCCTTACCATAATATGAAACACATATCAATATGAAAAAGTTAAAGATATGATAAGATAGAAATGTTTATCAATCTAATATGTTCCAATTTTATAAGATGAATAGGTGCCTCTCTTTTGCTCTGTGACTTGAGAAACTATTGGGCCTTAAACTCACCCCTGACCTCTAGTGGAACATACGATCTATCGCTGAAGATCCAGCAAAAATGGTCGGTTCACTGTACTGTTTCAGTAAGTACCTGACTCCTCTTACTTCCCTCTGACTTTACAAGAACCATATCAGTGCTAAAATGTGATCATATTTGGGAAGGAACTGCCTTCTCTTCACTTTCTACGAGACCTTGCAGGTGACAAATTATTTTCCACTCTTCAACTTCTCCCACAGGTGGGATGTAGAAAGCCTCGCACTACACTCACTCTCTCTCCGTATCTCTCTCTCTCCGTATCTCTCTCTCTCTCTCTCTCTCTCTCTCGCTATTTTCATGGAAAGTGCTCGGATGAAATGTATTCATTGGTTCCGCCAGTTTTAAACTTCACAGCCAGAACATGTAAGGCGCTACCAGACGAATCCCATCGTAGCAAACCACTCATATTCCCTCTGCATTCTATTTGTAAGAGGTAAGTTCCACGCAAACAGCATTATTTCGCGAACCACTGTTCCGTTAAACCGATTCCAGAGAGGATTTTTCCGGTATCACTACAATCTTAACGAGTTCAAGTCTACAGTTAACTGCTATCTTGCCCGCCGATACGTATAAACAGCCTCCTAATGTAGCCCTTTACCTCAAATGACTAACTAGGATGTGCGTTGTGGTACAGTGGATATCGGCTCGGAACGAGAAACCGGGGAGCCGAGTTCGAATTCCAACTGATTCCATTGTGTTCACTTACGCGCAAATACCCTTGGGAAAGGTATTAATCCGTCTCTTCCTTCCAGTTATGGGCTAAATAGCAGGACAGATTGGGTTCTATAGCCTTGGTCGGCAACCAGTCTACCGCAGAAAGCAATGGCAACCTTCTGCCCAGTCAGTCATGTCTCTTTCGAGACATGATCGCCCAAGTGTGTATCACGTATGGCACCTAAAGTGACTGACTGACTAACTAGCCTTGTACAAGGTGGACTTCAAAAAATTTTGATTGATGAACGATTCATATTTGTTCTTTATCTTAACATTCAGTCGATTTCTGTTGCGTATTTGATAGATAGATAAATAGATATATAGATAATAAATATACTGAGATTGATAGATACATACATACATACATACATACATACATACATATGAACATATTGAAATAGATAATGAATATAATATTGAGACAGATAGATAGTTAAATAATGAACATAGATAGATAGATAGATAGATAGATAGATTTGAACATTCATATACATTGGTAGTTGCTGAGATATAATTACTTCTTCTTAAATAAAGAAAGACAACTATATTTATGTACATATACGTTAATGCACTTTTACTTTGGTTGAAATATAACAGCTGCCCGGTCGACATTTTATGAAATATTCATATTTCTTTTAATATAGATAAAAAATGTAGCGAGAAAATGTATACATACATTTAATAATTCCCTTCACACACACACACACACACACACACACACACACACACACACACACACACACACACACACACACACATATATATATATATATATATAATGAATATCAAGGAGTTCATATTAACATATGGATTTCTACTAGTACAAACACAAATATATATATATAATGACCACACACCAAGCGGAAAATCATTGACATATACGTATATATTACGCTACATGTGAAAATAAGAGGAAATATTGATGTCACACACACACACACACACACACACACACACACACACACACACACATATATATATATATATATATATATATATATATATATACATCTTTACTGATATATGCCGCACGCACAGCTAAATATATCATTACATTTGCAGCTGTGTTTTAAAATCAAGCTCTTTACACTGTCGGCAAATATCATTTGTACATAATATATTTATATATATATATGTGTATGTATGTATGCTTTGCTTAAAATTGTTTCATATATAAATATATATATATATATATATATATATAGAGAGAGAGAGAGAGAGAGAGAGAGATAGATAGATAGATAGATAGATAGATAGATAGATAGATAGATAGATAGAAAGAAATAGGAACAAAGAAAATAATTTCAATTTTAAAAACATTAATTTTTAAACAGTCCTCAATATAAAAATGGAGCAATGAATATTAATTATTAATTATTACGTTAGAATATGTGCAAAATTGTACATTTTATTTCGGCATTAAAAGAACAATGTCTCATCAGATAATGATGGTAATAATTTTTTTTTTAAATTTAAGAAAAACACTTTCTTTATTTTTAGATTTTGTTTTCGTAAGAGGCAAAAATATATTAAAAATGGAGAAAAAAGAGAGAAGAAAAGATTAGAAAATAAGATGAGAAATCAAGAAATGGAAAAAGAAAAAAGGAAAAAAGAACGATACAGAAGAATTAGAAAGTGAACTAAAAGTAAGGAAGAAAATGCAGAGAGGGAAGAGCCAATGGAAATGGCTAAGAGAGAGAGAAAGTTTAAATTTTGGCCCTGAAGTGAACTGCAGATAGATACTGACATAGGTACATCATTTGAGCTAAAATCGCTTGGTATTTAAAAAAAGAATTGCACTTTTATAAAGGAAGGTAAAGAAAGAGGAAACGGATACAGAAAAAATAGGAAGTGAAGAGGAAAATAAAGAGGAAAAAGTGAAAAGAAAAGAGGAGCTATATATATATATCGTTTTACAAATACACCCGACACTATTGTAGACATGCTAAGATACAAATGTATTCATCCAAATGTTTCATAACCGCTACCGAAAGGGTCTGGGTTTTCATGCCTTTTCAATTCTCTACTCAGCTCCCTTATAATTTCATTCCGCCTATCCAATCTTTGACCTTGCTTTCGATTGATTAATTGCGTCAAATCCTCTGAATTTCACTCCCTTTTAAATTGTCTTGATATGGTTACAACTGTGTCTTTTTTAAATATCTATATATAATTTTTCCTAACATAAAAAAAATCTTTAATTGCCTGACGAGATGCTAATAAGCAGGCACCGAAACACACCAGCTGGCATCGAACCTTTCATTCCAACCAGGAAGTCAGTCAGTTAAGTGCCATACGTGAAACACGCTTGGGCGATCATGTCTCGAAAGAGACATGACTGACTGGGCAGAAGATTATCCCGCAGTAGGTTGCCATTGCTTTCTGCGGTAGACTGGTTGCCGACCAAGGCTATAGAACCCAACCTGTTCTGTTATTTAACCCATAACTGGAAGGAAGAGACGGATTAATACCTTTCCCAAGGGTATTTGCGCGTAAGTGAATGCAATGAATTCAACTGGAATTCGAACTCGGCTCTCAGGACTTAAATCCCATTCTTCCCTCTGGTTCTCCCCTGTTTGCTCGGACGCAATTGCCCACATGAATCACTTCTGCCGGCTTTATTGGAGCCATGTGTCTGATCATAATAGGCGCCTTTTTGCCTCTGCTTGTAATCAGTGAAGAGGATCCTAAATGATGCTAAGCTGTTGTTTGCTGAAAGAATGAAACAGCATATAGCATCTCGCTTTTTTGACTACAAAAGCTACTGGCGGCTCTGTAAAAATGTGTTAAATAACAACAAGCCCTCAATCCTCGCTTTAATCAATAAAGTGGAGATCCTCACATATTCAGCGGACAAGGCTGAATGCTTTGCTCGCAGATTCCACCAACTCAACATTTGATTTGTCTGGGTTATCCGCACCCGGTCCCACCTAGAAATGAGGCTCAACTGAGTGACGGTTACATTACTCCCTCGCTGGTCGCTAACATAATTTGAAGGCTTGACCCCCATAAGGCGAACGCAGGTGACGGAATAGCAATCATTGTCCTGAAGTGACCCTGAACTCTCCGCCTGTCCTCTCCAAAATCTACAACTACTGCTTCTAAGCTTCTTACTTTGCTGCATGCTGGAAGTCCTCCTTTGTGGTTCCTGTATTTAACAACGCTGGAGAACCCTATCAGTCTCCTACCGGATTTTGGTAAAGAGCTCTAGGCTATTTTCAATGCTGAAGTGGTTCAAGATCTCACAGCCCACGGCTTCTTTTCCAATAAACAGTATCGTTTCCACTAGGTCGACTGCTGATATGTTAACGACCATCACGGAGTATACATACTAAGCTTTCGATAAGAACGGCGAAGCTCGAGCTGTTGAACCGTATATCTCCAAAGCATTTGACAGAGTCTGGCATGTTGTCCTTCAACGAAAGCTACAGGGCTATGTATAATTGCATGATTATTTGACCTAATCCACTCTTTATTTTTAAATCACGTAATGAAGATAGTATTGATTGGGTATGCTTCCAGATATCATACGTATGCGGGTGTCCCTCAAGGTTTTATTCTATGTTCTACGCCGTTTCTTAACTTCATCAACGATACTGCAAGTAGGCTTCAATAAGAAATCTGCCGAGGTTGACAAAGCAAACTTCGCTGCTGATCTTGAAAACGACCGCCATTCTGTGATGGTAAGAAGTAGTTCGCAAATTCTAATGCTTACAAAACGAAGCTGCTATCCTTTAACCACCATAGACAACCGCTCCTACCATCCATCAGAATGGATCAGGCTAGTCTCTCTGAAAGCAAAGCACTGCGCCTCCTCGGCCTAAATCTATCAGCCGATCTCAAGTGGAATGACTACATTGAATCCATAGCCAAATCTGCTGCGAGGAAAGTTGGTTTCCTGTGTAGGGCCAGGAATTTTTTCTCGTCTGAATTCATCTAGCACATTTATAAATCTACCAACAGCCCGTTCATTGAATACTGCTCTCACATCTGGTGGGGTGCGTCTGCTATTCATCTCAGACTTCTTGACAAAATCCAACGGAGAATCTGCAATGTAAATGATCGCGACCTGGTAACTCAACTCTAGTGACATTCTCACCGACGTAATGTGGATTTCTTCTGTCTCTCCTACAAATATTTTCACAGCTTCTGCTCAGATTAGCTTAGGTCCCTGGTTCCCCCTCTGCATGAATTTAGTCGAGCTAATTGACTAGCTACTAGGTCCCACCCTTTTACAGTGAAACCGATGAAATGTAACCGCAGTTTCTACTCCCCTAGCTTCTTTGCTTACACTTCCCTGACAGCTACAATTTCCAAGAATTTAAATGCAAATTCTTAAATATAAAATGTCGAGCATGAACACAACGTATATTGCCTGATGACTGAGTTTTCCCTGACAACTAAAATCTCCACGAATGCCATTTCTTAATTCCTTGACTCGCATCCTTTCCCTGACAAATCTTTTATCATATTCTTTTCACTTCCTTTCCATTCTACTCTCATGTAGCTCACTTCACATCAGTGTTCTAGTCCTTCTCTTACCCACTCTCTGACTCCCCTGTAACTTGTTCCTCTTTCTCATCACTCACCTCTTATTTAACCCCCTACGCACCAGTGACAGTTCTGTCTTGCTTGAGATGAAATGATTAGAAGAAAAAGCTCTTTGTTACAGTAACCTGTTTTTATTACAAACACTTATCATAAAATATTACTATATATACTGGTCTATTAACTCGCGAGCACTTATAAAAAGTAAATCACAACAAACAACTGCTAAGCCATTAGTTTGTACTCCTTGTAATATATATATATATCGGTGCTACACAAGCCTTCACCACTTTAAACAATTCTTTGTGTGGTAGTCTAACTAAGTTAGACGCTCATACATCGAAATCGACAGGAGAGTCCGTAATATATATATATATATATATATATATATATATATCAAATAATTCTGAATACATTCATAGACTCATCATTCGCAAATCATTCTAATGGCCGTTTCCATATCTGAAAACTTTTGCCGAGTAGCCAGTGCTTATTTCTGTTTAAATGTATTTAATCTTTCTTATAAAAAATAAATTTCAAGAAAATACATCTCTCAAGTTCAATTTTATCTCTCTTCCAGAAACTGACTGGAATCTTTCTACCTAATTTTTGTTTGATGTAGTGTGGGACGTTAACATCTCCGTTATGTAATTATTTTCTTTTTGTTTAATATATGATATCCATTTTAGTTGTTGCTTCTGTTGAAAGTCCCCAGTTCATTTGGTTCCTGTTATGTGGTAGCACCAATCCACGAGGTTTGAAGTAGAATGGCTCTTACTAAGACTGACAGAGTTCTTTCATTTGTAGCCGTTTTTAAACATTGATTTACAAAAACGGTTATATAACATTGAGAGTTTATTTGTTCAAGATGATTCTTATCCCAAGTATGCATACCTATGTCATCAGCATAGACTGTGCTTCGTCATTTCACTGGTTCTCGAGAAAAAAAAACAGGAACATTGTTTTCTATTAGTAGATTCGTTTGAAATAGGGCACGAAATTATTTAAATAATCAATGCGCTAAAGATAAATGTCTGGGGTATGACAACGAATAGATCGGTATACGCAGACGCCTTTTCAACAGAATAACAATCTCTGAATAAAATACATCATGCATATTATAGAATGGACTATAATAGGTTTCAGACATATTCACAGTTATGGGAAGCTTTTGAAATGTTCTCGGCCACACCAACCAGGAAGAACTAAAGCCATCATGAAACGTACATGCCATTCCACATGTTCGATTTGCGGTCCAATATATTAGGAATGTCGTTTCTAAAGCTTCATTAAATTTTCTCAAAAACCTTTGATATTTGGCCACTGAAATACTGATTATATATATATATATATATATATATATATATATATATATATATATATAATCAGTATATATATATAATCAGTATATATATATAATCAGTATATATATATATATATATATGTGTGTGTGTGTGTGTGTGTAAAATGGACATTGTGTTCTTGCTAGATTTTTAATATATATACAGGTCAGTATATATATATATTTCGGTGAATTCTGCACACACACACACACACACACACACACACACACACATATATATATAATAATATATATATTAAATTCAACAGAAATTGAATGCCTATTATGTTTAATCAAGAGCCGTTCTAAACATCGTATGTTGAATTTTTGGTGAAAATAAAGACAAAAGTTGTCTAACATTTGGGTATTTTTTATTAGGCTATTTCTTAGCTTTCGGCTCACATGAGCCATCTTCAGAGTGCTTGTAGAAACGTTAACATAAAGATATCCACCATCAAAGATGATATTCTCTTGTGTTGGCTTAAAACATTGCTATGCGATGATAACACTCACCGAATTGCAAACGCAGGTGGTAAATTAGTTATAGGCTGTTCTATGACGTTACACCACGTGAGAGAGCGAAATGTTAACAACAAAACCATATGTCTAAATTTAACGTTGTGACTGAATTAAAAGGTGATTTTATTGAGTGTGAGTTGCTTTAATTTAATATGGATGGCATTCAATATCTGAAAATTCTTTTTAATGTGTATTTGTGTGAGTATTATTCTGTTATCAACTGATATATATATATATATATATATATATAAACAAATATACTCAAAATATAACGCTTTGACTTATGAAAAAATAAAGTTGTATTAAAGGGGGACTTGAAACAACGATGATGAGAATACCATAGACGTAGAATGTAAGTAATGAGTAAGTTTTTTAGGAACAATAGAAACAAATAGTATAGCTAGAAGTAGAAGGAAACAACATAAAATTTTAGGAAACATGATGAGATATGAAGGCTTGGAAAATTTAACACACACTCGACATATTGAAAGCTAGAGTAACAGAGGAAAACAGAGAGTACTTGCATCAATTGAACAGGGTTGAATAATAAAAGGAAAAATGCACAAAGGACAGACATAACCGCATGCGTCTTGGACATATACAGCCCAAAGAAATTATAAAACCATTAATTGCTTAAAAATCAAATTGTTTATATTTCGTGTTTGAATATATATTAGTCATTCACATACCAGCCTGTTTCGCATCTCATCAGTGTGGCTAGACACATCCACTTGCTTCTGGCCGGGATCAAAACTCGACGGATTTGGTGTCAGTCAGAGTCGCTACCCCCATAAGCCATAATCACATGGAATCGGGAAAGGGATATTTTAACGTGTTATATATATATATATATATATATATATATATATATATATATAATTTCAAACATACGCACCGTAATGGGGGCGCTAGAGGGTGTCGCCAGTGATGTCATCGCGAGGATCACTAGGGGGTTTCGGGTCTTTCACCATCACACCCCACTCACCGCACCGACCCGACTAGAGATGATCAGCCTCCGGCCCACCCTCGATAAGCGCTTTCAGACACTGGAAAATTTCTTTCAGGCCCGGTACGAAACCCTGCAAATGCTTCCGATTGGCGACAGTCAGAGCCACTTTCCATTTAGAGGCGAAACATATATAAATATATATATATTCGTACCGGGCCTAAACGTAATTTTCCAGTGTCTGAAAGCGCTTATCGAGGGTGGGCCGGAGGCTGATATATATATATATCGGTGCTAAAACACCATCATCAGGCAGTAAAATGGGTTTAATTTATTTTGTAAAATGTAGATAAGGTTAATTTTAAAAACAGATAAATAAAACTGAAGAATACTGAAGAAATAAAAACGACGTCATCCAATGAGAATTAAGTGGATTTGGGAAGTAATAAGATTTCAAAGAACGGTGTATGTAAGATTCGCTAGCTTGACGGTAGTGTACCGAATGTTTGAATGTGGAAATTCAGACATGTCAAATTTTAAACGGTAAGAAATCAAAAAGATTAAACAGAAAAAATAAATAAATAAAGGAAAAAGAAAAGAAAAAGAAAATGATATGAGAAGACGAATTTAAACATTAAAAAATATTAATAAGTAAATGATAAAAAAAAGAAAAATCAAAACTCATATCTTTCTGTTAGTTTTGATTTTTTTTTAATAGCTATCAACTTGCTGTATGCAATTATTATACTACTAGCAGTATAATCCGGCGTTGCTCGGGTGTAATAAATGCTTTAAAACCAATCCATGGTCCTGGAGCTCAGACTCAGCCTAAAGAATATTTGTGTGAAGTTTGGTAAGAATCGGATAAAAATTGTGGATTTGTATAAAGGACATACAGACAGATAAACACACACACACACACACACACACACACACACACACAAACATCTTGCCTTTTATATATATATATTATCGATTTTCTGCACTATTGTAAGAACTGCAACCTTGAAACTTCTGAATATCGTTTCTTTTTTCTTTTTCTATGAGTGTATCAAATTTGATTAAAATTGAACCACACTTTCTATAACCCGATTTTTTTTATTATAGATTTTCGATATTTATTGCGGGTACCTCGACACAAAACCTAGCTAAGAACACTCGCAGACGCTTATAGTACAACTGTGTACATTTTCAAGAAAATCGGTTCAGCCATTTCGGAATCTATAGGTAGCGGACACACACACACACACACACACACACACACACACACACACACACAGAAAGTTCCATTTATAAATAAGTTTAGATTGCCACCAGATCTAGCACCACATTCTATTCATAAAGTCTGCGTACCACAACGAAAGGTTTATTCAATCAATTATCATGAAAATAATTTTAGAAAAAATCATAGAGTAGCTACATTACAGCGGTATGAAGTGACTGAAGCCGAGATACCAGGTCAGGACCAATAATATAGCTGATTTTCTTTTAGATTTTATCAAGTATCTCTAAATACAAAGCGGTAGTACCGGAATAGATGTAGCAGGAATATTCAAATTATGGCAGCTTATAAAGATGCAAGAGATATTCTGGAAAGAAAATTGTATGGCACGACACAATGTCCCGACATTCATAGCAGCAAACCTATCAATGGATTCAATGTATTCTTTCCACTTCATATCAGCCGAGAATGTTAAACAAGCAAATGAGGTTAGCGTCAGCCATGCTGATGGGAGACAGGGAGGTGGCATTCAGGTGATTAATAAAGAGAAGTTTCACCTTGGTGGCGTTATATTTAACACTCCATTCCTTGCCCCACTTAAAAACCTGGACTTAACTTTTTAGATTACCTGGGCATTTCACCTTATCGAACTCATCAAACTTATTATCGAGACAGAAATATATATATATACTTGTGTATTAAGGCAGGACATTTTATTTTAGATTGAAAGTCAGATTAAAAAGACTGCAAACATTGTGTCCGCTTATTTTTTTTTTTTAAATCCGTTCTTACTCACGGATAATCTTTCGCGTATTATGATTAAAAGATGTCAGAAATGAGCTGTAATGTTGACAGATATTTTTATCATTTATTTCTCAATGTACCCAAGTACTTTCAATCTCCTTCCGAGATCATCTTCAGGAGTGTGATTTATGGAAATTGTCAACCGTTATATTTGAAGCAGAAAACAAATTACAGTAATTTTTAGTAACACAATTTTGCTACTCATGTCTATCAAGTATATCACTCGTCGTTTTCCCTCTATTCATCCCATGAGCATGAAATTCTCCAAGCCGTCCTTTCTCACTACATGTTCCGTTTAAGACTGAAAGTAATAAGTTAGATAGATTTGCATTCACACACGTGACTGACGGCAAGTATAAAATTATAATTAACTACAGTAAATGATTCATTAAGACTGGGAGAACAAGAAATATATCAATAAGAAAACAAAGAAAACGTTATCATATGCAAATTCTCTCTTCTTTTATGTGCCATATCCTTTCAGGACATAGGCGATCATGGCTTTCCCCATCTCCCTGTCCCTGGTAGCTCCTAGCACACTTTCTCCTGTTGCACTCTGTCATCCACCTGATCAGATCCTTCAAATATGTTATCCGCTGCTTTCCCCTGTCTCTCTTTCCCTCTATCTGGTCTGTTAGGATCAGGTTCATCAAGCCCTTCTTCCTCATTGCATGTCCCAGGAACTTCAGTTGTCTCTTCCTGATGCTCAGTATTAATTTCCTTTGCGTCTCCATCCTTTCCAAAACCTCGTCATTACTCACATTCTCGGTCCATGATATCCGCAGCATACTTCTGTAGAACCTGATTTCAGCTGCTTCAAGTTTT
>JBBBDQ010000264.1:3715000-3717500 GCA_037127315.1 Ascarosepion bandense
GCAGATAGATAGATAGATAGATAGATAGATAGATAGATAGATAGATAGATAGATAGATAGATAGATAATGAACAGGATGAAATAGATAGATGTAAGAAAAAAACAACAGCTATGAAAATACTAATATGTTTGTGAGTGAGAATAAGAGGAAAACGTGTAAATAAACTTGTAAATTTATGTGCATTGATTACAGTAGCTTTAGATAGACACGCAGATTGATAGATAGATAGATAGATAGATAGATAGATAGATAGATAGATAGATAGATAGATAGATAGATATGAATAAAGTCAACGGCTATGAAAATACGAATATGTTTCTGATTGAGAATTAAAGGAAAACGTGAAAATAAATTTGTAAATTTATGTATATTGATTAGAGTAGCGATAGATAGATAGATAGATCGATGTGAAGAGACTGAGATAGCTAGCTAGCTAGATAGATAGATAGATAGATAGATAGATAGATAGATAGATAGATAGATAGATTAGTAGATGTTAAGAGACAAAAATAGATAGATAGATAGATAGATAGATAGATAGATAGATAGATAGATAGATATGAATAATGAACAGGCTGGAAGAGATAGATAGATAGATAGATAGATAGAT
The DNA here is from genome assembly GCA_037127315.1 of Ascarosepion bandense. NCBI lineage: Eukaryota > Metazoa > Mollusca > Cephalopoda > Sepiida > Sepiidae > Ascarosepion > Ascarosepion bandense. The sequence continues at coordinate 3,715,612 of JBBBDQ010000264.1, forward strand.
AGATAGATAGATAGATAGATAGATAGATAATGAACAGGCTGAGGAAGATAGATAGATAGATAGATAGATAGATAGATAGATAGATAGATAGATAGATAGATAATGATCAGGCTGAGATAGATAGATAGATAGATAGATAGATAGATAGATAGATAGATAGATAGATAGATAGATAGATAATGAACAGGATGAGATAATGAATGGAATGAAACAGGATGATAGATAGATAGATAGATAGATAGATAGATAGATAGATAGATAGATAGATGGACGCGACGGAGAATGAAAAACACATATGTACGATCAAATAGCAAAAAGTTAGAAAGAAGACAACTACAACTTAACTGAAGTAGACAGCTGGAACAAAAAAAAAAGAAGAAGAAAAAGAAAAAAGAACCTCAACGGATTCTTCTGCCCTCTCTGAATGACAGTCTTCCTAGCAGACAAATAGATTTCTTCTCATCTGACACCAGTCATTGGCATTACACAAGATATCGCTTACCTAAAAAGCATTTCACCACTAAAACGGAACTATTGATTAACCGCCTCACACCAAATTCTCATTCGTCTCCCGATTTGACATTTTAGTGATTTCGAACCCGGGTGTTTCCTTGCGCGGATGACGTGTCTTATCTGTCCACCACCATACCAAATCGACTCTCGCGAGATTCTCTTGTCCATGTCTGACGGACGCGATTACTGTTGCCCCGTCACTTCCGGTTTTCGGAGCTTTCTTTTCTGTTTGCTGACCATATTTCTTTACGTTGGTGTTAGAAATGCCACCGACGGACAATGTTCGCTAATGTCACCATTAACAGTAGTGTTGATGACGCTAAAGATATCGTATTTACAAGAGTATTTTTGTATTACGCTTATAGTATTGTTGCATTTGCAGGTGGCGCTTAAAGCGTAGAGCGTTGGACTGAACGCTGATAAAGGTAATGGTAATCGTAATATAAGCGTTTCCGTATATAGAAAGGTTTCCTTATATAGAAACATTTCTTTACATAGAATCATTTCCTTATATAGAAGCATTTGGCTTTCATTGACTGAGCAGCTAGTATTGTTTGACGCTGAAATTAATTAAATATTTTTTTTAAACAGTTTTTCCAGAAAAATAGGTTTTTCAAGTTCAGTGGGTGTTATAACGCTTTCCAGTATTGACGTGGATTTTCATTCTTGCTTGCCTTTTGGTTGAGTTACGTTGGAATGTCAACATCTTGATTATATCATTATTTTCTCTTCAAGTTACATATACTATCTACTTGAGTTGTTACTGCTGTTGAAAGTCATTAAGTGATGTGATTCCTGCTATTTGGTACGCTTATTATTTAGCGCCAGTGCAAGAGCTTCGAAGAAGGATTGACCTCGCTAAAACATGTACGCTTCGCACATAACTATTTGAAATCATTGATCTGAAAAATCTATTCTACAATGGTTAATCGAAATGCTTCGCCAGGCTTTTGAAGAACACAGATTTTTCACTGGTATACACAGTTAGAGGGAGGTCGAGAGTTAGTTCCAGATGTTGTGCGTTTAGCATTAGCAATCATCGGCAAATCGTCAGAAACTGATCCACGGGGAACTATCCTTCAAATTAAATTTAATATTAAAATTACCCAATACATGGCTCAAGAGCCACTAAAGGTAGAGGGCAACTGTTAAATTTGTTATAAGGAATGAGATATGATATAAGTGAAAGAGGAAGTGATGATTATAAGGATAAGGAGGATAGATAACGATTGATCTTTGACTTGAAGAGGTTAAGATTGTAGTGCTCAAGGAAGTGTCCAAGGAATTTTCTCTTCTTGAAAAATACGGTCAGAGTGGTTATGATGAAGGAGGTGTGTTATATGAATGAAAAAAGAGGTAGTGGAAAGAGAGGATTA
>JBBBDQ010000264.1:3722500-4015000 GCA_037127315.1 Ascarosepion bandense
GATCACAATTTTCAAAAAAGCGAGGTCCCCAAATTGCCAGTGTATATTCACGAGCTAGAAGCTTCCAGCGTACCAAGCCTGCCACAACCGTCCGTGGGGACCTCGCTTTGAACTTGAAGGTGGAAAGCATTATGTAGGGCCCAGGTAGACCGTTCAAGGGATTTAGCTTAGGGTGTACAGCAGTTCGTGTACCCGATGCACACTCACTTCGCTGTAAGGACTCCTTCGCGGAAAATTACGTGGCTGAGACGTGGCTGAGTGGCTGTTCATTTAGCCACTTTTCATTAGAACTATTAGGACCTTGAATAAGTTCTCACTTATTTTTCATGAAAAGTGATGTTTTATTAACAAAATTTAGTAAGAAACATGTCACTGAAAGTGTTGACCATCGCTAGCCACTACTTTTTCCCAACTTTCTGGTAGCATTTGAATTCTACGTTTGTAAAACGAGACATCATTTGAGGCTAACCGCGAGTCAACTCATTTTTGACATCTTCATAAGAATAAAAGTGCTGCTCAACCAGGTCATGTGTCATCAATCGAAACAAGTGTCAATCAAACGGGTCAAAATTTTGCAACATATGGTTCTTCGTTGTTATGTCGCAAAATCACTTTGTAGTATTTCTACACGTATAACGGCTGTTTTTTCTTCAGTGCTCGGCTGAAACACATCAGTTTTAGTCGATAGCGATCTCCCGTGATGGAGTTCTTCGGTATATCTCCAACACTTTGTCCTCGAGCTTTTGCAGGGCGTCAGAGCTTTATTTAACTTCAACATCAAAATAATTATTTTTGAAGCGTGTAAACTAATCTCTGCATGTTGTTTCCGATAGAGGATGGTCGCAGTAAGTCTCAGGAAGAATTCTGTGTGCTTCAGATGCTGATTTCTTTTGGATAAAATAGTGCAGTAAAATTTCCTCCAAATACACTTTCTTTGGCACGAAATCCGACATGTCTAACGCTATGAAAAAAAAGTTGTTTACACTTCGGCGAAATGACGTACACTGAATTTCAATTTCTTTCTTATCTCTGTGTTACAATCTGAAACGACAAGCACGCAGGTCTGGGAACGCCATGTTTTGAAAAACAGCGGGATATTATTCAAGGTCCTGATAGCATAAATGGTAGTAAAACGACAAGTGATAAATAAATGTTTAAAAGCATCAAAGGCTACAAAGAATAAGGTGGCAATAAAATCAAATAATATTTATATTATGCATGAAAAAATCCAATTCCTACATCCTGTTTTTGCATCCTGGGAAACGCAAAAGTAGCGTATTGCTTGAAGGGCTGAAGTATGGCTAGGCCTTCTAGACCCTGGGCCGCTAGGGTAGCCATGAAGGCTGGTCAAGAACGATAGGCTGAAGGAGCTCTGGTAGAGCCATTCGAGTAGGCGTCAAGGCGATATCTAAAAGATCTGGGTTTCGGTAGCCCGACACAATTGTATTTTTGAAGACTGCCTGTCTTTAATGCTGGGGGTGTCTAGCCACCGCCCAGCATGAAAGGCTTTGGAAGGAACCGGTTTAGTCCCCTATTTCAGTTGAATTCGTTTCATTCATTTTCGCACAAATATCCTTGGCAAAGGTATTAATCCATCTCCTCTCCCTCCAACTATAAGTTCGATAGCAAGTCAGATTGGGTTGGTTGGCAACCGGTCTACCGCAGAATATAATGGCAACGTACGGCGAGAAAATATTTTGCCTTATCAGTCATGTGTAGAGAAAGAGACATGATCGCCCAGGCGTATATCACGTATGGCAATTAAATGACTGACTGCGTTAGTTGTTATCTGGAATTTTATCGGTTCATTTTCTGCGGCATAATTTCCTATCATCTTATATTCCATTTATATCATACACTCCACTTATAAACATTTCAATTGTAACTACCTACTTTGAGTGGCTCTCAAGCCTTTTACTAGATATAATTTATTTTTCAAAATAGCAATATGCGCTTTTTGGCTTCAGCTTTAATCACTGTTGCTTTTAATCGAAAAAAAAATCGAGAAGTTTTAATAATGAAAAGTATGCTCCCACCCTGACATGGCTTCCTTTACCCTAATTGGTAAGGTACACTTCAGCTAATGCAGTTTTTTTTTTACCAAATAGAAAAAAGAAATATAAGTTCGATTCATATCAGAAGACATAGAAATTACACAAAATTGTGTTTTCAGTGAGAAATTACTATTTCCAGACTAATCGATATTAATATCACAAAGTTTTTTTGCTTGATAAAGGGTTTTATTAATTGGTTCGGAAAGAATTCATCTTCGCTTTTTAATATATTTTTTCACGAAGCTTCAGTTCTGCACTCCCTGAATTTCTTCAGTTGTCTTTTGTGCTCTCGTAAAAAAGTCAAATATTGTTGTCAAAAACGTATAGACTAAGACATTGGACGTAATGTGTATGAAAAGAGAGACGCCTGTTCTCTTGGAACTTGATTCAGCTTCGGGCCAGAAAACATGGAGAAAGCCTGCAGGGCACAAGATGCAAAAAAAAAAAATTAATAAATAATAATAAACCCAAGGAAATTTGATAGATCAAACCACTTACAATTTATAAAGTGTCTTTTTCCTTCTTTTGCTAATTCTGAGCAAATACACGAAAATTTGATATGACTGTAATGTTAAATGGGTATCAAAATCATCGTGCAATTGAATTATGAATAAATTAATGTTTTAAAAAATGGTCGAAAAGTTCCCGGCAAAAATTTTATATCAGTTTGGTTAATGCAAATTTTAATAATTTAAATTTTTGAAAGCAGAGTATATATATATATATATATATATATATATATATATATATATATATATGTTCAAACCCAGTCGGATGAAAAAATTAAAAATTTATTTCGTTCGACTGTGGTTGAAAAATGCATATCTCTGGTTGACATGTTGAAGTAGCTATTTCCAAAATGTAAAATTTGAATTCATACATTAAATGGATAAGTATTTACTCTGTAAATTAAATTTATATCAAGCTCTTTGTTGGCTCATTATTAATAGTTAATCTAATATTATTACTATGATCTACTGGGATTATTTACCATTCTTCTCCTGGATTAATTCCTGGTATATATATATATATATCCGAAATGATTTGTTTAAACATTATTTTTGATAGATATAATCAAGCAGTTATATATATTTATTTTTACTGGGCTGATTTTTTACGATAAATTTTTGTTACAAAAATGTGTGTCATTCGGCAGGAATCAAACCTGCGACCCCTATTCACATAGGGGAAGCTACCATGTGATCTGACGCGTCTTAGACCTCTCGACTACGAATGACGATCAGTCTAAACGAAGTCAAATTTTGCCTATAACACAATTTTCGAAAATCATTTTTTCAAAGAAATCATTTCAAATTGTCGGTTGTTTATAACCAGTTTCGTTAATCTTCGTTAATTTCCGTAACGATACAATCCAGAGCATAGATGGTTATTACGATGAATTTGAAAATTGTGTTATAGGCTTAATTTGATGCGCCGGATCTCAAAAAATGAGAATTAGGTTGAACTATGAAGTTGAAGATTTGGGTAGCGAAAAGAAACATAACATCCTGATGTCATGTCCTGACACATTTTTAATTTTATCTGGTAATCTCTAGAGTGAGAAAATCATATCAATAGTATCATGGTTTGAAACCACTGTGATTTCGGGTAAATTTTATTTACGACGTGCTTGGTAATCCTGTTCAGAATCAGTCAAGCTAATATTTTACCAAAAACTGACAGCAGAGATATTTCACGATAGTTTTCCCGAACATTCCTGTTAACTTTGTTCTTGAATAGGTGTTGAATTAAAGCATCCTGAGGGACATGATCAGCCCTCCATATTAGTTTGAACAGCTTGTGTAGCTTTTTTACTAACATTTTATCACCATAGTGGTAGACTTTTGACTGAATAGCATCTTTTCCAGGTGCTTTAACTGAAGAGATTTGTTTGATGGAGTCCAAGACTTCCTGCAAGGTTAGATAGAAAGACATGTCCTGTATACCAAGACTTCAGGAAATGGTTGCAATAGCTTCTTCATCAGTGACAGATGGTGTGTTTAAAATAGGAATTGAAGTGCTGCTTCCAGTGGTGTAAGATATCAGACTATATATATATATATATATATATATACATTACACACACACACACACACCTATATACTCACACAAACATACGCACATATACATAAAGAAAGAATAATTTTTAAAAAGTCTATCTAATATAAAGGTAAGATATTAAGTGATATATCCGTATAGAGAGCTCAATAAATACTATTCCGAGCAATATAATATGCATAAAGGTTTAAACCAAATTAGATAGTTGTCTAAAGAGATGAGTATATTGGCTCGTCGAAATGAATTATAATTTATAACCTCTTTAGATGATGTGCTGATTTATATATATATATATATATATATATATATATTATGTTTTAGAACATGTACATAATTTCTTCTATATATGTCCTCTTCTCTACAATCATATGGCTGTTTTATTAAATATTATTATTTTTATTATGATAAAAGATAAAAAATGCTATAGAAAAAATCGATGTAATAAATCCTTGAAGCAAGACATAATGCCCGCAAAAATATCTAAATAAATAAAATATTTAAAAAATTAAAAGAAATAAATAGATTTCCAAACGATAATTTACAGAAAAAAGAATATAAAAAATTAAAAGAAAAAAACCGACCCTCTAAACTTAAAATTAAGATTAAACATACAACTTCATACAAAAAACTGATAAAACACTAATTTGCATGTACTTCCTAAAGAATACAAATTTAGATTTCTTGAAATAATTTTGCCTAAATGCAATAATACTTCAAACTTGACTATAAAATATATATAAAAAAACATATTTAAAAAAAAACCTATAATATAAAAACACATTCCATACCGAAAAAAACAAAATTCGAAAGAAAAAACACCCCACCCCTACCACGTCTATCTAAGAAACCCCAAAGTAAAAACCTAGACACAGGATCAAAGGTAATACATGAATTAGGTCCACTAACAGCAGACATCAATCAATTAAACGATAGCCAACCATAAAATGACAACTCAACACGAATCCCTCTTAGAAATTCTAACCGGAAGATATACCCGACTGATAGGACGTACATTCCAACAGATAATACCATTAATCAACAATTTCGCACTTACACACCAGATTCTTCGAGGGTCGAACGATCAAAACGAGAGACACATTAACTTAATTACCAATAACCCCAACCAACCCCCACGACAACAACGAACCAAATATAAACAGAGGATGATTCCAAACCTTTATTTCTCCCAATGAGGGGTTTGGGTCCCAAACACTGAAACAGCCATATGATTGTAGAGAAGAGGACATATATAGAAGAGATTATGTACATGTTCTAAAGCATAATTTATAATAAATATTCACAGCTCTATACATCATATATTGAGCACTGTTTTAAATTAATGTTTTGAACGGAAAAATTTTTTTCTTTTTCTCTCCTCATTCTATACTCACTCGGATATATATATATATATATATATATATATAAACAACATATAAATATAATATATAGATCATAATTTTGACAAGTTGTATAAAATATTTAACAAAAACAATGTTAAACTTAGCTACTGTTGCATGCCAAATTTGGAGAAAATAATTAGTGGACATAATAAGAAAAATGTTAGCAAAAATAGACGCATTGACACACGCGGTTGTAAATGTAGGATTAAGAATAGTTGTCCCTTATAGGGTAGATGTTAGCAGGAATGCGTAGTTTATCAAGTTATAATTTATAAAAATACGGAGGACACTGACCCCAAAATATACATAGGAGCTACGCAGGATAAATTTAAAAAAAGATATTATAATCATACTAGTACCTTCAATAACAAAAAGTCTAAGCATAGCACTACTTTATCCACTTACGTATGGACCATTAAGCAAGAACGTAATAGAGTCTCTATCTTGAAATGGGAGATACTGTAGAGATGCGCTAAATATAAAGCTGGCCAGCAATTTTGTAGGCTATGTACAGAGGAAAAACTAGCTATAACTTTGTATGAACAACCGAATAATGTATTGAATTCCAAAACATAAATATTAAATAAATGTAGGCATAGGAAGACCTGACTGTTGACTTAGGTTCCTTTATCGTGGGGTAGTATACTTTTATTTTTGTCTTTGCCTTTCACCCCTCTATATAAAAGTTTTTAAAAATTAAAAGTTTTTCGGTAATGAAGTTGTTAATTCCCCTTCCTTGTGTTTGTTACCTCCTTTCATGGTCACGTGAGTTGTCTTAATTTCCTTCTTATATGTCGTTTTTTCGTCTCCTACTTAGCCAGCTTTCCCTGACGATCCGTTTAGGTGAAACCTATGTAGGTTCATTAGATATTATCTATCTATCTATCTATCTATCTATCTATCTATCTATCTATCTATCAAGAATAAATCTAAGTAAGAGCCAACAAACCTACCTAGGTTTCACACTACGGCTCATCAGGGTAAGGTGGCGTATGCACGTGTGCTTCGTTTGTTTCTTTTTTTAATTTCCCCTTCTTTCCTCTCCGAGTTTGTTCTCGGTCGGTTTTTCCAGACGAACTAAAATATAGTATAACAATTATTAGTATTAGCATTATTATTTTTGTTACTATTACTATTGTTATTTTATATATATATATATATATATTAAAATATGGGCAAACCTGCTTAACGTGGAAACAATATAAGTATATATGCTTGAGAAGTGTTTATTTTTTTTCAAAATAAACACAAACTTTGTCGCAAAGTTTGACTTAGAAAAGTGTCAGTTTATATTACTGTATAAAAATTCAAATGATTTTATCTACATGGGATAATTTATAATATTTTCCAACCTCAAACTAGTATTGCACATGAACAAGCGAGATGGGAATTGTAGCAAAATAATCATATTACGTCAATTTTTAAAATGAATGTTTTCTAAACCTTGAAAATCACCAATCAACATTTCATTATATCGTGGTTCGAACATCGACTACTGTGAGCAATATGAAATATGCAACTACTTAATTTTTGAGAGCCAAATGATGCTTATATTCCTGAGCGTATTATGTAAAAAGAATCTATCTTTTTAAGCGTAAACGAAGACCCCACACATTCAGAAAAAGAAAAAGCTAAAATCTTTCAAATTTAATCATATCAAACCATTAACAGCCCAAAATTATTTACGTACTTTCTTTTTAAAATTTATAAAAGAAAAGAAAGGTTCTCTACTTCATAATTTAGATATAAAAACAGTAGTTTATAATAACCCGAACACTGCTTTGATATGTCTGCAAAATTGGTTAATTATTAAGAAAAACATAAACATTATAAAAATAGAATATTAAAACAAAAATAAAAAAAATATAGAAATAAATATCCGGTGCTTCAAACCCCGAAACTCAATCCAACATTTCGCCAACAGGACAATAGTAACTTGGTAAAGATCTAGTCATCTATTTTCCTCTTTCAATAAATAAGCAAATGAATTTAAAAAACGGTAAAAATAATATCCCCGAGGAACAAGCACTACACAAACATATGTTCACGGAACTAACGTGCCATACAACAGGTGGCAAATAAAAAGTCAAAATACAGTGTTGGGGAATTAAGGTTCATATCACGTTGCCCTGGAGAAATGAAGAATTAATGCCATGGAGCCTGGCTTTAAATCCACTCCCTTAACATGAGACTTAAAATAAAATGTGTTTGTCTTTGCCGCCACCGGTACCGATGGTTGAATGAATCGGCTTTTAATGGGTGCGTGGTCACGTGACGACAAACTGTTTTTAATACTATGAATGTCACGTTGGTTATGAGTTTCAACACAAAGACTGACTCAAGTAAGTAGACACGTGTATTCACATAAACGCATTAAATATTATCTATACACACACACACACACACACACACACACATATATATATATATATATATATATATATATATATATATATATATATATATATTTATCTAAACTTATTTATAAATGGAACTTTGTCTGTGTGTGTGTGTCCGTTACCTATAGACTCCGAAACGGTTGAACCGATTTTCTTGAAAATTTACACACTTGTACTATAAGGGTCTGCGAGTGTTCTTAGCTAGGTTTTGTGTCGAGGTACCCCCAATAAATATCGAAAATCGATAATCGAAAAAATCGGGTTATAAAAGGAGTGGTCCGATTTTAATTAAATTTGATATTCATAGACAAAGACATAAGAAACGATATGCAGAAGTTTCAAGGTTGCAGTTCTTAAAATAGTGCAAAAAATTTGATATCGATACCAGGAAATCAAAATTTGACATACATCCATTAATTTTTCTTTCAGTCTACGGTTTAGCTTTAACTGGAAACAACTATTGCTTTTTAGTCTTTCGTGCCAACGTCCAAAGAGTCTGAACTCCAGGACCATGGATTAGTTTTAAAGCTTTCATTACACCCGAGCAACGCCGGGCTATACTGCTAGTAGATAGATACATACATACATTTCTAAACAAATTTGCTTAATAAGAACAGAAAATGTTGGCCTGTTTAATCTTTTATATATTTCCAATTTTCGGATAATGTGTTGAGTATTTAAAAAATAAATTATAATCATATCGCCCCAAGCAAGGCATTTTACTGCCACTGTTTTGCAGAGGGTTACATAGGAGGAAAGTTATGAGAGAGAATGACAAGTTATGGGTGGGGGGTGTCAGGAAGTGGGTAAGAGAAGGTGACTGTGACCATAAAGTGAGGGATCAATTTATATATTGTTTGTAATATAAAATTTATCCCCCACTTTATATTTCCATAATAATTTCTTGTCTGTTGATAAGCCGTAGAAAACGAATAATCAATCAGTCGATGAAATACTGATTAGCTACACATGCATGTTTTTTAGATTTATTTACATTTTCTGCAATATTAATGTGTAGAATTTTATTGCCACTATTTTGCAGGGGGTTACATAGGAGGAAAGTTATGAGAAAGAGTGACAGGTTATAAAGGGTGTCAGGAAGTGGGTAAGAGAAGGATGAGAAGATGAGAGTGGAGTGGACGGAGAAAATAGTATGAAATAAAGGATGCAAGTTAGTGAGATAGGAGATGACTATTGACTTTACATTTAAATTCTTGGAGATTCTATCTATCTATCTATCTATCTATCTATCTATCTATCTATCTATCTATCTATCTATCTTTCTTTTTATTATAATCGTGTCGTCCTAAGCAAAGCATTTTACGGCCACCGTTTTGCAGAGGGAAGTTATGAGAAAGAGTGACAGGTTATGGGTGGGGGGTCAGGAAGTGGGTAAGAGAAGGTGACTGTGGCCAAAAAGTGAGGGATCAATTTATATATTGTTTGTAATATAAAATTGATCCCCTACTTTATATTTACATAATTTCTTGTCTGTTGATAAGCCGTAGAAAACGAATAATCAGTCGGTCATAGGGGGTGTCAGGAAGTGGGTAAGCGAATAACGAGAATACTGATGAGAGTGGAGTGGACGGAGAAAAGAGCATGTGAGAGAGGATGCAGGTTAGTGAGATAAGAGATGACTATTGACTTTTGTAGCTATAGGAGAAGCAAGTAAACGGAATGGAATTCCACAGGCCGGAAATGCGAGAAAAGAAGCTGGGGGAGTAGAATTTGCTGTTACAATTTATTCGTTTCACAGTAAAATGGTGGGAACTAGTTTCTAATCTTGTGGTTCGAGTAAATTCATATATAGGGGGCACCAATGAGCTAAGTTCATTGGAGCAGAAGCCCTGAAAGTATTTGTAGAAGAGACACAGAGAAGCCACTTTGCGCCGGTGAGAAAGTGACTGCATCTGAGCTGCCAAGTTGGGATCGATCACATTACAGATTCTCCGTTGGATTTCGTCAAGGACACTTAAGTGGATAGCAGGATCACCCAACCTGATACGGCAGCAATATTCAATGCATGGGCGGATGGTAGATTTATTTATGTGCAATTTATAGAAGAGGCACAGGGAAGCCATATCACGCCGGTGAGAGAGTGACTGCAGCCGGGCTGCCAAGTCGGTATCAATCACATTACAGATTTGTCTTTGAATTTTGTCAAGAACCCCGAGGAGAATAGCAGGGGCACCCGACCAGATGTGGCAGTAGTATTCAGTACGCGGACGGATGGTAGATTTATATATGTCCAGGATAGATTCAGACGGGAAAAGCTTCCGGGCCCTCCACAGAGAACCGACTTTATTTACTTTACTTTAGTATTAATATTAATATAATAAAAATGTCTAATATTAATATAATATCTAATATTAATATATTTGCGCACTTTATTTATATCATATGCACTTCAAGATATCGTCTACTGTGGAAATTATATTTTATTTAATGTGTACATGTGGCTCGTAAATTTCAGTGCTTCTAAAACAAAACCCCTATTTGTCAACCACCATAGGCAATCTCTTCTGCCACCCTATAAGCATGGACGAAGCAAGACTCCTTGAAAGAAATACACTGCGCCTCATCGGCCTTTCCCTATCTTCCGATCTCAAGTGGAATCATTACATTGAATCAATAGCTAAATCTACTGCTAGGAAGGTTGGGTCACTGTGTCGGGCCAGGAAGTTTTTTCCGCATGAATCCATCTTGCACATATACAAATCAACCATCCGACCGTGCATGGAATACTTTTGTCACATAGGGTCAGACACCCCTGCTGTTTGTTTCAGTGTTCTTGACAGGCTCCAAAGGGGAATCTGTAATGTGACTGGTCTCGACCTGGCAGTTCGACTCCAGCCAATTTCTCACCGGCGGGATGTGGTTTCCCTCTTTTTATTCTATAAATATTTTCATGGCTTCTGCTCTGACGAACTTAGGTCACTAGTGCACTCTCCACAAGAATTTACTCGTGCAACCAGACTGGCAACAAGGTCCCACCCTTTTACAATTAAATCAACCAAATGCAGCCAACAATTCTACTAAATCAGCATCTTTTCTTGCACTTCTCGCCTGTGGAACTCTCTTCCATATACTTGCTTTCCTACAACTTCCAGGAATTTAAATGCAATGTCAATTCCCATCTCTTATCCACTTAACTCCAGTCCTTTTTACATCACCCAGTGTATATTGCTCTTTTCCTCCCTCTCTACTGTCTTCACATCCTTTTCTTACCCTTTCTCTGAAACCCGCTATAACTGGTTCATCTTTCTCTTCATTCTCCTCTTGCTTAAAACTTTAACTCTCTTATGTAGCCTACTGCGCATCAGTGGCAGTACCGCCTTGCTTGGGGTGAAACGAGTAAAAAAATACCTATTAATAGATATTAATAATGTATTTGTAAAATATGTTAAATAAAATATGGTGTTCATTGCAAGCTTCAAAAATCCTTTTTTTGCAAATTTAATATACACGCATGCGCACATTGAAACAATGTATGTTCACGGCCAATTTGTTCAGCTTCACTCAAATGCGTATAAAAATTATTTTTATTTTTAATCAGTTTCTTCTTGTCCCATTACAAGACAATAAAAATGTTAAAAATAAAATTTAATCCATAATATTCAATTGTTTGCATCCATTTAATTTAATAATATTTAAAGTTATAAAAATATCTTTAAAATCTTCAAAGAATTGATTGTGAGTAGACTTTTTAGTTAAGAATTGATGATTATATTACCTATCTAAAACTGAAAAGTTTAATAAAAATCGTTTTATTATTAACTGAAAATTATTTTTTCTTCAGAGTATAATGTCCTTAATAGTTACTATTTATTCCAGCAATGAAAAGCTTATCAAATTAAATTATATCAGAGATTTATTGCATTTTTTATTTTATTCTTCGGAGAAGATTTTCGGATAATGATTGCAAACTTAAAATAAAAAAATAGTCAAATTGGCTCCTATTGCCTTGGATGGCAACTAGTCTAGGAGAAGTAAAACTCTGAATTCAAACCTTACAATTATACATTAAATAGCCTCACCAAAATCTCTTGTTTCCTGCTTAGGATGTGGTTTCCAGCTTTCTTTTCTCCACTCTTTTCACTCTTTTATTTATTTATTTATTTATTTATTTTCCTCAATTGGAGTAGATAGACTAAACCACCACCCGGTTCACACTCCACCCACGTCTATTGAACAGGTGTAGAGGCTCATCCCTTGTTCCCTGCTTAGGATGTGGTTTCCAGCTTTCTCTTCTCCACTCTTTTCACTCTTTTATTTATTTATTTATTTATTTTCCTCAATTGGAGTAGATAGACTAAACCATCGCCCGGTTCACACTCCACCCACGTCTATTGTTCCCTGCTTAGGATGTGGTTTCCAGCTTTCTCTTCTCCACTCTTTTCACTCTTTTATTTATTTATTTATTTATTTATTTTCCTCAATTGGAGTAGATAGACTAAACCACCGCCCGGTTCACACTCCACCCACGTCTATTGAACAGGTGTAGAGGCTCATCCCTTGTTTCCTGCTTAGGATGTGGTTTCCAGCTTTCTCTTCTCCACTCTTTTTACTCTTTTATTTATTTATTTATTTATTTTCCTCAATTGGAGTAGATAGACTAAATCATCGCCCGGTTCACACTCCACCCACGTCTATTGTTCCCTGCTTAGGATGTGGTTTCCAGCTTTCTCTTCTCCACTCTTTTCACTCTTTTATTTATTTATTTATTTATTTATTTTCCTCAATTGGAGTAGATAGACTAAACCACCGCCCGGTTCACACTCCACCCACGTCTATTGAACAGGTGTAGAGGCTCATCCCTTGTTTCCTGCTTAGGATGTGGTTTCCAGCTTTCTCTTCTCCACTCTTTTTACTCTTTTATTTATTTATTTATTTATTTTCCTCAATTGGAGTAGATAGACTAAATCATCGCCCGGTTCACACTCCACCCACGTCTATTGTTCCCTGCTTAGGATGTGGTTTCCAGCTTTCTCTTCTCCACTCTTTTTACTCTTTTATTTATTTATTTTCCTCAATTGGAGTAGATAGACTAAACCATCGCCCGGTTCACACTCCACCCACGTCTATTGTTCCCTGCTTAGGATGTGGTTTCCAGCTTTCTCTTCTCCACTCTTTTTACTCTTTTATTTATTTATTTATTTTCCTCAATTGGAGTAGATAGACTAAACCATCGCCCGGTTCACACTCCACCCACGTCTATTGTTCCCTGCTTAGGATGTGGTTTCCAGCTTTCTCTTCTCCACTCTTTTTACTCTTTGATTTATTTATTTTCCTCAATTGGAGTAGATAGACTAAACCATCGCCCGGTTCACACTCCACCCACGTCTATTGTTCCCTGCTTAGGATGTGGTTTCCAGCTTTCTCTTCTCCACTCTTTTTACTCTTTTATTTATTTATTTTCCTCAATTGGAGTAGATAGACTAAACCATCGCCCGGTTCACACTCCACCCACGTCTATTGTTCCCTGCTTAGGATGTGGTTTCCAGCTTTCTCTTCTCCACTCTTTTTACTCTTTTATTTATTTATTTTCCTCAATTGGAGTAGATAGACTAAACCATCGCCCGGTTCACACTCCACCCACGTCTATTGTTCCCTGCTTAGGATGTGGTTTCCAGCTTTCTCTTCTCCACTGTTTTTACTCTTTTATTTATTTATTTTCCTCAATTGGAGTAGATAGACTAAACCATCGCCCGGTTCACACTCCACCCACGTCTATTGTTCCCTGCTTAGGATGTGGTTTCCAGCTTTCTCTTCTCCACTCTTTTTACTCTTTGATTTATTTATTTTCCTCAATTGGAGTAGATAGACTAAACCATCGCCCGGTTCACACTCCACCCACGTCTATTGTTCCCTGCTTAGGATGTGGTTTCCAGCTTTCTCTTCTCCACTCTTTTTACTCTTTTATTTATTTATTTATTTATTTTCCTCAATTGGAGTAGATAGACTAAACCATCGCCCGGTTCACACTCCACCCACGTCTATTGTTCCCTGCTTAGGATGTGGTTTCCAGCTTTCTCTTCTCCACTCTTTTTACTCTTTGATTTATTTATTTTCCTCAATTGGAGTAGATAGACTAAACCATCGCCCGGTTCACACTCCACCCACGTCTATTGTTCCCTGCTTAGGATGTGGTTTCCAGCTTTCTCTTCTCCACTCTTTTTACTCTTTTATTTATTTATTTTCCTCAATTGGAGTAGATAGACTAAACCATCGCCCGGTTCACACTCCACCCACGTCTATTGTTCCCTGCTTAGGATGTGGTTTCCAGCTTTCTCTTCTCCACTCTTTTTACTCTTTTATTTATTTATTTTCCTCAATTGGAGTAGATAGACTAAACCATCGCCCGGTTCACACTCCACCCACGTCTATTGTTCCCTGCTTAGGATGTGGTTTCCAGCTTTCTCTTCTCCACTCTTTTTACTCTTTGATTTATTTATTTTCCTCAATTGGAGTAGATAGACTAAACCATCGCCCGGTTCACACTCCACCCACGTCTATTGTTCCCTGCTTAGGATGTGGTTTCCAGCTTTCTCTTCTCCACTCTTTTTACTCTTTGATTTATTTATTTTCCTCAATTGGAGTAGATAGACTAAACCATCGCCCGGTTCACACTCCACCCACGTCTATTGTTCCCTGCTTAGGATGTGGTTTCCAGCTTTCTCTTCTCCACTCTTTTTACTCTTTTATTTATTTATTTATTTATTTTCCTCAATTGGAGTAGATAGACTAAACCATCGCCCGGTTCACACTCCACCCACGTCTATTGTTCCCTGCTTAGGATGTGGTTTCCAGCTTTCTCTTCTCCACTCTTTTTACTCTTTGATTTATTTATTTTCCTCAATTGGAGTAGATAGACTAAACCATCGCCCGGTTCACACTCCACCCACGTCTATTGTTCCCTGCTTAGGATGTGGTTTCCAGCTTTCTCTTCTCCACTCTTTTTACTCTTTTATTTATTTATTTTCCTCAATTGGAGTAGATAGGCTAAACCATCGCCCGGTTCACACTCCACCCACGTCTATTGTTCCCTGCTTAGGATGTGGTTTCCAGCTTTCTCTTCTCCACTCTTTTTACTCTTTGATTTATTTATTTTCCTCAATTGGAGTAGATAGGCTAAACCATCGCCCGGTTCACACTCCACCTACGTCTATTGTTCCCTGCTTAGGATGTGGTTTCCAGCTTTCTCTTCCACTCTTTTTACTCTTTTATTTATTTATTTTCCTCAATTGGAGTAGATAGGCTAAACCATCGCCCGGTTCACACTCCACCCACGTCTATTGTTCCCTGCTTAGGATGTGGTTTCCAGCTTTCTCTTCTCCACTCTTTTTACTCTTTTATTTATTTATTTTCCTCAATTGGAGTAGATAGACTAAACCATCGCCCGGTTCACACTCCACCCACGTCTATTGTTCCCTGCTTAGGATGTGGTTTCCAGCTTTCTCTTCTCCACTCTTTTTACTCTTTGATTTATTTATTTTCCTCAATTGGAGTAGATAGGCTAAACCATCGCCCGGTTCACACTCCACCCACGTCTATTGTTCCCTGCTTAGGATGTGGTTTCCAGCTTTCTCTTCTCCACTCTTTTTACTCTTTTATTTATTTATTTTCCTCAATTGGAGTAGATAGGCTAAACCATCGCCCGGTTCACACTCCACCCACGTCTATTGTTCCCTGCTTAGGATGTGGTTTCCAGCTTTCTCTTCTCCACTCTTTTTACTCTTTTATTTATTTATTTTCCTCAATTGGAGTAGATAGGCTAAACCATCGCCCGGTTCACACTCCACCCACGTCTATTGTTCCCTGCTTAGGATGTGGTTTCCAGCTTTCTCTTCTCCACTCTTTTTACTCTTTTATTTATTTATTTTCCTCAATTGGAGTAGATAGACTAAACCATCGCCCGGTTCACACTCCACCCACGTCTATTGTTCCCTGCTTAGGATGTGGTTTCCAGCTTTCTCTTCTCCACTCTTTTTACTCTTTTATTTATTTATTTTCCTCAATTGGAGTAGATAGGCTAAACCATCGCCCGGTTCACACTCCACCCACGTCTATTGTTCCCTGCTTAGGATGTGGTTTCCAGCTTTCTCTTCTCCACTCTTTTTACTCTTTTATTTATTTATTTTCCTCAATTGGAGTAGATAGACTAAACCATCGCCCGGTTCACACTCCACCCACGTCTATTGTTCCCTGCTTAGGATGTGGTTTCCAGCTTTCTCTTCTCCACTCTTTTTACTCTTTTATTTATTTATTTTCCTCAATTGGAGTAGATAGACTAAACCATCGCCCGGTTCACACTCCACCCACGTCTATTGTTCCCTGCTTAGGATGTGGTTTCCAGCTTTCTCTTCTCCACTCTTTTTACTCTTTTATTTATTTATTTTCCTCAATTGGAGTAGATAGACTAAACCATCGCCCGGTTCACACTCCACCCACGTCTATTGTTCCCTGCTTAGGATGTGGTTTCCAGCTTTCTCTTCTCCACTGTTTTTACTCTTTTATTTATTTATTTTCCTCAATTGGAGTAGATAGACTAAACCATCGCCCGGTTCACACTCCACCCACGTCTATTGTTCCCTGCTTAGGATGTGGTTTCCAGCTTTCTCTTCTCCACTCTTTTTACTCTTTTATTTATTTATTTTCCTCAATTGGAGTAGATAGGCTAAACCATCGCCCGGTTCACACTCCACCCACGTCTATTGTTCCCTGCTTAGGATGTGGTTTCCAGCTTTCTCTTCTCCACTCTTTTTACTCTTTTATTTATTTATTTTCCTCAATTGGAGTAGATAGGCTAAACCATCGCCCGGTTCACACTCCACCCACGTCTATTGTTCCCTGCTTAGGATGTGGTTTCCAGCTTTCTCTTCTCCACTCTTTTTACTCTTTTATTTATTTATTTTCCTCAATTGGAGTAGATAGGCTAAACCATCGCCCGGTTCACACTCCACCCACGTCTATTGTTCCCTGCTTAGGATGTGGTTTCCAGCTTTCTCTTCTCCACTCTTTTTACTCTTTTATTTATTTATTTTCCTCAATTGGAGTAGATAGGCTAAACCATCGCCCGGTTCTTATTCCTGGTATAATTCTGCTTCACGCTCTATTCATCAGAAGTATTTGTTTGGTTATGGGGTTCATTGGAATGATTGTCCAATGGAGTTCGCATTTGTTTGCACCTCGTTGCTTAGGTAATGTTACGAAGATGGACTTACTGAAGTCCTCTCCAGTATATGGCGATTGTTATACCTTACGTTTATTACTTCTGGGATCATGTTGATATCCAGTTCGTCTAATAGTGGGTGCATTTCTAATATGCTCCTGTCAAATTCTGCTGATTTTGATCCTGTTCATTTTTCCAGTGCTGACTGTTATTTTCTAATCTCAATTGTCCTCCCTTGGATACAGGGTTTGTTAATTATTTTATTTTGTTTTGCATTATTTCGCTGTTTGTGTTGCTCATTCTTTCAATTTCTGCTCACTTTTCTGTGATCAATCCACTTTAGATTGTCTACAGATGTGTTTAATTTCTCTGCTTAGTGTTCAACAGTCTTTTCCATTCATTGGCATTGTTTGTTGTCACTTTGTCATGATCTCTTGAAGTTTTTCTGTTATCCATTCGTTCTTTTCTAATCTAGTTTTCTTTGAGACGATCTAGTTTACAGATGTCACTAATGTTTCTCTTAACATGTTCCACTTTTATTTTATTTTATCGTTCAAGTTGCACTTGTATATATCTCTGTTTTGTAATTCTCCTTGCGACTTTAGTCATTCAGGAGTTTGCCATATTGTAATTTAGGAGCTACTATTGTTTTGTTTAGTTTCCGTGGTTTTGTGCAAACGTAGCATACCACCAGAAGATAGCCGCTTGTGCAGCTGTCACTTAGATATGTTTTGTAGTATAGAACTGTATTTCTGTTTATTTTTATAGCTAAATAAACAGTCCCGTTTTTTAGTCTCCTCTTGAAAAAGACCTCCAATCCATATTGGACTGGGGTAAGAAATGGCTAGTAAATTTTAATGCTTCTAAAACGAAGCTACTCTCAATTAACCATCACCGACAATCTCACCTACCTCCCATTAGCATGGACCAGGCTTGCCTCCCGGTGAGTAAATCACTACGCATCTTTGGTCTCACACTTTCAGCGGACCTCAAATGGAATGACTATATCGAATCCATTGCTAAATCCGCTGCTATGAAAGTCGGTTCTCTGTGTAGGGCCCGGAAGGATTTTCCGTCTAAATCTATTCTGCACATATATAAATCTACCATCCGCCCGTGCATTGAATACTGCTGCCATATCTGGTCGGGTGCCCCTGCTGTTCTCCTCGGGCTTCTCGATAAGGTTCAGAGGAGGGTCTGTAATGTGATAGATACCGACTTGTCAGACCACCTGCAGTCCCACCGGCGCGACGTGGCTTCCCTGTGTCTCTTCTATAAATACTTTCACGGCTTCTGCTCCGATGAACTTAGATCACTAGTGCCTCCTAAATACGAATTTGCACGAGATACTAGATTAGCAACTAGATCGCACCCTTTTAGTGTGAAACCGATAAAATGCAACCGCAACTTCTACTCCAACAGTTCTTTCCCCGCACTTCCCGACTGTGGAATTCCCTTCCACACGATTGCTTCCCCGACGGATACAATCTCCAGGAGTTTAAATGTAAGGTCAATAGACACCTCCTAACACATTAACCTGCTCCCATTCCTCCTGACATTCCTTATGTCTAACATTCATTCCTCCTGACATTCCCTATGTCTAACCACTCCTTCTCTTTACCTTCCCCTATGTAGCCCCATGCGCAATAGTGGCAGTGGAATGCCTTGCTTGGTGTGAGATGTTAAGAAAAAGTGCGGGGGGGTGTTCTGTGTGCCTACAGGCGTCTTGGGTGTTCGTGAGACAAGGCGTCAGTGATTAATTAATTGATAGATTTATGTGCACCACTGGACCCATTTTTTGCAGCATTCATTCCGGGATCCGAGTTCAAAGTTAACAACTATTTCACGCTTTTTTTCTATTTTGAATTTCAACTCTGCCATGATGATAACTATTTCTTGATATTTATATAGACTTTTTCGTTGCTGTGAAAGTTGTAAAAGTTGCCTATTTGCTTCTCCGTACTCTGCGCTATCGGTGCGTATACAACGATAATTGCTATGTTAAAACCATTTCCTTTTAGTTTAAATATTAGTTCTGACATTTGGCAGGACACATTTATTCATGTCATTATCTAATATAAACTTCACATCTCTTTAATTCTCTCCTCATCTGCATGTATTTTACTTTCTGTGTCACTTATAAAGTCCCCATTACTTGTCCACCTAGTTTTGCACACGAGTTATAAGTTACTTTTATCAAAACCTGTCACACTACTTAAGACATTGCTATAATGCATATTTTTCGTATACTCTTATAAGACTAGGTATCATCATGGTTAAATTGGGTTTCGTATGAATAAAGCAGCACTGGTTGTTTGAAATATAATAAAGTTTGATCAACACCACGGTCGAAACACCCTCTTTAGCTGTTAGGAATTTTTATAATGACTTTTCCATGACAATTTCAAGTTGAATTCAGATACCTCCAAGAAAACCTCCAAAGGGATTCTTGTTAACCAAATAGACAGGAATAATTGGCGTGGGTAGAACACTGAGTGAAGAGAAACTGTCAGTTATGAGGGAATCACGTATGGAAACAGCGTGGTAGGAAAAAATTAATTTCTTTCATTACTTCCGATATGAGCAGCCATTTTATTTATTACTGTTTGCTTTTTCACCATCTTAAAATGTGAAACATAAACAGGCTAGAAGCACGCAACCCATAATCAGGTGATGATAGTTGAGATACACTTAACAGCAACAGTAATTTGACGTATATTTATTTTACTTATTCGTTTTTCTTTAATGTATATATTTTCTATTTTTCAAACTATCAGGTGTTTGTTTACACTACAAAATTTCGAATCTAAATTTGAAAGATTTTTAAAAAATATTTTTCACTCTCTTTCTTCTGCTCTTTTACGAGTATCTCCTTTTTTTATTTTGACCTGAGGCTTGATATTGATTATTAATTGATATTTATATAAATAGTTGTGAAAGGTCTATGGATTTTATGCAAATTAAGTTATCCCGTACATAGTCTCTTAGACTGATGGAATCATTAATATACAAACTTCAGGTCTCTTAATCATGTCCTGTGGATCTGATGTAATCGGTCGTTAGCTTAAACTTGCTCCTGATTGGCTAGTTCCTCATCTACGTAGGCTTACCGTTGCTCAATATAAACAGCACTGTTTTATGCACCAGAGTAGAAGGTTGTTTTGATAGAATTTATTTGTCCGTGGCTCGATCGTCTTTTGATTTCAGCGCAATTCGAGGCATGTGAAAATACCATTCTCATAGAAGACACATCAGGGTTGAGTTACTAAAGGGCGTTATATGTCCAAAAGAGACATGGCATGTGGAATTATAACAATCTACCTCATGAACTAGACAAAAGATCCGGTTCGAAATTACAACGTATATTCCCTGAAGGGGGTCGGTGTTTACATCGGCCAAAACGTCGAGAATATAGTAATAAAGAAAATGACAACAGTCCGAATTATGTAAATAGTTTAAACTTCTATATTAATAAGAGTTAACAGGAAGTTAATGGGAGAAATCCTTGAGAAGTTCTTAGGAAGTTCATAGGATTTTTTTAGAGTTCTAGTGGAGTTCAGTAGAACTACTAGGCAGTTGATATTAGTCGGAAGTTAGCCGAATACTAAGGAGTCAGCTTTCAGTGGAAGATTACCAAGTTCCTAACATTTTGGATGCGTTAAGTCGTTAAGCAACCAACATAGCACGATTATAAACTTCAGCGCGAAAACTACTTCACAACAGAAATATAGGGTCTTATTATTTAAATTATTTAATTTGAGGTGTGGGTGAGTAGTATCTTGAAGCATCGAACAAACTCCAAGACATTTGCAAGTAGTAAAGATTAAAAAATGTCATCACTTATCTTAGCCTAGCGCAAAGTAATATTTACCGGACAGAAAAAGTTATTCGTCGATTTTTTTTCTTAAGTGTCCTGTAGCGGAGACTCAAAGGGGCTAGAGTCGCGTGCATGTTCGCAATGGCTGATGGAGACGGTCAATTGGCAAGCTTCGGACTGAAGGTGAATTGGGCAGCACTTCTTGCAAGCAGAAGGAGTAGCGTTGAGTGTAGCCATTTCTATTGGCTGGTTCTGAGCGCTCATTGACTAAGCGATGGCTGGACAGGTGCATTGAAGCACGGTACGCTCATTCAGAGAGTGTCTTGTTTTTGGCGAGGAGAGTGGTTTACCTGAGATTGAGAAACGGTGATTTGTGAAATTAATTTGCCAATCAGATTTGCTTTACTTAGTTTTTGTTTCGTATTCTTCCGACCATTTTTTATGCATGTCCTTCGGGGATCCTATTTATAAAATCAACGAAAAGCTTTTAATTAATATAAATATGAAGATGCTTATATTTTTATTTCACGAAGTTTTCATAAAATTAAGTGTAAAATAAATGTTTAAGAAAAAATGTTTTATGAAGATATTCTAAAAAGATATTCACAAATAATTTCAATAATCTGTGGATAGATCTTGAAAAATTTAATTAACAACCGAAAATGATTTGATTTTCGCAAGTATTTTCAAAATAATGTTTTTAACGCCAAAAAAAGATGTTAAATCTTTAGACTAAATATTGGCCCACTTTAAAGATTTTGACTAAAATTTGGAACGTGCTAGAAAGTGTTAATAAAGTTAATAAAATAATCAAACAATACTTTCGTCTTTCCTTTTAATAATAATGTAAACATTTTGACGATAAAACTGTTTTTAACAAGTTCTTTTTTCATTAAGGTATGCAATTATGCGAAGTAGGGAGAATATACCTTTCAAGAAAAAGAGTTACTATTCTTCTTTCTTATAATATAACTAGCAGTATAACCCGGCGTTGCTCGGGTGTAATGAAAGCTTTAAAACTAATCCATGGTCCTGGAGCTCAGACTCTTTGGACGTTGGCACGAAAGACTAAAAAGCAATAGTTGTTTCCAGTTAAAGCGAAACCGTAGACTGAAAGAAAAATGAATAGATGTAAGTCAAATTTTAATTTCATGGAATCGATATCAAATAAGATTTTTTCGTCGTAAACTGAATTTTGAAGGCTAAATAAGTCCTCTGAGTAAATGGTATCATGGCTGAGACTAAGAACTACAATTATACCTACTTAGAGCCAAACCCAAAGTAGAAACTAAAATAAAAGGGCTGAAAAAAATACAGACATTACAGGCAGATAAACAGACACACACACGAACATCTTGCCTTTTATATATATATATATATATATATATATATATATTATTGATTTTCTGCATTATTGTAAGAACTGCAACTTTGAAACTTCTGAATGTCGTTTCTTATGGCTTTGTCTATGAGTGTACGAAATTTGATTAAAATCGGACCACTCCTTCTATAACCTGATTATTTTATTATCGATTTTCGATATTTATCGGGGGTACCTCGACACAAAACCTAGCTAAGAACACTCAAAGACGCTTATTGTACAACTGTGTAAATTTTCAAGAAAATCGGTTCAACCGTTTCGGAGTCTATAGGCAACGGACACACACACACACACACACACACACACACAAAGTTCCATTTATAAATAAGTTTAGATAATGTTCTTTCAGTTACTTTTTTTATTATCCGTGAAATGCCACTTATTTTTGGAAAAATATGGAATAGTTTCCCATTGCATTCTTCATTGTCTGGAATTCATAGTTTTTTCTTCTCTTAAACCTCTTGAAAAACTAGTTTAGCGAGACCTGTAAACTCTCATATTTAACACCTAATTAGCTCGGATTAATTTTTTTTTGTTTAATGCATTCTACAAAAATGCATCAATATATGCAGCCCTACATATAACCAATTTTTAAAAAAATTAATCAGTTTGTCTCACGATCGCAAGGGCGTGGAACCTAGGATCACAAACTCACACCTATATATATATATATATATATATATATATATATATATATATAGAGAGAGAGAGAGAGAGAGAGATAATAACTTTAATCCAAACAGAAAAGTAGGAAGCTGTATTCCAAAAACCTGATCCTAATGAATTTGAAAATTTTAATATAAAAAGTGATACAGGTGGAGAGCTGAATTTAACACCACTTCCTATTCTATCCTATAACCCCTTCCCCTTGTAAAGCTAGACGAAGCCAAATTTTCCAATTTTATCACTTATAACGCTATCTAAAAGTAAAATCTAAAAATAGATATTAATTGCTAACCGATTTTTTTGTGTCGTAAATTTCTTAATTCTTAACCTTCATTTTTATTCCTTTTTATTTAATTTTGAAATGTGGTAGTTGCCGATGAGATGTGAAATCTCTCTTAGGGATTTCATATTGAAATGATCATTCAACAGTTTTGAACATCGAAATTTATTTTATTTTATATATATATATTAGCATTTGTAGATCTTAATTTAGCCTTAAGTAGAAGTATTTTATTTTATTTCTTAATCAAATTAAGGCTGTATCTAATTTTTAAGTATTTAAAAATGTTTTTATAAGTACAAAATTTAATTTTAGTAATGAAAGTGTGTAACATATGAAATAGTAATAAAAAAGCTTAGCAACCGGTTACGCTTCCACTCGTCAGGCCTCTACGGGAGATTTGAATTAGAATTAAAATAAAGTGTGTCATTGAAAATGAGGGGGGAAGAAAAAAAATTATGAATGCAAAGAGCTAGAGCCGCAAAAATTCACGTTGTTTACACAGAGAAGGTTTGCGGGACCCGATATATAAAGCCTCGAGCAACTTAAGATGGAATTAAGAGTGAGATCGGAACACAACACTAAAATTCGCTTCACACTTTCTAGATTTAATTAAATTTTGTACTTATAAAAATATTTTCAAATACTTCAAAATTAGGTACAGCCTTAAATTGATTAAGAAATTATATATATATAGTTTAGAAGATGTACAAATTATTATCTACTACAAAGTGTACATTTTGTTTCGACATTGAAAAAAAATCTCTCATCAGAAAGTATGAAAAGAAAATGGGAAATTATTTATCTTATATTGGTGAATAATGTGTGAGAGGTAGGGGGGTGGAAAATGGGAAATCAGAATTGTAAGTTATAAGTTAGAATTTGAACCAAAAGAAGAAAAAGGTAGAGGAGAGAAGTGATTAATTCTCACACTACGTGATGAGACATTGTTCTTTCAACGTCGAAACAAAATGTACACTTTGTAGTAGATGATAATTTGTACATGTTCTAAACTATAACTCATAATAAATATTCATAGCTCTATTTTATATTGAGCACTGTTTTAAATTAATGAATTAATTGTACATTGTGATACGGAAATTTCTATGTTTCGAGATAGATTCTCTTCATCAGGCAAAGTTTAATGTTGGTTGTGCAGATGATTTACATTTAAACACAAAAAAAGAAAGACATCTAAATTTTATATGTTGAAATTTATTGAAAGAAACACACATGTAAATTTTATATTTTCCCACATACATACACAGCAAACCGAAGATTTTTGTATTTAAATGTAAATCAGAATTTGATCTAACTTACTAAAATTATAGATTTTAGTCTCAAACATTAGTAGATCATCTCAGACGACTCATTTTCCCTGATATCGAAAATCGATACCTCCGATATTTTATCGAATTTGATCAAAAACCGTTATTCAGCCATCAATATGGCTCATTTTCTCCAATTTTACTCCCGATGGGCACGATAAATTTTCATGGACTTAGATTAGTTTATCCATGGATGACTTATTTGATATCCTATCGGGTCTGATCAAAATCAGGTTTTCAGCCCTTTTATTTTGGTTTTGCTTCAGGTTTTGCTCTAAGTAGGTATAATTGTAGTTCTTAGTTTTAGCCATGATACCATTTACTCAGAGGACTTATTTAGCCTTCAAAATTCAGTTTACGACGAAAAAAACTTATTTGATATAGATATCAGGAAATCAAAATTTGACTTACATCCATTCATTTTTCTTTCAGTCTACGGTTTCGCTTTAACTGGAAACAACTATTGCTTTTTAGTCTTTCATGCCAACGTCCAAAGAGTCTGAGCTCTAGGACCATTGATTAGTTTTAAAGCTTTCATTACACTTGAGCAACGCCGAGCTATACTGCTAGTTTACTATAAAATACCTCACCCTCTTGCTTATTGATAATCCATTACGTTACGATTGACTGAAAAGGCTCTCAAACCTGCTATTTTCTTCCTCGTCGTTTCCAATCTCCGACTCAGAACTTGCCACACGACATTTATTTGTCTATCTTTCTTCCGGTGAAGGTATTTATACACTTGAAAATTTTCTAGACTCCAGGGTATCGCATATTTAAACATCCTATTTTTTTAAATAGTTGGACCGTTTATTTTATCATGAAGAGTTTATTTTTTAATTTCCCTAATACCTAAACTTTACTTATTCTCCTTCACTTCATTCAAATAATGTTACAATATATTTAATTATCCCTGCTGGATAAAAGTGTAAATTGCTTGTTGAAATTGTATTAGATTAATAGCAACCACGAAGCATTGGTAATTGTTTTAATATGGTGGCTTTTACATGTCTGGGGTGTAAAAGGAAAATGCGTGTTTTTGCCTTCTGTTAAACTCATTAAAGTATTATAATAACCCTAATGGCATTCTTATGAATTCTGAGACAGGTGGTGTGTACTTTCCATTAAAAACACTTTTTGTCCTTTAATGTAAATTATTACGTAATACGATTTGTTTTTTTGTTTTTTTGTCGGCATTAAACTCATTTTCTGGTACTACGTTCTTTGATAATGTCTGTCATATACTATCTATAGCAATATAAATAAAGAGCATTTTCCAAATTGCAGTAATCAATGGTCGAGTCTAGTTTCGAACATCAAATTCCTTTCAAGTGTAATTTCTCTCGGAATGTGGCACCGTATACTCTTCTCGGTCGAGCGGTTGGCTGAAACTGTAGACTCTCTGTATCGTACAGGGCCACAACGACATGTGGTACAACCGTGATTTTAATGCCAAGTAAGTTTAACGAGGTGCATTTGCTGGCCCCTCTCTCAACCGTTCCTCTTTAAGATTGGCTGCTTAGTTGCTTAGCAATGTAGTCTGCTAATCAATCCGAAGATGGGGGAAACAAGTGATGTAATCATGGCTTTATAGAGGGTCAGTTTCTGTGGCGATAACCACTATGCTACTTGTACATCCCTTTATTCATCTGAAAGAATATAATTGCTAAGGATGTCGTATAAGCAAGGCAGCATTGAAACCTATATCGTTTTCTATTGTCTTTTTTGTAAACAATGAAACATGATTTTTCATTGTGAAAGAACACACAATGTATTTATTTCCTTTAAAATATTACACAGCCCAATGTGAGAAAAAAAAAAAATATATATATATATATATAGCTACTGGCGTATGTATACACTGTATATAACACGCTAATAATCTGCCTACCTCTACCGAGCGCCCATAGCACAACGGTAGAATCACCGACTAATGCCAATTTGGACAGGTTTCAATCCTGGTTAGAAGCAATCGGATATCTAACAGTATTGATCAGCTGTGATACATCCAAACAGATCTGTCTGCGGATGACTATATATATATTGTTAAATGTAACAGGAAATGAATATATATTATGTTTAATCGCGAGCCGTTTTAAACATAGTATTTTGGTTTTATTTTCTGGTGAAAATAAAGACAATATTTGCCCAAAATTTGGATATATTTTTTATTATACTGATTCTACGCCTTCGGTTCACATGAACCATTTTTAGAATGGTTTTAGGGACGTTAACATAAAGATATCCGTCATCAAAGATTATATTTTCTTCTGTAGACATAAAACATTGCTATGCGACGATAACAGTCAGAGAATAGCAGACGCAGAAGGTAAATTAGTAATGCGGATCCATGACGTCACACCACGTGAGCGATCGAAATGTTAATAATAGAAACATATGTTGAAATGCAATGTAATGTATCATGACTAGATTAAAATGTGAATTTATTGAATGTGGGTCGCTTTAATTTAATGTAAATGGCCTCCAATACCTGAAGGTTCTTTTTACTGTGTGCATGTGGCAATATTATTGTGTTATCGACTAAAATCTTTGTAATATTACATGGATATGTTTTTCAAAGAAATGTTGTTTAAGAAGACTATGAACAGAAAGGTGATGGGTAAGTCTACGGGAGAGCATGGTTGTAGTAAAACCAATATATGTGGCAGGTTTATTATTAACTAGCAGTATAGCCCGGCGTTGCACGGATGTAATGAAAGCTTTAAAATTAATCCATGGTCCTGGAGCTCAGACTCTTTGGACGTTGGCACGAAAGACTAAAAAGCAATAGTTGTTTCCAGTTAAAGCGAAACCGTAGACTGAAAGAAAAATGAATGGATGTAAGTCAAATTTTGATTCCTGGTATCGATATCAAATAAGTTTTTTTCGTCGTAAACTGAATTTTGAAGACTAAATAAGTCCTCTGAGTAAGTGGTATCATGGATGAGACTAAGAACTACAATTATACCTACTTAGAGCCAAACTCGAAGCAAAAACTAAAATAAAAGGGCTGAAAAAAAAAAAAAACAGACAGACACACATCTTGCCTTTTATATATATATACATATAGTCATGCGCAGACAGATAGATCCGTTTCGCTGTATCACAGTTCATCAGTACGGTTAGTTTCCGATTACTACACAACCCAGGCTCGAAACCCGACTGATTTGGCGTCAGTCGGCGACTCTATCCCTGGGCCACGGGGCGTTCGGTGGAAGAAGGCAGTCTTTTTAGCGCATATCATATTACGCGCCCAATAGCTAGAGTGCACAATCGATTTTCTGCACTATTTTAAGAACTGCAACCTTGAAACTTCTGAATATATATATATGTCTTTGCCTATGAGTGTATCAAATTTGATTAAAATCGGACTACTCCTTGTATAACCCGATTTTTTCGATTATCGATTTTCAATATTTATCGGGGTTACCTCGACACAAAACTAGCTAAGAACACTCACAGATGCTTATAGTACAACTGTGTCAATTTTCAAGGAAATCGGTTCAACCGTTTCGGAGTCTATAGGTAACGGATACACACACGCATACACAGACACAAACACACACAGACAAAGTTCCATTTATTTATTTATTTTTTTAAAATCATATCACCCCGAGCAAGGCGGTAACGCCACTGATGTGCAGGGGGCTAGATAGGAGGGAAAAGATTGGAAAAGAGAAAACCGGAAACCGCATCCTAAACAGGAAACAAAGGATGAGCCTCTTCACCTGTTCAATAGACGAGGGTGGAGTGTGAACCGGGCGATAGTTTAGTCTATCTACTCCAATTGAAAACAAAGTGAGAAGATTGGAAAAGAGAAAACCGGAAACCGCATCCTAAACAGGAAACAAGGGATGAGCCTCTTCACCTGTTCAAAAGACGTGGGTGGATTGTGAACCGGGCGATGGTTTAGTCTATCTACTCCAATTGAAAAAAAAATGAGAAGATTGGAAAAGAGAAAACCGGAAACCGCATCCTAAATAGGAAACAAGGGATGAGCCTCTTCACCTGTTCAATAGACGAGGGTGGAGTGTGAACCGGGCGATAGTTTAGTCTATCTACTCCAATTGAAAACAAAGTGAGAAGATTGGAAAAGAGAAAACCGGAAACCGCATCCTAAACAGGAAACAAGGGATGAGCCTCTTCACCTGTTCAATAGACGAGGGTGGAGTGTGAACCGGGCGATAGTTTAGTCTATCTACTCCAATTGAAAACAAACTGAGAAGATTGGAAAAGAGAAAACCGGAAAACCGCATCCTAAACAGGAAACAAAGGATGAGCCTCTTCACCTGTTCAATAGACGAGGGTGGAGTGTGAACCGGGCGATAGTTTAGTCTATCTACTCCAATTGAAAACAAAGTGAGAAGATTGGAAAAGAGAAAACCGGAAACCGCATCCTAAATAGGAAACAAGGGATGAGCCTCTTCACCTGTTCAAAAGACGAGGGTGGAGTGTTAACCGGGCGATAGTTTAGTCTATCTACTCCAATTGAAAAAAAAAGTGAGAAGATTGGAAAAGAGAAAACCGGAAACCGCATCCTAAATAGGAAACAAGGGATGAGCCTCTTCACCTGTTCAAAAGACGAGGGTGGAGTGTTAACCGGGCGATAGTTTAGTCTATCTACTCCAATTGAAAAAAAAAGTGAGAAGATTGGAAAAGAGAAAACCGGAAACCGCATCCTAAATAGGAAACAAGGGATGAGCCTCTTCACCTGTTCAAAAGACGAGGGTGGAGTGTTAACCGGGCGATAGTTTAGTCTATCTACTCCAATTGAAAAAAAAAAGTGAGAAGATTAGAAAAGAGAAAACCGGAAACCGCATCCTAAACAGGAAACAAGGGATGAGCCTCTTCACCTGTTCAAAAGACGAGGGTGGAGTGTTAACCGGGCGATAGTTTAGTCTATCTACTCCAATTGAAAAAAAAAGTGAGAAGATTGGAAAAGAGAAAACCGGAAACCGCATCCTAAATAGGAAACAAGGGATGAGCCTCTTCACCTGTTCAAAAGACGAGGGTGGAGTGTTAACCGGGCGATAGTTTAGTCTATCTACTCCAATTGAAAAAACAGTGAGAAGATTAGAAAAGAGAAAATCGGAAACCGCATCCTAAACAGGAAACAAGGGATGTTTAGATAGATATCAGCGATACGATCTCTGAATGGGTATCTTAACTGATATATATATATATATATATATATATATATATATATATATATATAAATTGATATATGATGGAACATAGTTTTAAGGTATGCTATAATTATGGGTTAAAATCCTCAATAACAAGGATAGAGTTTATGTAACTATAAAAAAGAGATTGAAATCAACACAGAGTAATTGTCAGACGATGTGCATTGTATTTTTGTTCGACCTTTTATATATACAGGTCAGTGATGCATTGTGGGTAATATATTGCATTGTGGGTAATATATTGTATTATTCTAACGGTTATTTTGTGTGCGCGGTTTATTGATTTGTTTCGTATTTAATTAGTTTATTTACTTCTTTATTTGTTCGGATTAATTTACTTTAATTGCTTTTATTTATTTAGTTCTATTTATGTTTGTTCGTTGTCAGTTTTTTAAGTAGCGAGTAAAAATTTGTCTTCCTGTCTGCACCTTGAGATGATCGTTTATTTAAAAGTTTGTTTTTTTGTTGTTTTTTTTTTGGTCTGGGAAGATAGTTGTAGCTTCCTTTTTTTTCCGGACAGAATTCACAGTTTCAGGATTGATTGTTGTAGACTGATGTTCTTTTCCTTATTTTCATTATATTTTTGGTGTGGTTTGTTTTTTTGTTCTTCTTCTCCTAGATTAGTAAGCATTTCGCTGTTCGCGTATTTACTATTTGTAAAGGAAGATTTCGGTGCCTAGTTTGTTTCTGGGGGTCCTTCAGTTACTTCTAGGCATACTTTTCTTCGTTATCTGCTGCTTTTACAGCAGTTTGAAATATTAGAATAGACTAACCATGATGCAATACATTACACACAACGTATGAGAGACTAGTATAGAGAAAAAGTCGAGCAAAAATACAACTTGCATAGCCTGACGATTGCGTTTTACATGAAAGATTATCACTACTGGATGTTGGCTTCAGTGTCCACTTTTACATATATATATATATGTGTGTGTGTGTGTATGTATATATATATATATATATATATATATATATATATGGATGGTGTAACAGTGTGTGTGTGTCTGTGTGTGTGTGCGTGTGTGTGTGTGTGCGTGTGTGTGTGTCAGTGTGTGTAGCGTGATTGAAAAGTAAATCACTATTTTAAAATACTCATAATTTATTTATTAACCATAATTTTTTAAAAAGATATTTTTGGGAGGAAAGCGTTTATCCTGAAGTTTTACTTAAAATTTGATATGGCCACCAGATTTCGTTACTAGCTTCTCTATTCGCCTAGGAATCGCATCAAATGATTTCATCAGGAACTTGTATCCGCCCTTTAAGTTTTTCCAAAGTCTTCGTTTAGTATAGTAGACATGCTACTTTAAACAACCACAAAGAAAAAAATCACAGTGTGTTAAGTCAGGACTACTAGGTGGCTACTCATAAATAAAACAGCCACTTACTTTTCAATCACCTTTTGCATATATATACACTACCGGCCATAATTATTAATCCACCCTAGTGTTTAAAATAAATATGATGTATTTCATACCATCTTTTAGTATTTATTGCCAAGTGAATAACTGTAAATGAAAATAGAACGATTCTTTTGTTAATATTGCACAATAACATGTGCATCAAATGCATTTATAAATATTTAATAATTACCTATATTGCAGTTTCATCAATGAAAGAATGAAGAAAATTTAGAGTGATTTGCTTCCTTGCCTTGTAAAATTTTGCAAAGTAATAATAACAAAAAAAAAAGACATTCTATTTTCATTCGGTTACAAATACTAAAAATAGTATGAAATACTTCATTTTTTAAAACTAGGGTGGCCTAATAATTATGGCCGGTAGTATAGTATAGTATAATATATATATATATATATATATATATATATATATTTGTATGTGTGCGTGCGCGAGCGCGCGTGTGTGTGTGTACATCTGAGCTAGGTCTCTCTATCAGCAGTATTGGTATTATGTAAACCAGTGCTACTTGTCGCAATAATCGGGTTATTGGCGACTAAACTGGATCCTCCACCATGCTTTTCCGTGACGAAGGTCGATAGGTACCTATCAAAATTACAAATAAGTTTTGTCAAAGTGTGGAAGAACAGGGGATTCACGGAAATTTATCACAAGGGAGATGCGAAGGCGTATTAGAATGGCCAAGGATGCATAGCTGAGTAGAGTTTTGGGAGACAGAAAAAATTTGCTGGAAACAAAGAAGAGAGGGTTGTTATGTGATATCTGTCTTTTAATATGACAGAGAATGCTAGACAATCTCATAAAAAATGAAGGAAAGACTTGAAGCAACCGAAATGTACTTCTACAGAGGGATGCTAAAGGTGCCATGGACGGAACACGTGAACAACGACGAGGTTTTGGATAAGATGGACACAAGGAGGAAACCGATACTTAACATTAGGAAAAGACAGCTGAAGGTTTTGGGATATGTAATGAGGAAGGGCGGCTTGGAGAAACGGATGCTCACAGAATGGATAGAGAGGAAGAGAGACAAAGGAAAGGGACGCATGACATACTTGATGGACTTGAGCAGATGGATGACAGAGCGGGTATTGAGTAAGATAACAGAAGGGGGTATCAACATCCACATGGGATAGGGAAATGCAGAAAGCCATGATCGCTTATGTCCTGAAGAGACACGGAACATAGAAGAAGAAGAAGAAGGGATATAAAAATAAATAATTTCTTTTTTGGGTACATCAGAAGGAAGCTAAAGAGAGTGGCAAGAAAGGACTACAGATTAACTGCAAGAAAACCGAATTCAAGTTCATCAGCAAAAAGAGCAACCCAAAATGCCAATTACAGGTGAGGAATACTAAAATAAAGCAGGTACAAAAATTTAAATACCTAAGAAGTGTTCTAACAGAAGACCGAAAGTGCGACACAGAGATCCGAAGGCGAATTGGCATGGCGAAGGACGCGTTACAGAAGTTGAGTAGAGTATTAAGAGACAGGAAAATTTCACAATAAACAAAAAAAAAAAAAAGAGTAGTGGATTGCTATGTGATATCAGTTCTTCAATATGCCAGTGAATGCTGAACGATATAATTAAAGATGAAGGAAAAACTTGAAGCAATTGAAATATAGCTCAACAGAAGGATACTGCGGATATCATCGATTGAGCACGAGAGCAATAATGAGGTTTAGGAAATGATGGAAACGAAAAGGAAATTAATACTGAGCATCCGAAAGAGACAGCTAAAGTTCCTGGGACATGCAATGAGGAAGGAGGGCTTGGAGAAATTGATACTAACAGGCCAGATAGAGGAGAAAAGAGAACAGAGGAAAGCAACGGATAACATGTTTGAAGGGCTTGATCTGGTGGATGACAGAACGAGGGTTGTGTGGTGTAACAGGAGAAACCATGCTAAGAGCCACCAGGGATAGAGTGACATGAAAAGCCATGATCACTTACGTCCTGAAAGGACAGGACACATAGAAGAAGAAGAATGTTCAAGCTGGACAACCGAAGTCACAGCTGAATCATATAGTGATATCTTTGTATAGTCATACTCGACAACGTGGTGGTAATCATCACCCAACCCTATATATGTGTGTGTGCGTGTGTCCTATCCTGTTATTTAACCCATAACTGGAGGGAAGAGACGGATTAATACCTTTCCCAAGGATGCCAGTGTGTAAGTGAATGCAAGGTATTCAACTAGAATTCGAACTCGGCTCACCGACTTCTCTTTCCTGGCCAATATCCACTGCACCACAACGCATATCCGTCAACAAACGCTTACAGCACCTGGTATTCCCAAGCGGTCACCCATCTAAGTACTGACCAGGCCCAACGTTGCTTAACTTATATATATATATATATATATATATATATATATATGTATTCAACGTGACATGACCGCAAGCTTTTATATATATATAAGCTTACGATCATTTCACGTTGAATATATATATATATATATATATATATATATATATATATATATATATATATATATTGTCATCCGCAGACAGATCTGTTTCGCTGTATCACAGCTCATCAGTACGGTTAGATTCCGATTGCTTTTTAACCCAGGATTGAAACCCGACCGAATTGGCGATATAAGCTTACGTTCATGTCACGTTGAATACAGCGGTTCTCGCTCGATCACATGACCGTAAGCTTATATATATATTTTTGTTGAAATGCAGATACCTTTCTAACCGCAGATACTTTCTGTGGAGAAGTGGAGTCATGTCTCAGAGGCAACATTATGCAATCTATCCTTTTTGCCTCTCACAATCTGTGTTAGCGAGAAGACATAGTTCTTACGTCTGTCATCAAAGATAACTCAAGGACAGTTTGACGAAATTAAAGAAATTTAGCATACATCGTTATGCGAAGAATGTCCAAACGTTATCTTATGATATGGTAATATTTATATCGAACGGGTAGAGTTTCTTTCACGGGACACAAATTAAGATTTGAGATTTTCACATATCAATTTCGCAGCAAGTAAAATGTCTGGAAGAAACAGACGTGACAGAGGTACCGACCATTTTTTTTTAAATAGTACTAAATTGGCAGCTAGATTTCATCATTTTACAGTTAAAATAGCGATATATAACTGCAAGTTCTATGTTAACAGTTTCTTCTCTCAAATATCTCTTTTCCCGGCCTTTTGGTTTCCAATCGACATTGATTTTAAATGCAACGTCAATCATTGACTATATTTCTGAGATTAAATATTAATATTATTTACACTGTTCGGACAGTTGTCTTCATCTTTATGGTCATATAAACGACGTTTCGGTCTTTATACTCTTCATCAGTTAATTAGAATTTTGAACGAAATCCTTTATTGAGATCACTAGGCCAGATTGTTCTCGTTAAATGAGTCATGCTACTTCCGGATACTTTAGTTGTCTTCATTTATCCCAACTGTCTAAGCTGATCAATCTACCTCAGTGTTAAAAAAGGGTTCGATTCAAATTTCCAATCACCTGAAGAAGGTCGGAAAATAAAACGGCCGAAACGTCATGAATATGACAATAAAGGTAGGGGCAACTGGCCAAATATTGTAAGCAACATCAATCGTTATTGTCTCTCTTTTTAAGTCATGTCCTTTTATTGTTACGTCTCCTTATAATGTCTATCATTTTCTCATATTTTTTACACCAGCTTGTGTATTATCATTTCGCCCCATTCACGGCAATAAAGCCTTGCATGGGGGAATGATTAAAATAATTATATTAATAATAAATGTTAATATAAAAGTTGAATAATCGGTGTGGTAAGTAAAATCGGTGAGCTGTGTTCAAATTCTCCCCTGGTCTGTTGTATTTACTTTCACACAAGAATCCATTTTTTTCTACCAGCTATGGACTAAATATTTGGGTATACTGGACCCACTAATCTTGATTGAGAAGGATAACACTAGATCCAAATCTATTGAGAAGGTAACAGAAAAACACTCTATCTAATCCATGGTAATTTACAGATAAAAGAATAAGTATCAATAGAGAGCCGTTATCGACTAGATCTTGAAACGACATACCATTAACAGCCTAGGACACCATGTCCTGTTCGTTTTACTAGATATGAAAGACTTCTTTTTCGAAGGACTAAATGGAAGACAAATTATTGACTGTAAGAAAACAGAATGCATGGTTGTCAGAAAAAACGATATTTATCAGATATGTGCGTTGTGGTGCATTGGATATCGGCTCGGAACGAGAAATCGGGGAGCCGAGTTCGAATTCCAGCTGAATTCATTGCATTCACTTACGCGCAAATACGCTTGGGAAAGGTATTAATCCGTCTATTCCTTCCAGTTATGGGTTAAATAACAGGACAGATTGGGTTCTATAGCCTTGGTCGGCAACCAACCTACCGCAGAAAGTAATGGCAACCTACTGCGGGATAATCTTCTGCCCAGTCAGTCATGTCTCTTTCGAGACATGATCGCCCAAGTGTGTATCACTTAACTGACTGACTGAGTGTGTCAGTGAGAATTAACCAAGTCCAGAAATTTAACTGAGTAATCTGGACATATTTGGTAATATTAGAGCAATAAAGAATCTTTACTGGCAGCGAACAGTTTGCATACAAACAGGTAATGAATTGAGTAGATATACAAGGATAGAAAGGGGCGTAAGACAAGAATGTGTCTTTTCACCGATCTGTTCAACTTGTACAGCGAGAATATTTTGAGGACCCTAGAAGTTATGCCTGGATTCGTAATCAGAGGCCACAATTTAAACAACCTAGGGTACGCAGATAATACAGTGCTGATAACAGACACAGAAAGAAAGCTACAAGACCTCCTACCTCAGTAAAAAGAGCAACCCAAAATGCCAAATACAGGTTGGGGATACCAGAATCAAGCAGGTACAAAAATTTAAATACCTGGGAAGCGTTAGAACAGAAGACGGAAAATGCTACACAGAGATCCGAAGGCGAATTGGCATGGCGAAGGAAGCATTTCAGAAGTTGAGTAAGGTATTAAGAAACAGAACAATTTCGCTAGAAACAAGGAAGAGAGTACTGGATTGCTACGTGCTGTCTGTCTTTCAATATGGCAGTGAATGCTGGACAATCCCATCGAAGATGAAGGAAAAACTTGAAATAACTGAAATGTAGTTCTACAGAAGGATGCTGCGAATATCATGGATCGAGCATGTGAGCAATGATGAGGTTTTGGAAATGATGGAAACAAAAAGGAAATTAATACTGAGCATCAGGAAGAGACAGCTGAAGTTCCTGGGACACGCAATGAGGAAAAAGGGCTTGGAGAACCTGATACTAACAGGCCAGATAGAGGGGAAAAGAAACAGGGGAAAGCAACGGATAACATATTTGAAGGACCTAATCAGGTGGATGACGGAACGAGGATTGCATGGTGTAACAGGAGAAGGCGTGTTCAGAGCCACCAGGGATAGAGAAACGTGGAAAGCCATGATCACCTACGTCCTGAAGGGACAGGGCACATAGAAGAAGAAAAATGAAGTAATGAGGATGTGCGTTGTGGTGCAGTAGATATCGACTCGGAACGACAAATCGGGGAGCCGCGTTCGAATTCTATTTGAATTCGTTGCATTCATTTACTTGCAAATACCCTAGGTAATAATCCGTCTATTCCATCCAGCTATGGGCTAAATATGGAACAAATCTTCTCCCTCCAGGACAGATTGGGTTCTGTAGTCTTGCTTGACGGACAAATCGGGTTCTATATCCTTGGTTAGTGGGAAGTAATGGTCACCTACTGCGAGAAAATATTCTGCTCAGTCAGTCAGTCAGTCAGTCAGTCAGTCAGTCATGTCTCTTTCGAGACATGATCGCCTAAGCGTGTGTCACGCATGATACTTAACTGACAATGTAGTAGCAAATAACAGTAAATACGACGTATTGGAAGAGTGGAAGGTGTCTTTCAGAAACAAAGCAAAGTATTAAGATATACTAAAATGTACCTAGAAAGAAAGAAAAGGATTCCGAGTAAAATCTAATTTCCTGTATAGCATTGCATGCTGGAAAATTCTTCATCAATTCTGACGAATGACAAAAAACTGTAAACGAAACCTGCACAAGAAAGGAATCCTTAGAAAAGTACGCCTTATACTTACAATCAGAACGAGAAAAGTATGCTTTATACTTCACAATCTGAACGAGACAGGTGTGTGTGTGCATGTGTGCAGGTGCGTGTGTGTGTGTACATGTGTGTGTGCATGTGTGTGTGTATGTACATGTGTGTGTGCGTGTGTGTGCATGTGTGTGTGTACAGGTGTGTGTGAACGTGTGTGTGTACATGTGTGTGTATGTACATGTGTGTGTGTGCATGTGTGTGCGTGTGTGTGCATGTGTGTGTGCGTATGTGTGCATGTGTGTGTACAGGTGTGTGTGCGTGCGTGTGTGTGTGTGTGTGTGCATGTGTGTGTGTGTGTGTGTGTGTGTGTGTGTGTATTAGCAGGTCCGTTACAAAGACAATCTGTAATCGATACAGCATTTCCTTTTCTTCCTGGGAAAATAAGTCGGTCGGAGCGATGAAGATATCGTTGGCCCTGCTTGTTCATCTATACAAATATACTTAAACCTCGGCATCAACTTTGGGCAAATAGCAAAGAAAGTTGCCAGCCTGTTTCCCCTCTCAACGGTTGTCTTAGCTGGAACCGAGGTTTTGTCGCACGCTATAAAGCAACCTTTGCTGTCTACTTGCGGAAGCATGTGGCAATCGATCACCAACCACTCGATCAAAATAGCTCAACCGCATGTTCCGTATGTCTCCTTGGTTGGCACATGTGTGTCCAAAAAAGATGAGCGTCTCTTTATTTTACTAGACCTTCATTTGTCGTCCGTGACAAGAGGGTTCACAATATATATATATAGATATAGATATTTATTATAGGTTTATAATAAAACCATAGTTTACTGCAACTCAAGAGCCGTGGTATTCCGTTGCTATCTTATTAGTACCTCATCAGGCAGTAAAATATACTTTCTGTTAGGAATCATTTTATAGAGAAGCTTAAAAATAACACAATTTTTACTATATCCAGACAATTAAGGGAGAGATTTTCGAACAGTTTGTCTCAATAAACCAATAGAAATCCAGGTCATGATGGATAGGTAAAATTTGATTGTAAATGTAAATTGGGAGTAGAGACTTTAAATGATTTCTATGACAGTGATGAAATAAATATGTAGCATTTAGCAAGTCTGAAACTTTATCGTATGTCATCGTGAAACGGTTACAGGATTTTTTAAAAGTTATTTTTCACTTAAATTAGTGAACAAGGGACAAATGCGGGAATACTTTTTTTTATATACTGCACATCAAGCATATGTAGTTGAATTAGTGGGTGATTTATCTGTTAAGTCAAAACAAATTAATAATCAGAAGATGGGAGAATCAACCAATTTATGCTAGGGGATAGATTATAGCTGTCTAGTTATATTAGGAAAAATTAACTATACTTTACGGAATATTATAGACGATGATGACAAATCGAAGTTACTTCGCTGCGTTTATTGAGCAAGTTTAGTTTTGGAATTGTTCCTTTAAACATAGAAAACATAGTTCATGCAAAGATTTACAGGTTCATTTTTTTTTCCATTTTACAGTAAAGGTGTTATTGTCATCTTTTAACTGCCAATAATAAGCAGAAAGTGATTGCATATTGCCGTAAGTTTTATTGGTAAAAGATAAGGTGTGAAAATAATGGCCGGTTTTAAAAGGATTCTTGGTACAACTGATGTAAAAATTTGTTACTGTGGGATTTTCTATGGTAGAAATTGAGCATAGGTAGACTATAGAGTCAGTAAGACATTTATTTTCAAATGGACACTGTAGGTTTTTTGGCAATTGCAATTATTGTTATTGTAATTATTAATTATTTTAGGATGTTGTAGATTGTGTAGGTTGGTATATCTGCTTAAATTTTCATTATTATATTTTTTATGATCTTCTCAAGGTAATTCATACAGCTATAGCTCAATTTAAGATTACTTCTGTTAAATGTTTGCTAGCGGGGTTATTTTTAGGGAAGTGTTTTTCAACGAATTTGAGGAATTGATGTCCTAACTTAGTCTTATCATCTGGTAAAATGGGGGGGTTATACTATATGATTTTTCTATTTCTGTTATTATTATTGTGTTGTTAATGTAATAACATATATTGTTTGTTAAATTTCATATTGTTTGTTCAATTTAAGGTCAGGGCATTTGTAGCCGTTGTTTTAAGGGCAGTGTAATATAACTTGCTATGTGTATAAAAACTGTTTTCATTACAAGAGTTGTTACTAACTTTTTTTTTCAAAAGAGAAGGGTACATGTTTGCTGATTGATCAAGAGGGGTTAGATTTAAGGTGGATATATACAGGATATTCCAGTTGAATTCCTTACTTTCACTTACGCACAAATAAATATATTAATCCGTCTCTTCCCTCCAGTTAGGGGTTAAATAATAGGACAAATCGGGTTCTATAGCCTTAGCTGGCAACCAGTCTACCACAGAAAACAATGGCAACCTACTGTGGGATAATCTTCTGCTCAGTCAGTCATGTCTCTTTCGAGACATGATCGCCCAAAACGTCTATCACGTATGGCACTTAACTGACTGACTGATATATAAGATTAGCGTTTTTAAATAGGGAGAGAAAGTGTTATCGACAAGATCAACTGTTACATCTAGGAAGTCTAGCTATATAAGTCGAGCACTCTTAATAAAGTAAAACACTACAAACTACTAACGCATTAGTTTGTACTACTTCTACGATATATATATATATATATATATATATATATATATCGGTCATAAATAAAATACGAAAAAAACAGCTTGCAGGTAAATCCCAAATGTGTATAAAAACTTTTCATTAGACGAGTTCTTACTAACTTATATATATATCGGTCGTAAATAAAAATCTATTAATAATAACACTAATCTAGCCATCTGATTGGAGCACCTCGAGCTGGTGTAATGGTTAGCAACCTTGTCGCGATAGAATCATTACAATTGAGTAGTGAGTTCGAGTCTCACTTGGTGTCCCATACTTCCGGTCTTGTATCACATTTAAGATACGCTTAGAAAATTATTATATATATATATATGGTTGGCTACTCGTATCTAAGGTTATCTCTCTACTAGGGTGGCTAGCTAATTTCCCTTCAAGACGCCTTCTCAGCCACATTTTGTGTTTGTTTAATAAACACAGGGCCCACCTGTGGTTTATACGGCAACTATGCTGATCGGACCTTAATCACAGTTTCAGGAAGAAAGTACGTTATCTAGCGTGAACAACAGCCTGAGCAGGGCTAATCCCTACAAAGCCTCGGTCACGATGAATTGTGTCCCGTCTACCTAATTTCACTCACAAGGTCCGGGTATTGTTTTCAGGCAATTTCTCCTAAATCCGAATAACATCAAGAAGTCATCTTTCTGAAAAATAGACATTGGTGAGATTCATGGTCAGAACATAAATGTTCTAACCCTAACCCTGCCATACGTCACCAAAGCGCTACCGTCAGGTGACCCTACCGATACCCTGGAATTAACGATATTTGCAAACATGCGAATATCCTTACCGAAAAGAAGATAAACAAATAAATAGTATAGGGCCAGCTGACGGTACCATTTGGGTGTCGTGAGGCAATTCTAAGTTAAGGTTGGTGGCATCGGATGTCAAAAAAGAGAAAAAGTCACGTACCATGCGTAGTATATGGTTGGGCGATCACGTATCTTCCAATTCAGGATTGACTAAGCAGAAGATGTTATGAAGTAGACAGCAGTTTCTTTCTGCGGTAGAAATGTTGCCAACCAAGGTTCTAATGCCAAGTCTCTCCTGCTATTCAGCCGATATACCAAGGGTATTTACACGTCAACTAACTAACCTAACTTCATCCCGAACTCGTCTAACCGATTTCTCAGTCCGAGTCGCTATCCATCACACCACAGCGTACATAATATTGAATGAAAAAAAGATGACGGATGTGATGTAACGAATTATTAATTCTCCAGTTGAGGCTTGGGAAATTTAACATTCACAGGTTAAATTGATAGTTATAATGACAGGAGAGGTTAACTAACGAATATCTTGGAATTATTTCCCATCTTGTTTGATATCGATGTTATAATAGACAACGTTTCGACCAAGTACCCTCTGATCATCATCAGGTGTCAATTCATTGGTTGATATGGATCATCTTGTTGATTCTTGCGAAATATCATGTGAAATCAGTTATTGTTCTTTCAAGTTGGATTTGGTACGTCACTACCACATCCAAGGATTGAACTCATGGCCACTAGATGATACTACCACATATATAACCAACTACTATCCACTACGCCATCGTCCCGAAAGACTTTTGCAGTGTATTTTTGGAGACTTTTTTATATTCAATGTCAGATGGTTTTGACAACTGATTAGGTTAGTGGGTTTGTGCCACTTATCATAATTTGTATTTATTTCTGAGATGAGTAATTTTCAATATTTTTAAATTATTTCGAACTATTGTTCTCATCTTGGTTGATATAGATGTTATAATAGGTACTGAATATAAAAGGCTCCAAAAATACACCACTAAACTAACGGAGTTTGCTTAGATTTGTCTAACACAAAACT
The DNA here is from genome assembly GCA_037127315.1 of Ascarosepion bandense. Taxonomy (NCBI): domain Eukaryota; kingdom Metazoa; phylum Mollusca; class Cephalopoda; order Sepiida; family Sepiidae; genus Ascarosepion; species Ascarosepion bandense. The sequence continues at coordinate 3,764,266 of JBBBDQ010000264.1, forward strand.
AGTGAATAATTACGGTGGTTTTGTTATTTGAATCTTCCGAGGCGGGGGAAAGTCTTCTTTTTTTTTTTTTAATCATCTCACCCCAAGCAAGGCATTCCACTGCCACTATTGCACATGGGGCTACATAGGGGAAGGTAAAGAGAAGGAGTGGTTAGACATAGGGAATGTCAGGAGGAAGGTGACAGATGAGTAAGGATAGCGAGGATGAGAGTTGGGCAGATGGGAAGAGTGCTTGATAGAATGGGAGCAAGTTAGTGTGTTAGGAGGTGTCTATTGACCTTACATTTAAACTCCTGGAGATTGTAGCAGTCGGGGAAGCAATCGTTTGGAAGAGAATTCTGCCCTAAAATCGGCATTCGAAGGCTTTCATCTGCTTGAAAGGATTACGTAACCACCACAATTACTAAACAGGATTTTTTATTTGAATTATATGCGAAGAAAAGTTTGCAAAATAGCGACTTGGTAGTTTTTGTTGTGTGAAGAAAATAGACAAAGAGGGATGATAAGGAACCAAAATAGAGGAAGTTGTGGAGAGCAAAGAAGACTGTACATTAAACGAAGACCCGATATTCGATTAATATTATCCTGAAAAATAGTATTTATTCAAGAACCCCAAAATCTCACACTTACAGTTTGCCTGCATTTTATGTTTTTAAGATTTCAAGAGCCACCCAAGGTAGCATATTAATGACGATTAGAAGATAATAAATAAGGATTATGTGGATAAAGATCTTAGGTAGCTATTATTCTTTGACTTGAAATTAAAATTGTAATATGAGTCTGATCCACAAAGCAGCTATTCGTTGCGGAAAAACTGCCTGATTAGAACTTCCTCATTACAATTAGAATACAGAGTGCGGGATAGTGGTTAAGCAGCTAGGGGAGTTTTAATAACAAAGGTCTGAACTGGTGAAAGCAAAAAAAAAAATAGAGTTGATCTTGAAATTTGCCATCAAAATAGCGCTAGAGGAACAGAGCTTGTTTGCGACTGTGAGGAAAGATGCTGCACAGTGGAAAACGATCTTGACACTCTGGAGGCTGGCAAGAGAGGAATAGGCAACCCAAATCTAGATACTACTTTTTGTTTAGTATTTGTCTATATTTCTGTTGTAGCCTGATATTGAACTCACAACACTTTTGGTCAAGTCACAGGAACTAACCAACGTCTATATCCAATGGGCCATGTGTCTTTAAGGAGTGATTGTAATAAAGGGTTCTGTTCGAAATTCCTAGAAGGCCGGAGTGTACAACGGCCGAAACGTCGTACAAATGGCAACAAAGATGAGGACAATAGTTCGGATAATGCGAATGCTGTACTTTTTGTTTTTTATCTAATCTGGCTCTTATAAAGGTAAACCATGACAGAAGGAATCAGTTACATTCAGAATCTCTACATTGAACTATTTTCTCAGTATTCTTTATATTTACCTATTGGCTCATTGATTACTTAATACCAAGAAGAATACGTCAGTTCGTGCAGGCAATAATAACGTGTATAGTTATCTACAAAATTTAACCTAATTACAAAGTCAATATTATACTGCACAAGCCTTCTAATTAGGGATAAACTAACATTATAGAAAATGAGCATTCGTATTTCGTGAATTTTACCGGGCCACCAAAACGTCGATCACTATAAAAAACGTACAATTGATATAATCACCAATAGCAATTAAAATTAAATTAAATGTTACAATTCTATGCAAACTTCTAATAATTCTATGCAATTCTTATGCAAATTTCTAATCATTTTCTAAAAATTTCAATTAATTATATGCATTTTTAATACCTTTTATCAAGTAATAAGTAAATTTCATACAAATCTTTTAATCAGTTATGCAAATGTTAAGCATTTATATAGCCTCTAATAATAACTTTACATAAATGTTTAATGATTTTATAACTACTAATAATAATTTTATGCAAATTTTAATACTTTTATTAATTATTAAAATTTTTTTATTAAAAATTTTATTATCAATATAAATTTAATTCGTAATTAATAATTTTATATCGCCATTAAAAATCATTTTATTACATTTTAATAACTTTATGTAACCAATTATAGTTTTATGCAAATTTTAATACTTTTATTAAAAATTTAATTATTATAATAATAATTTTATTAGTAATATCAGTTTAATTTATATTTGATAATTTTAAATCGCGACTAATAAAAATTTTGTCCAATAGTTTGCTATTTAGTTTTCATTTAGCCAGTAATAATAATTTTATACAAATTTTTAATAATTTTATGTAGCCACAAATAATAACTTTATGCAAATTTTTATAATAATTGTATGCATATTATATGCATTTTTTATAATCTGATGTAACTAGCCAATTATAAGTTTATGCATTTTTTTGAAAAATATTTTTATATAAACAAAAATAAAAATTTCAAAAAATTTTAAATAATTTTCGACGTAAGTATTTTAGTATACATTTATCAGGACAAGAGCCAATGAGTTAGGCCAACATTTATTTTGGGAAGGAGATAACCTACGTTGAAGATTAACATTAAAATGTTTTTATCTGTGTGGCACGCAGCTACTAAAAGTGTTTTTTTTTTTTTTAATTTGACGTATTATATTACGAGCAGTATAGACCGACGTTGCTTGGGTGTAATGAAAGCTTTAAAACTAATCCATGGTCCTGGAGCTCTGACTCTTTGGACGTTGGCACGAAAGACGAAAAAGCAGTAGTTATTTCCAGTTAAAGCGAAACCGTAGACTGAAAGAAAAATCAATGGAAGTAAGTCAAATTTTGATTTCCTGGTATCGATATCAAATAATTTTTTTTCGTCGTAAACTGAATTTTGAAGGCTAAATAAGTAAATGATATAATGGATGAGACTAAGAACTACAATTATGCCTACTTAGAGCCAAACCCGAAGCAGAAACTAAAATAAAAGGGCTGAAAAAATACAGACATGCAGGGAGATAAACAGACACACATACAAACATCTTGTCTTTTATATATATATATAAAAAACATCTTTATATATATATATATATATATATATATATATATATATATATATATATATATCGATTTTCTGCACTACTGTAAGAACTGTAACCTTGAAACTTCTGAATATCGTTTCTTATGTCTTTGTCTATGAGTGTATCAAATTTGATTAAAATCGGACCACTCCTTCTATAACACGATTTTTTCGATTTTCGATATGTATCGGAGGTACCTCGACACAAAACCTAGCTAAGAACACTCGCAGACGCTTATAGTACAACTGTGTAAATTTTCAAGAAAATCGGTTCCGCTGTTTCGGAGTCTATAGGTAATGGACACACACACAGAGACAAAGTTCCATTTATAAATAAGTTTAGATATGGTATAATTCTATGCAAACCTCTAATAATTCTATGCAAATCTTGTGAAAATTTCTAATAATTTTATATATCAAAGATAGCCATGTCATGGTTTAAATCTCTCTGTGATGCGTTTTGTTTCAACAGATAAAGCAAACCATTAACAAGGTGAAGATTTGTTTATTTTTAAAAAATTGTGGTCGAATTTATAAAACTGAAATTAGCAGCAGCTTCCACTTATGTAAGGTTTTGATTTATAGACGTTGTCTTTTGTGTCGATTGAGCCCATTAATTTCTTTTTACATGTGTTCTGTTTAAAGTTTCGTTTAGTATGCGCGTGCGTGTGTGTGTGTGTGTGTGTGTGTGTGGGAGTAAGCAATGTTATTTTATTTTTGTTTGTTATGTTTTTTTAAGCAAGGCGATAAAGCCACTATAATACAAAAGGCTACAGAGGATAACAGCAATATAAAAGAAACTGAGAAAATGTTACTGAGCAGAACAGACAATGAAAAGAACAAGATTCAATGAGAGAAAAGATGGCAATTGATATTACAGTTGATTAACAAGAAACTATGAAGTTGGAAGAGAGCTCCACATCCGAGAAAAGCAAGAGTAGAAACCTTTCGAATAGAACTTACGGTTACATTTAGTAAATTTAACAGTAAACCGATGGGATCTAGTTGACACTACACTTAAATTCGTGATGTTGTAATTCCAAAGAGAAAAGCTTATCAAAGGAATTACCATGGAAATTTTTGTTGAAAATATTTGTTGTTCAAATACGTACTTTAAAGAAAAACAAACGAGGTAGGAGTCCTACTCGAAGCTTTATTCAACTATAACTCGACTCTGGGTATTTACCTCAGTCCTCTCCACAATGTCAGGATGCGACGCAGGGTCAGTTTTTAACAGGGGTTTCTGAGCGGGTACACTCGGGTAAAAATGACCCAGATCTCGCATTTGCTGGATCGGGATCTCGTCGATTTTTCCCTACCCAAGTCTCTGCCCAAAGAAAAGCTCAACTCTAGTAACAAACACGGTGGAGATTACTCTTTATAACTGATTCAGGGAGAGACAATTATGGTTGATTTCCGCTACACATATAAATATGTAAACATTACCAGGCATTTTTTATGTTTAATTGTGTATTTCTGAGCGTGCCTATATATATATATATATATATAAAGTAATTCAAAAATTTCGAAATTTAATTTCGAAATTTTTGACTTACTTTATATATATTTGGCTCTGTAAATAGTTAATACTATTTACATCGAGTCTTCCACCTTGACCAATTTTAATATTAATAAATTAAAATTAATAGAATCGGGTTTTGTTATCTTTTCTATTTGCTTATCATTTTTTGATTTAAAAAAGTATATATATATATATATATATATATATATATATATATATATGTGTGTGTGTGTGTGTGTGTGTGTGTGTGTGTGTGTGTGTGTGTTTGTGTGTGGCTTTTCCGACGTTACATGAGTGTACTTATTATTGCCTGTGCATGTTTAAGCATTCCTGAACTCGGGTATACAAAGACCGTGAAGGAGAGGGTCAAATATGTGGTGCATGCGTACAAAGTTAGTAAAACGCAGATTTCATGCCAGCTTAAGCTTCAATTGATTGGTACTACTTGATTGCCACTTCCGCTTCCGCTTTGAGCACAATCACAGGTTTTCCAGAACATATTAATACATTCTCGAAGCGAAAGCGCGGATATTTTTACATATTTTGTCAAAAAAGCTTCATCATTTCCTACATAAATCTTCTTGGTATAACAAAATTTTCTTTCAATCCGGTTTTCGCCTTCCTTCTTTCCTTCTTTCTTTCACTCGTTGTATTTCAAACGATGTTGATCTTTCTTTCGTCTTTCAGATGTCGTTCTTGTTTTTTTTATTTTCCTTCGTTGCCGTTCATTTTTTCTTTATTTTTTTTTCTTTCAAACGTTTGTCTTTCTCTATTTTTTTGTTCATTTGTTACCGTTTCCTCTTCCTGCCTTCCTTCTTTTTACGTCATTTCTTTATTTATTTATAAATTCACTCATTTTCTTTCTTTCTTGTTTCAAATATCGTTTTATTTTTATGTTTTTGTATTCCTTGTTAACATTCTTTCGTTCCGAGGTTTTTTTTCTTTTTTCTCTTCCATGTGTTATAAAATATTACGGACATGCGAGTTTCTCCTGGTCGTCAATAAATTTTCTGTTGTTGAGTGGAAATTTGTAAAAGAATTTGTCGAATTTGTGAGAAATGTTCCGCGTACTTTTGTCATTTTCGAAGAAAAAATGTAAAATTCTGAGAATAGGTAGAACATTTCTACCGTTAACGGTCCGAGGTTTGGAATGAATTGTGTTTATTTTAGCCAAGTGGAGATACATTCTATTTCACCAGCTTAGATGTTTGAACTCGGAACAACACTCACGGTTTTGGCGAGTACATTTAAAATCTTCCATTCAGTATCAAACAACGACGCCAAGAAAAACTCACTTAAAGGCATAACAGATATTTCATGTCTAATCAATTTAATACGCATATTTAATCACACTTTTGTTGAGTAAATAAATCATGACATATATATATATATATATATATATATATATATATATATATATCGGGGGGTGTTTGTGTTTGTGTGGGGGTGTATTAAAATATAGTTTTAAGGAATGTTATATTTATAGCCCAAACGTGCACACACATTCGCGCTAGAGCGTATGTAGCTATAGTAAGGGTGTGTGGACACAGAGATCAATACTGAATGTCTACAGCCTGTTTCATACTTGAACGCAATATTCAGACCTGAATATATATATATATATATATATATATATATATAATGTATTTTATTTTTTAATCTGACATGACATGTTGTTATTTGTTCAAACATTACTATTAGTAGTTTGAACAAATAACAACGGGTTTGAGTAGACATTTTATTTTTTAAACAGTGTCTAAACTAGCATCTTATCCGGCGTGTGTTGACCATTTGGCTACAGTCAAGCAATCTCTATTTGGCAGTGGGCACGTTTACTTTATTATAAAAATAACGTTTGAAACAATATATAATATATATATATATATATATATATATATATATATATATATATATATATATGAATGATGTGATTTTTTTAACATTATTTTTGATCGATACTTGTGTTTTAGTAGATATTCTGTTTATAATCAAACAGTATTATATATTTATTTCTGCCGGCTTGATGATTGACGATAATTTTTGTTTATTTGAATTAACACATTTTCTAATGTGAATGACACATTTTCGTAACAAAAAATTTATCGTAAATAACCAGGCCGGTAGAAATAAATATATAATACTGTTTGATTATAAACAGAATATTTACTTAAATACGAGTATCGATCAAAAATAAGGTTAAAAAAATCATTTCAAACATATATATATATATATATATATATATATATATATATATAGTGTATCGTGGCTGCAGATAATTTTCTAAACATATACTGTTAAATATAAGAAACAATTAATGTCTATTATGTTTAATCATGAGCCATTCTAAGCTTTCGGCTCACATGATCCATCTGGTCATAAAACATTACATTGCATTTAAATATATTGTTCTGTTGACATTTTGGGCTCTCGCGCCGTGTGACGTCATAGAACCGCATTACAAATTTACGAGCTGCGTTTGCTATTTGGTTATTGTTGTCGTCTTTGATAGTGGATGTTTTCTTAACGTCCCTGTAACCTCTCTGAAGATGGCTTCTGTGAGCCGAATACTTAGAACCAACTTAATAAAAAAAATTATCGAAATGTTGGAGAATTTTTGTCTATTTTCACCTGGTTTCACCTGGAATTAAAGCCAGAATACGGTGTTTAGAACGGCTCATGATTAAACATAATAGACATTCATTGTCTCTTATATATATATATATATATATATATATATATATATATATATATATATATGAGTGTGCGTCTGTGTGCTTTGACACACTTCGTAAATTGTTCAATAAATCGGCTATAGTAAGTTATGTGTTAAGTTCCGACAAGGACTTATACAGAAAAAAAACCTTCCTCAAAATAAGTGCAGGGTTCTCGAAACAATCCAAAGAAAAATCTGCAATACTTGTGTATTCTTCTGCGATGAGGTGGTATTTACATCATTTATATTGTTCGGACTGTTGCCATCATCTTTATTGCCATGTTTACGACGTTTCAGCTGTGGTACGCTCGGCCTTCTTTAGGTGGTAGGAATTTTTAACCAAATCCGTTCTTTCAATCATTCTCATTCCATGTGCGATGACACTTCCGGTAGACATGTCACTGGAACTAATCAACGCCTATATATCCACTGGACCATCATGTATGAATATCTGGGACTTATAAATCTAATTTCTCATTACCAATTTTTATCAAACCTCATATTGCAATCCTTGACACTAATGATTTTCTCTATCATTTTTTTTACCAGAACTCATATTGCAACCTTTGACGCTAATGATTATCTTTAGGACTTTGTATAACTGGTTCCCATATTGTATTCATTTCTATGCCTGGCCGGCTTAGGAGATTTTTTGGCTTTGCATATGCGCTGATTCCTTAGGTTTATCAATTATTTCAACTTTATGAAGAAGACCATGTTTTGGGGACTAATAAACCTAATGTCTCAGAAAACATTTTTTTTAACCAGAGCTCATATTGCAAACTTTGACGCTAATGATTTTCTATAGGTCTCCGTATTACTGGTTCACATATTGTATTCATTTCTATGCTTGGCCGGCATAGGAGATTTTTGTGGCATGCGCTGATTTTTTAAGCTTACGTAGTTTTCAGTGGTGTTTTCTATCAATTATTGCAATTTCATTCTTTAGGGAGGAGGTGATACCCTTTCTCTCTATATATGTGTTCAGCTACGCCTGATTTTTCTACCTACCTTCGTGTTACGGCAATGCAATGTTCTTGCAGCCTAACCGTAACGGGTGGCTCGTTTCTCATTTACATTTCTTTTCACGGCTCCTTTCAGTGGTATCCACTCAATCCTTAATTATGTTCTCCTTTATTAGAGTTCTTACACGGAAGAGGTATCTGCGAAGTGTAGAACCACTTCTGAAGGTCATCCTGATGTTATAGGGACCACAGATCCTTTCTCCGATAACCCCTTCAATGAGGGAAGGCAGACCGAGGTTGTTTTCTGAGAGTTGTTATTCTCACGAAACCCCTCTTTCGTCGGGGCTATTGTTATGTGCCCTTGGTAGTTGTTACTTGTAAGCTACTGCTTATGCTGACCATTTCCTGTCCATATGTCTCTGGGGTGCCGCGGGTGTTTTGAACCCCCTCTTTGTTCAAGATATTAGTACATCCAGGAATGCTTGTTTGTTGTCGTTCTCTTTTTCCATTGAGGAATGTATAGCTGATCCTGTTGAGTTCACATGATCCAGTACAGTCTGGACCTCTTCCTGATGTGGCCAGAGTATAAAGATGTCATCAAAGTTTCTCATTCATAGACTTGGTTTTAGTGCCGCAGATTCTAACGCCATCTCTTCGAAGTATTCTATGTATGTATTCTTAGCACCAATGACGGTGCTAAGCCTTCATCCTGCCGATATATGTCTGATCTCATTCCGAAGTGTGTTGTTTGAATACAGAAAATCAGTATCTCCATCAAGTTATCTAGTGGTATACTGGTACGTTCTTCTAGGGATGAGTCCGAGGTCAATCTGTCCCTGACAACTGTGTCTCCACCGTGGTTACCTTAGTGGACAGACTAATTACATCCAGATTCACCATTTGGTTACATTGGATGGGAGCATCGTTGATTAGTTCCACGAAATGAGCAGTTTCGCACATATGATGGTGGTTTTCTATCAGTGGGTCAATTATATCCACAAGGAAGCGATTCAGAAGGCGGTACATAGAGTTTTGCCTGCAAACAACCGGCCTGAGCGGAAAAACTTAGGTAGCCTATACATGTTGCAAAATCTAGATAGCCCATACATGTGAGGTAGCTTGCCGTAGCATTGAGACAACTGCTTGTATGTCTTAGGCTGGAAGTGATCATTGTTCTTGATTAGAATCTTCGACAGCTGTCGTTTTGTTCTCAACTTAAGGTCTTTCTTTGCTTTGTTATAGCTACCACTTTTAATGAGGTCTTCCAGTTAATCGGTGCATTCTGCTTTGTCCATCACTACAGTTGCATTGCCTTTGTCAGCTGGTAGTATGATTATGTTTTCATTCCTCTGTAGAGTTCTGATTGCCAGACCCTCCTCTTTTGTGGTGTTTGATTTGAGTGGCTTGGCTTTCTCCAATGCCTGTCCCATTTTCCATTTTAGCTCATCTGCCTGGACCTGAAGGATATACAAAGCAATTTTAATAGATTCTGACCTGGCATATCGACTTCAGTCACGTTCTCACCGCAGTGACCTGACTTCCCTCAGGCTTTTCTCAAATACTGACGAGCTTATTTTTCTCTGGTGTCCTCACCACGTGAATCTAAGCTTGCCATCAAGGTCCCACTCTTTTACCGTTAAATGTAACCAGCAGTTTTTTACCAGCAGTTTTTTCTCGCACTTCCCGCCTGTAGAACTGCATTTCGTGAACTTGTTTTCCTGAAAACTACAATCTCTAAAAACTTAAATGCAACGTCAATTGCCATCTTCTATCTTCTTGAATCCCGTTCATCTTTTATCCTTTCTTCAATATCTCATGTACCCAGTCTTTTCTCTTCCCTAATAGCTACAATCTCCGGAAATTCAAATGCAATTTCAATTACCATCTTCTATCTTCTTGAATCCCATTTATCTGTTATTCTTTCCTTGATACCCCCTTTACCCTGTCTTTTCTCTCACTGTAATCTCATTCGCATCAGTGGCGGTACCGCTTTGCTTGGGGTGATATGACTGAAAAAATAATTATTACCGTGCTCAAATTTGAAATATGTATTACGCTAGATGCCTTTGCAATCTTTAAATATTTTGAAGCAATCAAAAGATTCATTTTTTTAAATTTACAAACGTTGTTATTAACTTCGAAAGAAATCTCCATTCCATCTTAATAATTTTGTATTTTTCGATAAGGTTAACTTCGTAATTATGATAATTTAATGTAAGAATCTTTTTCAAAAAGAAAACCGAAATTTATAGTCTCCACTAAAAGAAGCGATGAAAGATTCACGTCCTGACCCAATTTCCAAAATCTGACCATCAAATATTAGAATTCTTTTGAAATTGAGCCGTGTCGGAAACTTTTCAGGCCCTCGTCTTATATATATATATATATATATATATATATATATATATATATATATGTGTGTGTGTGTGTGTGTGTTCTATTATTTCTAAGTGTCTTTCTCTTTTGCCCTTTCTTTTACTCTCCTCCTCTTTTTCTCTCTTTTTCTCAATGTGTTTATCTCGGTGTATAGTTATGCTTCTCCCCCACTAGAAGTCGCTGACAGAGCGTCTTCTGCTTTTCAACAGATGGTGTTCAGGTCACGCCATGTTTAAGAACTTCTTGAACCAGAGATTTAGACACAGAAACCCAAACCTGGTCCTGCATACCCAAGGTTTATTCCAAGTCGTAAGCGGCCCCGGCATTGGATTTCACCAACTCCAGTCAAGTTCGCTTAGACAATGCGTTCTTTTCGACGTCTCCGTACCTACCTACATATCAACTAATACACGAACACGCATACAAACAGACACACATGTTCGGTCGCACACACACGTATATAAATGTGTATTATATGTGCATTCGTTTGTATATATTCTCTTTGTGATCGTCTGTATAAGGACATAAGCACAATAGAATAGTCGAGGTGTGGAATTGACAGGTCTGAAAAGAGGCTTAAAAAATTAAAATTGAAAAAACAAACAAACAAACGACAAAGAAAATGCACGGAAGGAAATTAAGTCGTAAAATGTAATTTAAAAAAACAAACAGATAAAATGAACTGAAAACAAAGCATCGTCTCTTAATATAAACGGAATAAATGAACCCACAGATGAAACACACTCTCTCTCTCTCACACACACACACACATACATACATCTAAACTTATTTATAAATCGAACTTTGTCTGTGTATTTGTGTGTGTGTGTGTGTGCGTGTGTGTGTGTGTGTGTGTGTGTGTGTGTGCCTGTTACCTACAGACTCCGAAACGGCTGAACCGATTTTCTTGAAAATTTACACAGTTGTACTATAAGCATCTGCGAGTGTTCTTAGCTAGGTTTTGTGTTGAGGTACCCCCGATAAATATCGAAAATCGATAATCGAAAAAATCGGCTTTTTGATACACTCATAGACAAAGACATAAGAAACGATATTCTGAAGTTTCAATGTTGCAGTTCTTACAATAGTGCAGAAAATCGATAATATATATATATAAAGACAATATGTTTGTGTGCGTATCTGTTTATCTGCCTGTATGTCTGTATTTTTTCAGCCGTTTTATTTAGTCTGTGCTTCGGGTTTGGCTCTAAGTAGGCATAATTGTAGTTCTTAGTCTCAGCCATGATACCAAACTCAGAGGATTTATTTAGCCTTCAAAATTCAGTTTACGACGAAATAAACTTATTTGATATCGATCCTAGGAAATGAAAATTTGACTTACATCCATTCATTTTTCATTCAGTCTACGGTTTCGCTTTAACTGGAAACAACTATTACTTTCTAGTCTTTCGTGCCAACGTCTAAATAGTCTGAGCTCCAGGGCCATAGATTAGTTTTAAAGCTTTCAATACACCCGAGCAACGCCGGGCTATACTGCTAGTATATATATATGTTGCTTTAAAAGTGATAGTTATAATATTACAGGGTACCAGTCAGTTAAGTGTCATACGTAATACACAATTTGGGCGATCATGTGTCTTTCGATACATGATCGCCAAAATCTTGTATTACGTATAGCATGATCGACATAGCAAATTGTGTATTACATCGACATGATCAACATAACAGGACAGATTGAGTTGGCAACGAGTCTAACGAAAGAAAGTAATGGCAACCTACTGCGTGAAAATATTCTGCCCACTCAGTCAAGTCTCTTTCGAGACATGATCGTCCAAGAGTAGACACTCCGACTGACAACAAATCGGGCTTGTATGTGCACAAGTAATATATATATATATATATATATATATATATATATATATATATATATATAGGTACCTCCAAAGATCCGATAAAAATATGAGCGCACATAATGAAAAAATGTCCTAAACCTAATAAAAACTAAGTTTATTGTCAAAATCTCTGTTATTATTAAGAGGAAAGACGAAAGGATATTTTGCTTATTAAATTATTTTTTTTATCTTTCTAGAGCATTCGAAATTTTAGTTAAAAATTTTGTTTTTCATAGATCAGCAAGTTATCAAAAATGATGATAGGAAATTTTATCTGTGAAAAACGCATTGATTTGGAAATTCTGACAAAAAAACAAAACAAATAATTGTCGGATTTTATTAAATCTTTTAGGACTTATTTCAAATGAATTAAGTTATTTTAGAAATTTCATTTTTTAGAAAATCTATGTAAAAACATTTTTGCTTCTGTTATTCCACACAGGCTTATTTAATGAGCATATGAGTTGGAAATTGAAGCCATCAATTCCGAGAAATTCATTTTTGTAGGGCACAAGAAATAACAATTTGATACAACACTGCAATAACAAAACAACGAGGAAGTGTTCCTGGCTTAGATTAAATCAAAATGAAATAGATTAATTATTTAGTTTCTCCTAATTTAGAAGTTCGCAGTGTACGACCAAAATGGATTTTTTTTTAAAGCGGTCGCTTGATCATTGATTTTGACTCGTTGATGTTAATCAAAGAGGGCAGCTTCTACTGTATATATATTTTCTCTCTCTATTGTACATATATCCAAATGAATTAGAACGAAGAATAAAACTGCAACGTTGAAAACATTAAAACAGTGCTTAATAGAAAAATAGACTAATGAATATTTATTATTAATTATAATGTATGAATATGTGAAAAACTGCAAACTATTACAAAATTTGAACAACTTATTGAAAAGAACAATGTCTCGTCATTTAGCTAAAAATGATGGCAATAAACGTTTGAAAAAACATTTATTGCCATCATTGTTAACTTCCTGCTGAGACATTTGTTTCAATGTCGAAACGAAATGTACAATTTTAGTAGCACACTTTTAGTAGCAATTTTAGTAGCACTTTGTAGTTTTTCACGTTTTAACGTTATAGTTAATACTATACGCGGCTAATTCAATAAGGTGAATTTTTCGATATAAGGACTTCTAATACAGATAGAAGCTTACTCATTCCGTCTGACAGAAGGGTGACAGTGGATGACATTGCAAGGTCTTTGAGCCTATCTGTTGGGACAGCACACAGTATTGTCCATGATGACCTTGCCTACTTGAAGGTCACATGCTCCCTCATCCCCCTTACAGCTCAGACCTTGCCCCTCAGACTTTCATCTGTTTGATCCCTTGAAAGCGTTCACGAAAGGCACGAAGTTTGACAGTGACGATGAAGTCAAAAGTGCTGTGAGCGATTGGCTGAGACATCAGTCCAAAGGTTTTTACGCTGAGGGAATACGGAAGATTGTGAACAGATGGGAAAAGTGTGTGATACTGCTGGGAGACTACATTGAAAAATTAGCAAAAAGTAAGCCACTATCTGTATTAGAAGTCCTTATACCGAAAAATTCATCCTATTTATTGAATGACCCTCGTATCTGTGAGTCGATGTGTATGTTGTTTAAATGCTGTCTGATTAAAGGAACCAATAAATACAAATAAATAAACTGCTTTTTTTTTTTCATCGTATCACTACAAGCAATGCGGAAACGTTATTAATGCACACGGTATTCTATTACAGGAACAGAAAGGTCTGGGTACAGGGGTTGTCAAAGAAAGGTTAAAAGGTAACCGAGATTCAAGGGGTTAGAAGATGGCAATTGACGCTGCATTTAAATTTTTTGGAGATTGTATCTATCAGGGAAGAAAGTAAATGGAAGGGAGTTTGATAGGCAAAAAGTGAGAGAAAAAATGTTATACTAGAAGAGGTGGTTACATTTAACTATTTTAACGGTTAAAGGGTGGGACCTAGATGCCAATTTAGTCAGTCAGTTAAGTGTCATAAATGATACACGCTTTGGGGATCATGTCTTTCTGCGGTAGACTTGTTGCCAGCCAAGGCTATAGACCCCAATATGTCATATTATTTAACCAATAATTGAAGGTAAGAGATACATTAATATTTTTCCCAAGGGTATTTGTGCGTAAGTGCCATTCTTGTAGCACGCTTAAATTCTTGTGGTCAAAGCACCAGGAAAAAAAGCTCGTCAGAACAGTTGCCATGAAAATATTCGTAAAAAAGACAGAGGGAAACCACATCGGTGCGAAAGTGACTAAAGTCGAGATGCCAAGTCAGGACCGATTACGTTGCAGATCTTTCTTTGGGTTTTGTCGAGAATTTTGAAGTGAATAGTAGAAACCTCCGACCATTGATGGCATTGATAATATCTGATAGAACCTATACTTCTTGAGACTGGTGTTCATTTCAGAGCTTTCCTTCTTGTTCTTGTTGCCAACTCAAGGCAAGACAGCCCAGTCTGTTTTGCTATTTAATCCATAGCTGGGGGAAGATGGATTCAAGCGTTTTCTACGAATAATGCCCGAAGTAAACGAAACAGAAGTGACTAGAAACTGAATTCGAATTTTACACATTATTTTTCTAATAAGAAAAATAGATTTGTTTATGTTTGACTCTTCTTTATACAAATTTAACAGTGAAGAATATTATTTTAAATATGAACTGCAATTGTTATTAAGATGGAAGCTGGAGAATCGGAAAACTTTTCTTCTTTGATATTTGATGCTACACTTGTGTGTGTGTGTGTCTGTGTGTGCATATATGTGTGTGTGCGTGAATTCACGATAGATAGATAGATAGATAGATAGATAGATAGATAGATAGATAGATAGATAGATGGATGTGAAAAGCCTATGATAGATAGAGAGATAGATAGATGTTTGTGAAAAACTAGGATAGATAGATTCCGAGTGATCGGTATACATGAAGAGTATCAGATCTAAACTTGCTGAATGCGCGATATTTCACGTCAGTTTTCTTCCTTTTTTTTTTTCTCGTCTGTTCTATTGAACGTACCAAATGAAAAACAATGAGTAATTCAAGAATATTTCTGCATTTTATCATCGGCACTTTGGTGCTGTATAACCAACTCGTCTCCATTATTCATGTCTTCTGCTCAGATTCCGCCTACCGATTCTCTTTCAAAATGGCTCCCTCTGCGCGCGCGACTTCTGCAAGCGCTTCTTTTGTTCTTTTATCACTGAAGCAACTCTTCTTGATCTGATTTCAAAAATTCTTGTCTGTCTTGTGTGTCAGTGTAAATCAGACACCGGTCTAGAACTAATTGTGAATTTTCTTTCTTTCTCCAGGCCTTCACAATATTTCTTCTATTTCGCTTTTACGAAAGTTTGTAATGGATTTTAGCATTTTAAAATCAACCAGTTAAGTGCCATACGTAATGCACACTTGGGCGATAATGACTTAAAAGACACATGACTGACTGGGCAGATTTTTCCGCAGTAGTCTGCCATTACTTTCTGCGGTATGCTGTAGGACCCAATCTCTCCTGATATTAATCCATAACTAGATTGAGAAGAAACGGATTAATACTTTTCCCAAGGGTATTTGCAACTGGAATTCGTACTCGGCTCTCCGATTTCTCATCCCGAGTCGATATTCACTGCATCCCAACGCACATTTTACAATAATATATTTAAAATAACTTAACTTTTATCATATAATAATTCTACTTGTTTCTTCCTACCTTAGTTACTTAGTTCGTTCGTCCGTTACGCCACACTCTCTACGCGAGCTTTTCCTTTCCTCTATCTTTTTACTCTATTTGGCCTTTCTCTCACCTTTGCCAAACGGACGGTTAGTAAAGAGTGAGAGAGTAGGAGAGCCTATAGCATTACCGTATTAGTAGCAGTTTAAGTAGGTGGTTGTAGCAATAATTGTGTGTGTACTGTACAATATAGTAAAAATAGGTAGGTTTGTTGTCGCATCCCGCGACTTAATAAGGAAATTTCTGGCTTTTAAACTCTTGGCCATTACTCAGTTGGTCTTTTCTGTTTACAATGGACACATGAGCCATGATTTTTCAGTAATAAAATTTTTTTTTCTCTTTCAAAATCTCTCACAAAATAGCGTACAGTATTTTGGTTATGGTCTGTGCATACACCACTTAATATAATATAAGTTACAATAAAGTAACTACTATGGACATTACTTTTATAGATATTTTAATAAAATTACACTGTGTGTTACCGTTATTTTGTTATCCGGTACCTTTATGTTTGAAGATGTGATTATCATTTGTAGTATGACAAAGCAAAATTTTTCCAGGAAATCATAATTATCCTTCCGTGGAGATTCCACGGGTTCCGTTAGTAAATTATTATTATTATAACTACTATATTCAACGATTATATAGAAACTAAGAATATTACTAAAAGTATAGCATCGCTGCATTAATGGAAAATATTAATCCAGAATGGATTAAGATACTTTGGGTGAGATTATTGTCAACGCTTTTTTTATCTCTTACGATAAAGTTCTTTGGAGAAAGCTTTCAGATTAAGGTCACGTTATGGACTAAAATTTTAGATGCAAAGATACAACGTAAATACAAATAATATATATATTTGTGTGTGTGTGTGTGTGTGTTTGTGTGTGTGTGTGTGTGTTTGTGTGTGTGTGTGTGTTTGTGTGTGTGTGTGTGTGTGTGTGTGTGTGTGTGTGTGTACAAATTGTTTTCTAATAGTGTTTTTTTTAATCATTTCACCCCGAGCAAGGCGGATACGCCACTGATGTGCAGGGGGCTACATAAATGTAAAAAGATTAATTAGAAAAGAGTGAGGGGTACAAACTAGTTAGAAAGGAACAATAGATAGCTGAGAAAGCAGGTGCGATGACAGATACATAGGTGAAGAGAAAGGGAGGGTTATACGGGGGTGGGGAGCGAGCTAGAGTCCAGTGGTTAGTAGATGAGTATTGACTTTGCATTTAAATTTCTGGAGGTTGTAGCCGTCAGGAAAGCAAGAATACGGGAACGAGTTCCACAGGCGGGAAGTGCGAGAGAAGAAGCTGCAGGAGTAGAATTGTCGTCTGCATTTGGCTAACCTGACTGTGAATGGGTGGGACCCAGTTGCCAGTCTAGTTGCACGAGTAAACACCTGTTGAGGAGGCATCAGTGACTTAAGGGAAGTCAAAGGGACAAAAGGAAGCCACATTTCGACGATGGGGAAGTGACTGCAGTCGAGCCGCCAGATCAGTACCTATCGCATTACAGACTCTCCTTTCGAGCCTGTCAAGAACACTGAGGAGAACAGCAGGGGCACCTGACCATAAATGGCAGCTGTACTCCATGCACGGACGGATCGCTGACTTGTATATATGCAGGATGGATTCAGGCGGAAAAAACATCCTGGATCGACATAGTGACCCAACCTTCTTAGTAGATGTTGCTATGGATTCAATATAGTGGTTCCATTTGAGGTCTGAGGACAGGGTAAGTCCGAGGAGGCGTAGTGTATTACTCTCCGGGAGTGTATCTGAAAAGAATCAAAGAAATAAAAAGATAAAAGGAAAAATTATTCTTAGTCGACGCATTTCATTCTTTGAGAGACTTTATCGATGCATATGTAGTAATATTCATCTGGCGTAAAGTTCAGTCAAAGCTTGTGAAGGACAGAAAATGCTATAGCTCACAGTCCGGTAAGAAAAAAGAAAGCGATTAATATTCAAGAAATATATCTATATAGCCTTTGAAATTTAAAAAACAAATCACTCGAACGGCAGTCGAGAGTGAAGGAAAATTTACTGGCTCCAAAATCATTTTACTCGACCGACTCCATTTCCTTAATAGTCGCATTACCTAAACATAAAGTGAATCACTGAAGGAAAGCAAAAAATGAAATATTAATTACAAATTTAGAACTTGTTAGAAAGGATTTTAAAAATTAAAAAAAAATAATAACAACAAAATTTGATCTTTAATAGCATAAACATTTTGATGATAAAACTTTGTTTTTATTAAGTTTGAGCCCTTTTAACATCATGACATGCTGTTTCTTTTGTTCGTTTGTTTTTGACAATTGAGTGGAGGTACCTAAATTCCTAGTTTCTTTGTTTTGTTTGACTACAACTTCAATCTTATAGATGATAAAAAATAGCAAATCTGATTTTCTCAACAATTTTTTATTACTTGTATAAATTGTTTTTCGGTGCGTGGTAGAAAGAAGTAAGCGTATTTTTTCTTTCTTTCAAATGTTCGTTTTTACTTTTCGTAAGCGGAGAGGAAATATAGATGTTGAGTCAAGAATAATATTTTTCCAAATGAGTTTACAAAAGTCTGTGAGCGTCTTTAATCTGGGCAACAGAGACATTCTGGCTCCCCTCTGGGAGTGTTAATTAAACGAATGTTTACACTGACTGGGACGATAAAAGCGAAACAGGGGCTTATCAATCTGAATTCCATTTGTCAGATCTTGCTTTGATGATTATGGGATGCCACTGTCTTTTGTTTGTCCAAACATTTCGCCATGCATAAGACCAAAGAGTTCAATAATCTCATTGTAGGTCATTCTAAGTAACTTTCGAATCTTCAATGGCATACTTGTAAAATGAATCAGATTTCTTTTTTCTATATTTGAATGAACATTTTTCATTGCGAGATCGACCGCGGACTAGTAAAGCAGTAAACTTAATCACCCAATTAAGTCAACTCAACTGAATGAAATATGTATATAGTCATTTTGTTATTGCAATGGTTTATAAAACACATTATATCATTACACAAAAAGTTGCATGTTTCAGAACAATACTGTTCTTCGTCAGGTGATACTTTTAAAATAAATAGTGAAAATTATTTCATTTAGAAAATATAAGATGAGTTCATGTTTATTTAGAAAATTAGGGCGTAGTAGTTGGAGAATATGTTTGTAATTTTGTCAATATTGTGCAGGAATGAGAAATAAGTTGAACTATGAAGTTGAAAGTTTGGGTCGCAAAAGAAAACAGAGTAGCCTAATGTCATGGCATGACACTTTTTAATACATAGTAGGACCATACATTATTCAAATGAGTCGAAAATAATTTTTAACAGCAGGTTGGATGCCAGGTTTTTTTTTTAAATTTGGTTTTGTACTACCTCATGAGGTAAAAGGGGTGGAATGTTTAGGTTAGAATTAGAATTAAATAATTATGGTATGCTAAAGTATATTGTAGTTATGAAAACCAAATAAGTATTGTGTGGTTCATTTATTTTATTGAAATATTTTTTTTAATTTTCAAGTTATATTGAAGCATATGTTATAAATGAACAATTGTAATTAATTAAATTTTAGAAAAAATATTTTCTACATAAAACCGTCAAATCTATTACAATGCCAGTTTGAAATATACACCTGATGATTGCATAACGCATGAAACTCCGAGTCGTGCCATAGACGTAGGATAATATGTATATTTGCTAATACATATATAATACAGCTCTGTTCATATATTGAGCATTGTTTTATTAACACCTGAATAATAATACTGTACATATATACACCCTCCTCATATGTATGTTTATTAATTTATGTCACTATATATATGTATATACATACATATATATATATATATATATATGTGTGTGGGTGGGGAATGATCAGCTTATTACGTTACCATGGTTTCGACCATTTCGGTTTCGTTAGGCAATTTGGTTTGACTGATGGATTAATAGTTAACGCATTTATAAGTTGGAAACTACAAGACCTCATACAGAAAGTAGCGGTGGAGAGTGACAAAAAGGGACTACAAATAAACTTTAAGAAAACTGAATGCATGGTCATCAGCAAAAGGTGCAACCCAAAATGCCAAATACAGGTGGGGGACACCAGAATCAAGCAAGTACAAAAATTTAAATACCTAGGAAGTGTTCTAACAGGAGATGGAAAGTGCGACACGGAGATCCGAAGGCGAATTGGCATGGCAAAGGACGCGTTCCAGAAGCTGAGCAAAGTACTAACACACAGGAAAATCTCACTAGAAACAAAGAAAAGAGTGCTGGACTGCTACCTGATGTCAGTTCTTCAATACGGCAGTGAATGCTGGACAATATCATCAAAAATGAGGACAAAACTGGAAGCAGTGGTTCTACATGCTGGGGATATCGTGGACTGAGCATGCAAGCAACGATGAGGTGTTGGAAAGAATGGCAACAAAAAGGAAATTGATACTGAGCATCAGGAAGAGACAAGTGACGTTCCTAGGACACGCAATGAGGTAGGAGAGCCTGGAGAACCTGGTACTGACTGGCTAGATAAAAGGAAAGAGAGACAGAGGAAGGCAGCGGATAACATATTTGCAGGGACTGATCAGGTGGTTGATGGAACGGGGTTGACAGGAGTAACAGGAACAAACATACTAAGAGCTACAAGGGATAGGGAGATGTGGAGAACCATGATCGCCTACGTCCTGAAGGGACAGGACACATAGAAGAAGAAGAAGAAGAAGAAGAAGAAGAAGAAGAAGTGGAAGTTCAAGATAAGGGAATGTTTTGTTATTGGGAATCCTTGCATCCGGGTTTGTACGAGCCTAGAAAATACTTTCTAATGTGTCTACATACAGACATTATTTCGAACCTTTAATTTAGTAGATTTTTTCATTCTGGAAATAATACTATAACCAACATTTTCTTCTTTGCACAATATCACCACCGTTGCAAAGTTTGCCTTCTTTAATATTTTCCACGTTACTTTGGCGTCAATTTCCAAACTTAGTTGGCTAGTTTGGCGATATTTTTAAGTTTTCTTTTTATATTTCTAGTCTGGTTTTCTAACTAAATGTCTAATTTCTCTAGATGCTAGGTTTTCATTTTCCTTCAAATATGCATTGAGCACTTTCTAATTCAACTATTTACTGGTTTCAATTTAAGTGTAACCTATAACTGTTCAGCATATATATATATATATATATATATATATATATATATATATATATATAATGTGATTTATTTGTTTGAACATTATTTTGATCGATACTCATATTTAAGTAGATATTCTGTTTTTTAATTAAACAGTATTATATATTTGTATCTACTGGCCTGATTATTTGCGATAAATTTTTATTACGAAAATGTATGTCATTCGGCTGTTTAAAACCAAGTTTCGCTAATCTTCGTTAATTTCCGTAATACACACACACACACACACACACACACACACATATATATATATATATATTAAATGAACATTGTTTAAATTGTGATCAGATTGTTATGGTTTGTAATAGAAGTACATGCTGTGTAGCTTCAAAACTAATGCATTTAAACGTTTTCTTTTGTTTTTTAACATTTTGCATCCATTTCAAACTATAGTTCTAACGCTTGCTATCGCTACCAGTCCTGGTCCCACAATGCATTTACAAAAGCTGGTTGTAAGAATCTGCTAGAACAACCAGCCAGTAATCAACTAGAATAGAAGTTGAATCTAACTGACAAAAAACCACAATGTTGAAAGGTAAGTTATTTGACTTCTTCATCTCCCTCCTCTCCCCACTGCGAGAGCGTAGTGGCCGCTGGGGTGGGGAATCAGTTCCTTATCGCCTGGGCGATTATATGGGAGTAGTCGGGATAGAGCCCTTGTGATCCTAGTTCGTGATAACTGTGACTGAATAGGGCCTTGGGATGCCAGGTCACTTTGCAAAGTAATGCTGCCATTTCCAGATTTCTAATCAGATTGATGTGGCCTACATATATCTGTGATCGTTGCTCCAGGGGACATAGGCCAAGGACTTGGGATAGGGGTCTTGACTGAAGGTGCCTCAAGTTTACTCAGAAATCTACGGATCCGCAGCGTTATCCTACCTGATCCTGCACTGTTTAGGTGAATGATTCGCTGTTTCCCTCTCCCCCTGTAAAAGTCAAATTCTTGAATCCTTCTTTACTTGCTGTCCGTTACTGATTTTAATTTTGTTGTTACCTTTTTGTTCTTATTTTCCTTAAATCTTAAATTGTTTGTCACGTTCTGTCCATGAAATCTTCGGCATCCTTCTGCAAAACCATATCTATCTTGCCTTTCTTAATCTACAACGAAATTGTTCAGTATTCACAACCACATAAGAAGATTGATATTACATAGAAATTCGCTACCATTTTCTTTTATTATTGTTGTGGATTCCGGATGAGGAACCACACAAAATAATAAATAACAAAAACAGATATGGAGATAAAAAATGTAAGCAATATTTAACGTAATATACAAACTGGAACACGGGTTAGTCAAATTAGGAATACTATGAGTAGAAATAAATATACACTCCTGATCAAAAATTTAAGACCACTTAAAAATCTTTAAAAAGATTTTGTTTTTTACAGATAGATTTTAAACTCCTACCACTTAAGGTTACCAATACTACAATCTAAAAGGTTATGGAAACAAAAAGCTACATTCCAAACATTTTATTTAGAAATTTACATTTTTATAAAATGAGGCGATTTACGCATGATCAAAATTATAAGACCAGGGGAATAAATTGTTAGATATATGGTAATTCCAATGTTTTTAGTTCAGTTAGAGATTAGCAATCACTGCCTAAAGGTGTTACCATGCCTAAAGCAAGCAAACTTACCAAAGTTGAGCGTTCTCAAATTCTAGAATTCCATAAGCAAGGTTTGTCACAGCGGACGATCGCATCTAAGGTAAATTGCAGTAAAACTGTGATTTGCAACTTTCTAAAGAACAGTGAGAATTATGGAAAAGCAAAATCCTCTGGTAGGCCCAAAAAGATTTCTCCTGAATTGAATAAGAGAATAAGACGGGTTGTTATGAAAGATTCGGGACTTTCTTCTAGTCATATTCAGGCTGTCACAGATGCTGATTGCAGTCAGTCCTGTAACCATCAGACGACACTTATGACAACAAGGCATGGTAAATAAAAAGCGTAAACAAATTCCTCAGCTGCTTCCACGTCACAAGGTGGACTACTTAAAGTTTGGTTGTGAATACCAAACATGGGACGTTGAGAAGTGGAAGAAAGTCCTGTTTTCTGATGAGAAAAAATTCAATCTATAGGGTCCTGATGGCTTCCAACGATATTGGCATAAGAAAAACATGCCTTCTGAAATTTTCTCCACACGTCATAGTGGTAGAGAGTCCCTAATAGTATGGGATGCCTTTTCTTACAGAGGGACGATAGAGCTCCAGATGGTGCAGGGTTGTCAAACAGCGGCTGGTTATGTTAGCATGCTACAAAAAGTATCATTGATGACGGAGGGCCATCATTTGTGTGGGGATGGATGGTTATTCCAACAGGATAATGCTGCAATCCACGCTGCAATGCGGATCTTGACCTTTCGACAAGAAAATGGGGTCCATCTCTTGGGACATCCTGCATGCTCACCAGACTTGGACCCAATTGAAAATGTTTAAGGATGTATGACAAGAGATGTTTATCGAAATGGCAAACAATATTCAACAAAAAATGAACTTCGTTAAGCCATCTTCAGAAGCTGGAGCAACATCCCCCGCACCTTAATGGAAACGCTTATTTCTAGCATGCCCGACAGAATTTTTGAAGTCATCAAAAGTAGTGGAGGTAGAACTCATTATTAAATTTAGTTGTTGAATGTTTTCATACACTTTTTGTACAATTTCGTAGAATTTTTGTCTCTGGTCTTATAATTTTGATCATGTGTAAATCGCCTCATTTTATAAAAATGTAAATTTCTAAATAAAATGTTTGGAATATAGCTGTTTGTTTCCATAACCTTTTAGATTGTAGTATTGGTAACCTCAAGTGGGAGGAGTTTCAAATCTATCCGTAAAAAAAAATATTTCTTTTTAAAGATTTTTAAGTGGTCTTAAAATTTTGATCAGGAGTGTATACAGTCTTGAGGTGAAATAGTAGGTCAGGTTAACTGATTCTAGCTGAGTGGACCTCAGAGCAACTGCAACTACAACTGTGATTCCAGATTCAGCAAACTAAACTTTCGTACCAACTAACCAACTGTCTTGCGACTAAACTCTCCCTACATAGGTAGGATCATAAGTACACTCACTCGAGTCCATTATTATATACAAAGGAGCGATGCCAAACAATTATAACGGAATAAGTTCTGCAATCTATATCTATAAAAGTGACGAGGGTGGACGTTATGTAAGTATTTGTTTAGCTCGACGGAAGTTGCGCTCAGATGTAGATCAAAATTTTAGAACGCTAACGACACCTTGCGGATGTGCGTCTTGGTACAGTGAATATGTTTACTCGGAATAACAAACCCGGGTACCAAGTTCGAATTCCAGTTGAATTCACTTACGAACAAATACCCTTGGGAAAGGTACTAATCCGTCTCTTCCCTCTAGGTATGGGTTAAATAATAGGACAGTTTGGGTTCTTTAGCCTTGGCTGGAATCAATCTACTGCAGAAAGCAATGGCAACCTACTGCGGGATAATCTTCTACCCAGTCAGTCATGTCTTTTTCGAGACATGATCTCCCAAAGCGTGTATCACGTATATCACTTAACTGACTGAACGACATCTTGAAATTTTTCAGAAAGCCAAAAGTAGGGGTAGAAAAATATATTATCACCCTACAAAGTCAGGGATCAGTTTATGTATTGATTAGAATACAGAATCGATCACCCCAATTTATATTATCTATATCTATATATGTTGTCCTTACCCCTCCCACCTTCATCCAATAGGGCCATTCTACATTGTTATCTATATCATTAAAAGTGACGAGGGTGGACGTTGTGTAAGTATTTACTATGTAAATTCACCATATATTTTTTATTCTTATTACTAGCAGTATAACCCGGCGTTGCTCGGGTGTAATGAAAGCTTTAAAACTAATCCATGGTCCTGGAGCTCACACTCTTTAGACGTTGGCACGAAAGACTAAAAAGCAATAGTTGTTTCCAGTTAAAGCGAAACCGTAGACTGAAAGAAAAATGAATGGATGTAAGTCAAATTTTGATTTCCTGGTATCGATATCAAATAATTCTTTTTCGTCTTAAACTGAATTTTGAAGGCTAAATAAGTCCTCTGAGTAAATGGTATCATGACTGAGTCTAAGAACTACAATTATACCTACTCGGTAGGTATAATTATAGCCAAACCCGAAGCAAAAACTAAAATAAAAGGGCTAAAAAAAATAATATAGACATACAGGCAGATAAACAGACACACACACAAACATCTTGCCTTTTATATATATATATATCATCGATTTTCTGCACTATTATAAGAACGGCGACCTTGAAACTTCTGAATATTGTTTCTTATGTCTGTATCTACGAGTGCATCAAATTTGATTAAAATCGGACCACTCCTTCTATAACCCGATTTTTTCGATTATCGATTTTCGATATTTATCGGGGGAACCTCGACACAAAACCTGGCTAAGAACACTCGCAAACGCTTATAGTACAACTGTGTAAATTTTCAAGAAAATCGGTTCAGCCGTTTCGGAGTCTGTAGGTAACGGATATACACACACAGACACACACATACAGACAAAGTTCCATTTATAAATAAGTTTAGATAAACTTTAAACTGCCCGAGTGAAACCGGACTAAACTGCTAGTTTTTATAGAAATGTCAAAATTTGAGCGTATAGCATCACTTCTACAGATGCAGGCTGGTAAAATCAGCACAACTTCCTAACGAATTCTGAACCCTGTTTAAAGATGAAAGTATCAAACCTAGAAATCATTGTAAGAAACTAAACTCTTAACAAAAGCATTAGAGCAAGCGTTAAAATTACTTTAATAAAGATATAATTCAGAAAGTTGATTAAAGCTAAGATTTTTGTTATTGCAAACAGAACTGATTGTAAGTAAAAACTGGAGTCTATATTTAATAATAAAACCAATTTTAAAAACTCAACAAAAACACGACTGGCCGCCTTAAAAAATAGGTTAATAAACTTATTACTGCTAATAAAGCTGAAATCGGATCCGTTTAACTCAAGAAAATTGTAAGTGATTATTACCCAGCTACTTATCTGGGAATGTCAAAATACATACAGGGTGTTCAAGCTTACATCTCATCATTTCCTAAATTCCTTCTCTCATATATCAGTAATCAACTTAAAATGAGCCTACCGTACTTACATAACCAATATGCTGTTTATGTATTTCTCCAAATATTTCATACACGTAAACCTAATAATTGCAATTTTGATGTCGAAAATCTTTTTATTAATGTTTCGGAAAAAAAGTTTAATATACTTTATTCATAAAATCAATTGAAATGTAACCGTTAATTCTATGCTAACAGTTTCTTTTTTTTGCCCATAGAACTCTTTTGTGCTCTTGTTTCCCGGTCAACTTTGATCTTCAAAAATATAAATGCAATGTCAATCGTTATCTCCTGTCTTCTTAATATTTGTTTATTATTATTATTATTATTATTATTATTATTATTATTATGTTGTCATTTTTCATCATATTTCTATTTCTGCTATGGTCGCACTACCTGCCAAGTCTGCGGGAAGACCTCAGGCAGGTCGTGGTGTGTTGTTATGTCTCCATTTCATGTTTTTTCTATCTCCTTTAACACCCCTAGCGCTACATAGACAAAGTTCTCCTTAGTGTGTGGGCTATACTTAACAAGACAATTTTTTTGAATCTTAAGCTGGGGTTTCCAGGGATTCTTTCAATGTTTTGTCTTGTTCCATTTTTTATCATTCCAAGTGTACCTACTATCGCTGGCACGATTCTTGTTTTCAATTTCCACATTTTTTCTATTTCAATTTCCAGGTTTTTATATTTTGACAGTTTTTCAAATTTCTTGTTTGCTATGTTAAAATCTGCTGGACAAGCCATATTAATTATTAGGCAAGATTTTTATTTCTGGTTTTTAACAACATTTTCTGGCCTATTTGCTTCATTTGTTCTGTCTGTGTAGGTGGTGTGTGTGTAATCCCATAGAACGGCGACATCTTTTGTTTCTGTAACCGGTGCTGGGTGGTGTTCATACCAGTGTTTGTTTACATATTTTCCACAGTGTTTGCACATTGTCCAATGTAACTATTGCCCCACTCTATCGTGGCGATTTTTATATTAATTTGGGGCAAGTACAGAACAACCTGAGGTTAGATGGTCTATTGTTTATTGCTATTTATCACAGAACCTGCATTTTAGATCCACATTATTATGTGTAATATTTGCCTGAAAGTTCCTAGTGAAAAGACTTTGGTCTTGAGCTGCAAGAATAAAGCCTTCGGTCTCAGACTTTAATCCAGATGCACGTAACCATCGATGAGTATTAACTTTATCAACATTAAATTTATTGACACGTTCTGGATATTGGCCATGCAGAGGTTTGTCTTGCCAGCGTTGTTTTATCTGTTCAAAAGCTTTATCTTTGGCTTTCATTTTCATATTTTTTTTGCAATAGTTGGTTCTTGATTTCTGTTTTGCTTTTCTACAGAATCTACTAAATGTAAATCTTGTTTGTATTTACTGCCTTCTTTTATTATTAAATATTTTTTCTTTCTGTTTTCGTGTTGTTTGACTAATTGTATCATCCAGTCCCCTGTTGTTTCTATGTATGTTAGTAAGCCAATAGTTGTTGTCTTTTATGACAATTCTAGCTGATTAAAACATATTCCACCTTCTTTTCGGGGTATGTATAGAGGGTCTACATTTTTTGGATGATGCATCTTATGCTTAGAAAGAAGCTTTCTTGTTTTAAAATCGATTCGTATGATGTCGTTTAGAGTCCAGTTCAAGATGTTGAAACTATATTGGACCACTGGGGTAGCAAGGCTATTAATGGACATAATTCTGTTCTGAGAATTCAATTCAGTTTTTCCTATCAGTCCTAGCCTTCTATAATACTCTTTACTCACTATTTCTTTCATTTTTTATGGTGAACTTTTTTCACTCTCATTTACACCTAGGTATTTATAAGCTTCTTCTGGCTCTAAACCTTTTATTCTTACAACAGGGTCTAAGCTAATTGAGGATGTTTGTTTTTGCGATCCTCGTAAAACTGTACCTCTAGCACATTTATTCAAATTGAATTTCATTCCATTGTTTTCACTGAATCATTTTACAGTTTGCAGAATACCTTCCAGTTCTTAGCATACAACTTAGCATACAGCTTTAAGTCATCCATGTAAAATAGATGGCTTATTTTTTTTTGGGGGGGGGGGGGCTATTTTATAACCACATTCTGTCTTGTTAAGTTGACTGGTTAATGCTATTAATTATATGCAAAATAGTAAGGAAGACAAAGAGTCACCTTGAAATATACCTCTTTTGTTGTTTATTTCATCAGACTTACAGGTTCCATTTATATGATTGAGGTAAAGGATTGTTTTCCATATCGGCATTCATTGTTTGATGGAATTGATGATGACGGGTGATACCTTGTATATATTTAAAGTTATTATTATTATTATTATTATTATTATTATTATTATTATTATTTCCACGGAAGGATAATTATGATTTTCCTGGAAAAATTTTACTTTGTCATACTACAAATGATAGTAACGTCTTCAAACATAAAGGTATTGGATAATAAAATAAGGGGTAATAGATTTTAAGATTTTAAAAAAATAATAATTTTAAAAAAATGTCATTTATTTGTGAATGATTCCTGAACGTTTCATTAAAATCCAACAATCATTTGATTGTTGCGGGAATTTCCAAATTAATGTGTTTGTCACCGAAAAAAATGGGCTATGAAATCATCACGTTTCCATTGTAAAAGAGTCGTAACGTTTCTTTAGCCGCTAACTCAAATCAAAAAACTTTCTGACAAAATTTCGAAAATGTAAGAAGGGATTAAAAAGTTTTACAAAATAATTTACTTTAAAGGCTCCTGTGTTCATTGTAAACAGAAAAAAACAGCCGAGTAACGCCCAAGTGTGTAAAAGAGGCCAGAAATTTCGTTATTAGGTCGCGGGATACGACAACAAACCTACCTATTCTTACTATATTATACAGTACGCACACATATACACGCAGCTTAAGCTGCTGCTGCTACGGTAATGCTATAGACTTTCTCCTCCTACTCTCGCACTCTTTACTACCCTTCCGTTTGGCAAAGGTGAGAGAAAGGCTGAGGAGAGTAGCGTTTAAAAAGATAGAGGGGAAGGAAACGCTCGTATAGAGAGTAAGTGGCGTAACGGACGGACGAACTAAGTAAATAACTAAGGAAGGCACAATCAGTATTATAATAATAATTATTATTATTATTATTATTTTAGGTAGTTTTTCTCATATACTCTAACACTCTCTTGCGTCTTAGTAACTTTATTGCTTTGCATGGAGTGAAATGATTAAAAAAAATTATTCGCTTTCAACTCCCAAATCAACAATTTGTAAATTTTGAACTACAGAAGTCACTTTATGTTGTGGGATCTCCCCTTTTTCTATGATAATGGACTCGACTTGTGTATACATAAACTCCTGCCATAGTGAGATCCGTAAGAGATCCATAGGTTACCGTAAGATACCGAGAGATACTGAAGTTCCACCGAGAATAACATCATCCGTCGTCATAGTAGCTCTGAGTTCCACGGAATAGTATTACACAGCACCCATCAGTTCTGACGTGGACATACTAATTCCAGCACTGCTTCACTTCAAAGACTTTATATATATATATATATATATATATATATATATATATATATATATATCTATATTCTTGCTAATCGTATTCCTGGATGACTAACCTGCGTTCAATTTTGTATCTTTACGTTTAATATAACTTAATTTTCTATCTCAAATATCTGTTTTGTTCATTATTTTGTGCGGTTTCTCACCCGGAGTCCACAACACTTTATCATCATCAGGTTACCGTCTACACAAGAACTGGGTCGGAAGCGTATACATGGACTTAAATTTTCTATATTTATATGGCAATCAGTTAAGTGTCATACGCGGTACATGATTGGACGACCATGTCTCTTTTCAGACATGTCTGACTGGGAAGAAGATTTTCCCACAGTAGGTTGCCATTACTTTATGCAGTAGACTAGTTGCCAATCAAGGCTATAGGATCCAATATGTCCTGGTATTTAAACTATAGCTGGAGGAAGAAAAGGGTATTTTCGTGTAGCGAATGCAACGAATTTGAACTCGGCTTTCCGACTTCTGTTTCCGAGGCGATATCCACTGCACCACAACGCACAACGCACATCCATATGAAGCTTCAGTCAGTCAGTTAAGTGCCATACGAATTTGAAAAATACATCATTTAGATGTGCTTAGGACACATCATCAGTGATGTTACCCTGGTTCATTGACGGTTTCGGTCCTTTAAAAAAACATACCTTTTCCCCAGGTTGACCCAGCCAAGGTTGATCAGGCCCCGGCCTGTGTCCTAATCTCTATTTGCTACGTTATTGGAATGCAAAATGTTTTGGTTGCACAGAAGAAGTGGAAAAATTTCTTGAATAAGGTCGTCTACAAATAAATGAATGTCCAGTGATAATATGTACATGGTTCCAGTAAATATCCGGAAATATATTAATTGAAATAAATTGATATTCGTGATATTAATGTGAAGATCAATGGTTAAAATAGCTAAATGACTAGATAGTAAAAAAAAACTCATTAAATATACTAAAATAAATACATAAATTACGATGTGGAAAATACCATTCCATAGGGATGAAGGAATATGCTATTAAAAAGTCGAAAATCGTACCAAATACGGTAGATATGTAAATAACTAAAATTTAAAACGAATGATATTAGTGTAATATTTCTGATTAAAAAAACCCAAAAAAACAATAAATGAATAGATAAAAACTGGAGCAAAATACAAAAGTAAAGCTAATGATATTAATGAAATATTTCGGAGTATTAAAAATTGATTGATATGAATGGATAAATGAATAGATTTTAAAAAAATCGTCGCATTTGGTGGCATTAATCTAGGTTATTTCATTTCCTCGCTATGGTTTTTGGTCTATCGGACACTACCGTTATTTTGTCCCGTCCAGGTATTATTATCTCGGCATATCCAAATCCACCTGGATGACCCCAGAGTTGTATCTAGGATTGTTTGAGTCATTTTCCTCATTTTTAACCCTGTAATTCCCATTTTATTGAAGGCCAAATTTAAAGATTTCTCAGCGAAACCCCTCACACCAATTTCGATTGGGTAGCATATTGCTTGCCATCCTCGTCTTCTACACTCATCAACAAGTTCTTGGTATTTGTTTATTTTGTGTTGGTGTGCAACTTCCATGTTTTCTTCCCATGGGACTGTTAGTTCCCACAGAATAATCTGTTTTGTTAAATTCGAAAACAATACCATATCTGGTCGTAAGGAAGTACTTAGAATATGTTCTGGTAACCTTAGTCGGCATCCTAGGTCTACCATGAGTTGCTAATCTGAGGCTGAGGAAAGTACACATCTTGTGGGTCTCTTACATACTGGTCTTTTTTCGCCCGCCCTTACAAATTGAATTTTCTCTTTCTTTGGGTTAAATTTTGAACTCCGGATGGCTGTGTTGAATATTTCGGTTAGTTTCTTTCAAATTTTATCATGGCGCCAGCGATATCTCCCATCACTTAATGCCTTGGGACAACTACTAAGTATATATTGGAGTGATGCTCTTCCTGAACATAACTTGCATGAAGGAGTTTCTTTTTTTCCCCAAATATGGAGGTTCACAGGGCTTCATAGTGTATCATAAACTGCATTGATCTGGAATTTTGTATATGTGAATTCATTCCATAATATACCAAGTAGACCAAGTAATTTTCCGTTTTGTTATGTTCTCCCATCTGGTCCATACTTCTTGCTGGCTTAATCCCACCATTTTTGTGATTCTATCCTCCTCCACACTAGCTCTTACTTCATTTTGGAGAAGTTTTTGGTAATCTTTCTTATTTGTCTTGTCCATAGGTTTCCACTGGATGTAGCCTAGTCCCATTGTCCCTTCTGCAACAGTTCCTATAATTGTTTTCATTTTTAGCCTCTCTTCAGCCAACCGTAATTCTCTTCCTGCATCCCATTTCTTGCCAGTATGTACTAATATCCCGGCGTCGGCAACTTTAGGGTCTTTAGAATTTTGGTACATCAGAACTTCTCTTGTGCGAGAGACCTTAAATTCTTCGACTAACCCACTAACGGGCAGTTGTATTGGGTTTGTCTTCCCGTATAGGGCTGTGCTGCTTAGTGAACGTGGTAGGCCAAGCCATTTCCGAATAGAACTACTAATCTTCCTTTCTAGGGACTTGACCGCCGATATTGGCACGCTATAAATCGTTAATGGCCATAAAATCCTGGGAAAAATCGCGTGATGGTATAGCCAAGTTTTAAAACGACCTGTGAGCCCAGACTTATCAACTTTTTTAATCCATATTGTTAGGTTTTTGATTGTCTTATTAATGGAGGTCGTATCTTTTAACGTGTGGTGGAATACTTTTCCTAAGCTTTTTACTGGTTTCTCTGCCAGAGTGGGAATGAGTTGGTCTGCGATTTGGAAACGGAAACTTTTCCTTTTTTTATGACGACTGATCTTGATTTTGTCGGTTTTAATTTCATTCTGGCCCATGCAATAAGCTTCTCTAAGCCACGTGCTAACCACCTACATCTAGTGACAGAGGCCGCTGTAACTGTTAAATCGTCCATATAAGCTCTTATTGGGGGTTGCCTTATTCCAGATTTGGTAGTAGGACCACGACATTCCTTTTCAGCAGATTTGACGATCATGTTTAATGCAAGTGTGAAAAGCGAATCAGATATTGTGCAGCCAGTGATAATTCCCTTTTCTAGTCTATGCCAGTCCGATCTCACTGGTCCCGATGAGATCCTTATTTGAAAATTTTCATAGTAATCCAGGATAAGCGTTGTAATTTTACCTGGAACGTGATATTTTTCAAGAGTAAGCTCCACCAGTTTGTGTGGAATGGACCCGTAAGCATTAGCCATGTCCAACCACAAAACGGCCAAGTCACCTTTGTTTTCTTTTGCTTCTCTTAGCAGTCGTGTCACAATTCACGTGTGCTCGAGGCAGCCTGGTATTCCAGCAATCCCGCCCTTCTACACTGAAGTGTCAATATATTTGTTCTTTAACAAATAGTTCTCCAGCCGCCGGGACAAAATTCTGAAAAATATCTTGCCTTCAGTACATAATAAAGAGACACTTCGGAATTGTTCTATCTTTTGAATTTTCCTCTTTAGGGATCCAAACGCCTTCCGCAAATCTCCACTGTTCGGCTATTTTTCCTCTCCGCCATATTGTTTTGATTATAACCCATAGTCTCCTGAGAAGTCTTGGGCAGCGCTTGTATACAGCATACGTCAAACGGCTTGGCCCTGGAGCTGACGCCGATCTTGCTGCTCGTACGACATCTTGGATCTCTTTTCAGCTCGGTTCTCTCATGTCAAAATTTACCGTTGGAAGTTCGGGTGTGATCACTGAGTCGTTTCCGCCCAGATCTTTCTCTCTGTCAGAGTCACTTAACGTATCGTGTAGGAAAGAATTAACAGTGCTTGAAGAACATTTCAGTTGCCCTGTTCGTTTGTCACCAAGAAGCTTTTTAGCAAATCCAAATGGGTTTGCTATGAAAGCTGTTCTTTTTCTGGCTCTCTCTTTTCTCCGTTTCCTGGGCCACTCTGCTTTTCTGGTGGATTTAAGTTTATTCCTCACGATGTCGCGAAGCTCCGCGAGTGCCAGACGTTCCTCTTCACTGGCTTTTCGAAATCGTTTCCGAAGGTTTTTAATTGGGCGATCATGTCTCGAAAGAGACATGACTGACTGGGAAGAGGATTATCCCGCAGTAGGTTGCCATTGCGTTCTGCGGTAGACTGGTTGCCGACCAAGGCTATAGAACCCAATCTGTCCTGCTATTTAACCCATAACTGGAAGGAAGAGACGGATTAATACCTTTCTCAAGGGTATTTGCGCGTAAGTGAATACAATGGATTCAACTGGAATTTGAACTCGGCTCCCCGGTTTCCGAGCAGATATCCACTGTACCACAACGCACCTCTTGAAGATTACTTAGAAAATAATCATTTCGGCATTAAATATATTGATGATTTAGTTAAATTAGCGAAAGCCGAAATTAAATACTCTTTAAGCACCCTCGCCTTTAAACACACTCACCATTGAGAAGTAAAAAAAGAAAAACAGTGCTACTGTAGCGTGTGGTCTACCTCAATATATCGTCTACCCACGTGCAGCGTGGAGGCTTACCGTGTCGCTCACCTCGCGTGGCCATCAGATCAGTCGAAGTCTAACATGGATATTTATATTTGTCTCACATTTGAGCGATGATTCTGAAGAAAATGCAAGGTATTAACAGTCAGCTATTCCAGTCCCATCTTGTTCATTTTTGCTTGAAGATGATGAGAAAAAAACCCCAATGATCTATTCGTGCCACTCCCAGAAGATATACGAAGTTTTTATCGCTAAAATAAATATATGTATTGTATTTGATAGCGTGTTTATTTTTACCTCTCTGCCTTTAATATAAATATAAATAATATATAGATATATAAATATCAATATAAGGTTTAAATAAATATGTATACACATACAATATTATATTATAGCTCAATTCTATGGTAGAACTCTATAGTCGAAACGGGAGATTTTTTTATATCAACCTCGGCGGGTCATTTATTGCCAACTAAATTTTATTTATTTATTGCTGGTAATACCTTTTTCTTTCAATAATTTATTGTTGTTTTTATATAATTTTTGTGTTTAGTAATACTTTTTTCTTTTATCAAGATTCACTGGGATTTGTTTTTAAGGGCAGGGTCCCCAAATCCTACCCTTTTATTTAACCCATAACTGGAGGGGAGGGATGGATTAATACCTTTCCCAAGGGCACCAGCGCTTAAGTGAAAGCAGGGTATTCAACTGGAATTCGAACTCGGCTCACCGATTTCTCTTTCCGAGCCGATATCCACTGCACCACAACACACATCCTATTCTTACAGCACCTGGTATTCCCAAGTCGTCACCCATCTAAGTAATGACCAGGCTCAAGCGAAACGGGGGGGAGGGTAAACCAAAAATCTATTCTATAATTTATATATGAACTGAATATTAGTAATAAGACCTTTTCATTTGGTGTCGTGTTTGTTCCTAATAGTTAAAATTTCAAAACAAAACTACGTTAATATATAAAAATCTACGAGTAAATTGTCTGATTAATGATCCTCGGATATAAAAATCAGTCAGTCATTTTAGTGCTTTACGGGATACACGTTTGATCGATCATGTCTCTTTTGATCCATGACTGACAAGGCAAAAGATTTTCCGGACATTAGATTGCCGTTTCTTTCTGGTTGCTAACCAAGGCTATAGAACCCAACTTCGTTCAACCCATAGATGAAGGGAAAAGAGATGGGTTAATACCTTTCCCAAGAGTATCTGTGCATAAGTGAATACAACGAATTCAAATGGAATTCGAACTCGGCTCACTGAGTTCTTATTCTGATGGATGATTCAAATAAGCATCTAACTCATATAAATTTGATTAACGTAAGAAAAACTTTTATTCACATTTTCTCAAATTATATCGTTAGCAAATAAAATTAGTTCAAAGAATTTTTGAAAAATAATAAAATGAACAATTCTAATATAAATAAAAGTATTTTTTGTAACGTTTTGATCAATTTCACTCCATGCAACACAGTAAAACCACTAAGACACAAGGGTTATTGGATGTGGAGGAATTACAAAAAGGAACACTAATAATGAGTGAAACGAAAAAAGTAATCCTAAGGGGAATAGATGCACTTGAATTTTCTAAGATTAAAGTTAGCTGGAAAGCACAGAGCCGGAAGGGAGTTCCACAAGGGAGAAGCACAAGAAAATAAACTGCTAGGAGAAAATCTATGGTTAACTAATTTAATTTGAATAATTTAATTTTGCAGATTGTAGCTATCAAAGAAGCAATTATACGAGAGGGAGTTTCACAGGGGCGAAATGGGATAAAAGAAACTGTTGAGTAGAAGTGACGGTTACAAGAGGTAGGAACTTGATACCAATCCAGAAAATTCATGTTGGGGCACCAGAGAAAGAAACCCGTGAGAACAGAAATTTCGATTTACATATATATTTATATCTTGTAGATAGTTGATTTTCTAAGCGCCGCTTAGATAAGGCGGAAAGTACAGGGTACTCAGTGAGGATTGAACTCACTACACAGTTGTAATGGGTTCTTGTGAGACAAGATTACTAACTATTAGTCACGTCGAGTTGACCATATCTTACAGATATATTTGTATTATATCGTAATTTTTATACATACCCACTCAAAACATACTAATAGCATTACTACAAACTATGAACACAGGTTTAAGATATTACATCACTTCTGCATCTATCTAAAAATCTATACTCCATGAATCCAAAATGTGTCTACCAATAGGTATAATTAGTTAATTTAAAGAATCTTCAATATGTTCATAACAATATAATATCGTTTTCTCTATATGCACTACATTCTATTTTACTTCATAATTAATCTATTATAATTATGTTTTCCACATTATTATTATGTCATTTTTCATCATATTTCGATTTCTGCTTTGGTCTCACTACCAACTAAGTCTGCGGGGAGACCTAAGGCAGGTAGTGGCGTGTTGTTATGACTCCATTTCATGTTTTTCTATCTTCCCTATCATCCCCAGCATTACATAGCTAAAGTTTTCCTTAGTGTGTGGGCTGTACTTAATAAGACAATTTTTTGTATATCTCTTAAGCTGGGGTTTCCAGGGATTCTTTCAATGTGTTGTTTTGTTCCATTTTTTATCATTCCAAGTGCACCCATTATTACTGGTACGATTTTTGTTCTCAATTTCCGGGTCTTTATACTTTGACAGTTTTTCGAATTCCTTGGTTGCTATGTTAGAATCCGCTGGACAAGCCATATCAATTAATAGACAAGTTTTTTTTTTTGGGAGGGGGGGGGTTAACAATAATGTCCGGCCTATTTGCTTCAATTTTTCTGTCTGTGTAGATGGTGTAATCCCATAGAATGGTGACATCTTCTATTTCTGTGACCGGTGCTGGACGATGTTCATACCAGTGTTTGTTTACATATTTTCCATAGTGTTTGCACATTGTCCATATTATTGTACGTTACTTATATTACTTAATTGTAATTTTGCAATGATATAAT
This sequence comes from Ascarosepion bandense, assembly GCA_037127315.1. NCBI lineage: Eukaryota > Metazoa > Mollusca > Cephalopoda > Sepiida > Sepiidae > Ascarosepion > Ascarosepion bandense. The sequence continues at coordinate 3,801,769 of JBBBDQ010000264.1, forward strand.
ATGGTACTTTATATAATTACCATTATAATATATAATACTTTAATGTATGTTTTAATATTTCTATATATTACTTATATTATTTAATTGTGATATTGTAATAAGTTAAATACATAGATATTTAATATTTTAATACATATTATTTCATTGAAATATTCTAACCGTTAACAACAATATTTATTAATTTATTTATAAAACTTTGCTTAATAATTGTCTACACTCTTTCGCTAGAATTTTAAATAGAAATGTATTTCGTTTTATCATTCACACACGCACACACACTTTACCGACTCATAAACACATACATTCATACATGATTCTCTTGTCATATTTTATTTTAAAAAAGGAAATTGCCCATTGCTTGATACTTTATACATTATTTCGCTACAATTTTGAACAGAAATGTAGCTCGTTTTGTCATTTACACACATACTAATATTACCGATATATAAAGACTTAATTTGTCTATGGTTTACATACGCTTGACACATGCATTATTTTCGCATGCATACACATATATTTAAAATAAATATTTATTAGTTTTTATTACACGTGACACACACGTATAAACAGACATAAGTTTTTTTTATCTACATTTAAAAATATTCATTCATTGCTTTATTACACGTGGCACGTATCTAGCAAAATGAAATGAAACCACAATCAATATACTGTCTGTTCTTCTGGACTTTTTTTTAATATTAGAAATTTTTTAAAAAATGTTAAATAATTCGTTTTTAAAAAATCTCTGAAGAAGCTACTTAAAGTGAAACATGTTAAACACACTTTTTCCTACGCATTCTTTACTTATTCTATTCATCTGGTCGGATTTCAATCCATATATTCAACTCACACACACATACTCACATACACACACACAGATAGATAGATAGATAGATAGATAGATAGATAGATAGATAGATATTTTTCCATTTGTAAACGAGTTATTACACACCTGGGTTTCTATCATGAGTGGTGTCTTCAGGCGATTTTCAATATTGAAAAACGCCTGAAGACACCACTCATCGTAGAAACCTAGGTTGCGTAATAACTCATGTACAAATGAAAAATATTCAAAAGTCCTATAAAATAATTGTATTGAACATTTCTTAACACAAATGTGCACTGGTCTAATCTTATTATAACCAGAAACTAATTAATTAAACAATCAATATAGATAGATAGATAGAGAGAGAGAGAGAGAGAGAGAGAGAAAATGACAGGAAGAGAGATAGAGCCAGATAAAAAAGGGGGAACATGAGATGATGGTCATGCAAAATTTAGGTACCTAGATAGAAAAATAGAGATCAAAGACTAATAATAGTGACCAGCTCTTTTATCGATTTATATGATTAAGCAAAATTAAATAATTTAGAAAGAAAGACTTTTTAAAGGAAATACAAGAAAAGGGTGTTAAAATCAGGCGTCAAATTTAATCGAAATATAAATCGGAAATAAAAAAGACAAGCTCTATGAGAATAATGACCGCAAAAATTAATCATGAAAAGCTTTCTATAAAACGCAAACAGGAACAAACGGGAAGCCAAAGAAACAATTAATTTATTTGGCTGCCAAGTTTCGTTTTTCATGTGTATGTGTGTGTATGTGTTTCTCCCCCGTTGGCCCGAATTAATACCGAAATGTAAACAAAAACTCCAGCATGGGAAATATTAGTGCATTTGTACGTCTTTTCCTTTTCGAATCAGATTAACAACGTCAAGAAACGTTTCATTGCATAGACAAGTGGGCTACACCGACAAACCTCACCCTCCCATAAATTTCCAAGTCCGCAGAATAAAGTATTGAGTTTATCTATTACTGCTCATTTATCCATGTAGGTCTTCACAATAATGTGATCTGTGGCACGCGGCTCGAACCGTGTCTAGGAAAAGACAGTCTCTGTTAATTCCCTCGCCTCCTCCAACATTTTTGCTTTGATTTTGACCAACTCTGTCTTGACAAAATGTTGACAGAGTTTGAGATTAAGATGTACACAGAAGGTGCAAATAAGAACTGGGGAAACAGATCAAGATTGGTGGGGGGTCGGGTAGATTTGCAAGTGGCATTGATGGAAGAGATAAACTAAAGCCATAGGGATATACACTTATCATTTTGCCCAGAGAAAAAGGATTGCTGAAACACGGAGGAAAGAAGAATGAAAGCGATAGAAAACTGGAAGTTTGTTTGATAGAGAAAGAAATTAACAACCTACGATAGATATAAAGAAGTGCCTCTAATCTGCCTGGATAAATGCCCACCATATATTATTATTATTATTATTATTATTATCTATCCACCATAGTCTCTGTACATCTATCTATCTATCTATCTATCTATCTATCTATCTATCTATCTATCTATCTATCTATCTCAGTCTGTTCATGCAAATATAATGTTTTTCACTGATTGGTGTTTCCTTTAGCATTCTGACTCCAAAGTTTTGTAGACAGATCCTCCAGCAATCACTCTGTCCACTCGTCATTATGTTGCCACAATTAACTGTTGAAATTTATTGCTTTTTCCCTCACATATGCATTTTTAATTAGTGCAAGATTGATTTCTTTTCACAGTGTGTGTGTGTGTGTGTGTGTGTGTGTGTGTGTGTGTGTGTGTGTGTGTGCTGCTACGTGTGCTTTGGTGTGCTCATGCGCCCGCTAGTGCGTATGCGTAGAATGTCGTGGTCATATATTGCAAGTTATGTTAAATTTAACCAACAAGGTCTGTTAATGCAATATTTACTTGAAGTTTTCCATGAAAATTGTCAATAAACCGTCCATAGTTGATGTTTTAGTTCTCTTTTCCCTCTAATATTTTCAAATGCTTCAATCAATATATAGAATTCTGTGTTCTTTGTATCGTAATTAAAAGGTCTTTATCTAAATTCTTCCACTTTTTTTAGTTCAAATTTAAATAAAGTTGCATAGTATAAATAAGTCCAGATTTAGAACGGTTTAAATTGTTTGAGGACATCTTCAAATATTAATTATTTTATGCCTATTTTTCTTCTTTTAGTCTTGTGGTGCAGTGGATATCGGAACGGAATGAGAATTCGAGGATTAACCCGTTTATTTTGTTGGAATTTTTTACCTTCACGATCCATTTGGATGCATAAAATACAGTATTTAAAACAAAAAATATTACCAGCTAGTTAATGCTTTCTGTTGTTGCCCGTTACTACGCCACCCATTTTTCGCTATTCATTCATGCAGGTAGGCGCCTTTTGTCTCTGCTCGTAATGAATGCAAGTATATCCTAAACAGTGCTAGGCTATTGTTTGCTCATAGAATGACGCAGAGTATAGCACCTCACAAGTACTTGCAGCTCTGTAAAAGTGTGCTTAACAACAGTAAACCCTTGATCCCCCTTATTCAATAATCTTGAGGTACTCACATCTACAGCATACAATCTTTGCTCGCAAATTCTCTTTCAAATCCACACTTGACTCGTCTGCTGTTCCCCTACACGACTTCCCACCTAGAACCGAGGCCCAACTGAGACATGTTTATATAACCCCGTCTTTAACATTATTCTTAAGTGTTGCGGATTCCGGAGGAGGAACAGCCAAAATAATGAACAACCAAAACAGATATGGAGATAGAAAAGTAGGTTATATTGAACGGAATATACAAACTGGAACGCGGGTTAGTCAATTGAGGAATAGTATTTGTAGAAATAATTATATACAAATCTTGAAGTGAAATCGTTAGAAAAAGTATGTCCGGGTAATACTTCGGTATCTGTCGGAACTCTTCGATAACTGCAACGGATCTCTACGATTACTCTCAACTGTAAACCTGCAACTACAACTGAGATTCCAGATTAAGATCACTGTTCTCCCTATGGCAGTCCATTATTTAATACAAAATAAAGGAGATCCCACAACATTCTCACAAGACTCTATCCTAGGTCCTACACTTGCCTTGAACTTCATCAATGATCTTCCTAATGTAATCAGTTTCAAAGTCGGCATCTATGCAGATGACACCATCTACCCTCGTCTCAATAAGAAATCTACCAAGACTAACAAAGTAAATCTCGCTGCTGCTCTTACTTACGACCTTCAATCTATGATGAATTGGGGTAAGAAATGGATTGTAAATTTTAATGCTTCCAAAAGAAAGGTTTCCTACCTTCCATCATGTTGTGGATCCCCGGAATAAGAACCGCACAAAATAAAGGAACAACAAACAGAATTTAAGATAGATATAAAAAAAAAAATAGTATATTAAACGTAAAGAATACAAAATTGAACGCAGGTTAGTAATCCAGGAATACAGTTAATAAGACGGATACATACAATGTCTCTGAAGTGAAGCCGTAGTAGAATTAGTATGTCCGCCTAAAGGGTGCTGTGTAACAATATTCTGTTGAGTGGAGCTCAGAGCTACTATGAACTACTGACACTGTATCTCTCGGTGTCTCTCGGATCTGACGTTATCTCGCGTGTCTGACGATGTCTCATGTTATCTGACGTCTTGCATCTATGCAGGAATATATGTATACTCTAGACGAGTCTATTATCCTGGAAAAAGGGGAGACCCCACAACACATCAGCATGGACCACGCTAGTCTCCCAGAAAGCAATACACTGCGCCTTCTCGACGTCACTCTCTCAGGCGATCTCAAGTAGAATGACTTCATAGAATCAATAGTTACATCTATTGCTAAGAAGTTTGGGTCACTGTGCCAGGCTCGAAAATTTTTCTTATCAGAATCCATCTTGCACATTTAAAATCTACCATTCGTCCGTGCATTGAATACTGTTGTCATATCTGATCGGGTGCTTTTTTCTATTTATCTCTTTTGCCCGTCCTCATGAATTTACTCGAGCAACTAGATTGACAACTAGTTCCCACTATTTTACCGTCAAAATAAGAAAATGTAACCGCCACTTCTGCTCCCTCAGATTCTTTTCTCGCACTTCCTGCATGTGGAATTCCCTTCCGTATACTTGCTTCCCTGATAACTACGATCCTCAAAAGGTTTAAGTGCAACGTTAACTGCCATCTTCTATTTTCTTGACACCCATCTCTCTTTTATTTTTTCTTCGATATTCCCTGTACTTTCTATTTTCTCTCTTTTTTTTTTTGCTCCCCTCTTCTCTCGCTGTAATCCCCTGCGCACCAGTGGTCAAACCGACTTGCTTTAGTTGAAACGATTATGAAAAAAGAATTATATGTTCAAAAAGTTTTAGCTGTCTCTTTCTTATTCTAAGCATGAGTGATTTTTAATGTCATTTCTTGATTCTTTACTCGCTTCGTCCACGGATTTCTCAGTATCCTTTTATAGAACCATATTTCTGTTACCTTCCGTTTTCTCTTTTTCTTTAGGGAGCTTGTCCAGCATTCACTGCCATATAAGATATTGAATAACACACCGCAATCCAGTATTCGTAGTTTTCGTCTTCTGTTATAACACTCACCATGCATTTAAACACTTATCACTTATTTAAGCAATTTTCAAATATTTAAACATTTTCCATATATCTAAATACTTTTCACATATTTTCGACATATTTAAACGGTCATACATTTAAACACTTACCATATCTTTAAACACTTATATATTTAAAAACTTATCAAATATTTAAACACTCACCATATATTTAAACACTTGCCATGCATTTTAAATTCTGTACTTGTTGACATGGGATGTGCGTTGTGATGCAGTGGATATCGATTCGGAACGACGAATCGGGGAACCGAGTTGGAATTTTACTTGAATTCATGGCATTCACTTACGCACAAATACCCTTGGGAAAGGGTATTTGTGCGTAATTCGTCACTTCCCTCCAGTTATGGGTTAAATAATATGACAGATCGAGTTCTATAGCTTTGGCTGGCAACCAGTCTACCACAGAAAGCAATGGCAACCTACTGCGGGATAATCTTCTGCCCAGTCAGTCATGTCTCTTTCGAGACATGATCGCCCAAGCGTGTATCACGTATGGCACTTGACTGACTGACATAGTCTTTATTGTTTCGATAAGTCTGCAAATGTTCTAAGCTAGGTTTTGTGTCGAGGTATTCCCGATAAATATCAAAAATCGATAATCGAAAAAATCGGGTTATAGAAGGAGTGGTCCGATTTTAATCAAATTTGCTACACTCATAGACAAAGACATAAGAAACAATATTCAGAAGTTTCAAGGTTGCAGTTCTTACAATAGTGCAGAAAATTTGATAACGATACCAGGAAATCAAAATTAGACTTACATCCATTCATTTTTCTTTCAGTCTACGGTTTCGCTTTAACTGGAAACAACTATTGCTTTTTAGTCTTTCGTGCCAATGTCCAAAGAGTCTGAGATCCAGGACCATGGATTAGTTTTAATGCTTTCATTACACCCGAGCAACGCCGGGATATACAGCTAGTTAAAAATATAAAATGTCGACAATTTATGCATCGCACCCTATAGTGCATCACATAAAGTTAAAAAAATAACATAAGGAGCCTTTGCCATGAAAACAAAATAGTTATGCTCAATTATTTTTACCGTGGTGGCAATTTACACATTGTACCCTGTAGTGCATCGCATACATTTTAAAGATAACATAAGGAGCCTTTGCCATGTAAACAAAATAGTTATGATCAATTATTTTTACCATTCGAACTAATGTACTCGTCTTTTGCCTCACCTCTTTAAAACCCTTGGAATAAAACAGTTAGTTGAAGATCACATCAGCCGAAACGCAGAGATGAAAACAAACTCAACTATAAAGATACAAATGGGTTTCATTTGTAGAAGCGGATACAAAATTTCATCTCGAAAGTTACTGCAACTGTATGAACTGCTTTGAAAGTGAAACTAATTATTTGCGTTTAATACATTCTTATTAGGTCGGAAAGATAATCAGACAAGAATTATAATATCAAATTAGGCAAAAAAAAATCTATAGAGTTTCACATCCAACTATAAATGTTAAAATATACTTTAAAAAAATATATACTTTAAAGCCCATAAATATATTCATACTTTTAGGTAGGTATAGTAATTGAAAGGTTGTTCATTATCGCCTTACTAATAATCTTATTTTGATTATATTGACTGATTTGTGTTTTACTGTATTTGTAGTTTATTTTAAAACCGTATCATAGTTTAACATTTTAAGAATATTCATTTTTTGAGAGTGAAAAGCAATTTTTTCGAGATAATAATACTTTTTCGATACAATTCCTCTTTTTTTTCCATCGCTGAAGAGAGAATATATGGCTTCGTATTTTTAAAAATGCTATTTACGTTTAGGTGAACTCGATTATAATTTAAAATCGATCTTCGATTTCTCATTCAGAACCTTTTATAATCACATCACCTGCACTCATAGCACCTGATATACCCAAGAGGAGACCCATCTAAATGCTGACGCTATATGCTTAACTTCGGTGATCGGACGAGAACCGGTGTTTTGATCATTATGACATATGTAATATAATCGATCCTGACTTGGCAGTCCGCCTTCAGTCACCGACGTGATGTGGCTCCCCTCAGTCTTTTCTACAAGTATTTTCATGACAACGGCTTTGATGGGTTTTTTCCCTGGTACCCTGACCAGTTGCATTTATTCGTTTGTGGAACTCACTTCCATTTGCTTGCTTCCTTGATAGCTACAATCCCCAAATGCAAAGTCAGTTGACTGACGCCAAATCGGTCGGGTTTCGAGCCTGGGTTGTGTAGCAATCGGAGTCTAACCGTACTGATGAGCTGTGATACAGCGAAACAGATCTGTCTGCGGATGACAATATATATATATACGACTGAGAAGATGAGAAATGAAACTGAGAAATTTAAGGAGATGCAGTTGATAATCAAGAGAGGGTAATATGCAAGAGAAACAGACATATGACAGAGAAAATAATAGATAGATAGATAGATAGATAGATAGATAGAGAGAGAGAGAGAGAGAGAGAGAGAGAGAGAGAGAAATAGAAAGGATGTGGTAGATAGAATTGAACGTAAGAAAAAGTGTGAAAGGGTCAGAGAGATGCAAATAAGAAAGAGTAATATCCAACTGAGAGGGGGAGCGATGCAATTAAAAATTTAGAGAGAGTGAGATGTAAGGAAACAGATACGGCAGAGAAAGCAGAAGAGAGAAAAGCAGTTCAGAAAATCAAGAGGGATGAAAGAGAGAGAAAAACAAGAAATATATTCGGATAATCAGAAAGTAATGTTGCAATTTTTTTGAAGTCGGGATAAAATTTATTTTTCAAGAACATAATTATCACTATTAGAAATGATAAAAAACGCTGATGCTATCCATTCCTTTATTGACTGTTGAAAAAAACAAACACGTTGTGCAGAAATTCCATGTCAGCATATACACATTACTTTCAATGCCAAACGTCGAATATGGTAGGTTCAGTCCAGTACAAACTCTAAGAATAAACTAATACAGTCCCTGCATATATTAAGTGACTAGAACGAAATAAGAATTTTCAAAAATAAAACATTTTATTTATCTTACTGATGTGGACCGGCGATGGGACCACGAAATGATAACTCGAAACACGGTGGTGAGGTTAACCACATATATTAAGTTAAAAATAGATACAAGAGAAAAGAGTAAATATAAACTTGACTTACTAGTGACTGACAGACAGACAGACTGTGCTGAACTGAACTGAAGCCACGAGGGTGATTAACTCTCAGTTAATATACTGGTAGGAAGAGTCCATAGTTAAGTGGGTAACGCCCCACAACACTTACATACATACAGACTATTGTCTTCATTGTTGTTGTTATTATCATATCGTTTCAGGCAATGTATCATCTCTCGTTCATCAGGCCCCTTTTGACCCAAATAACCTTCAGATTTTTTTTTTTTTTACCTGAACCCTTTATGTAATCTGCAGTGATAGATTGACCTCGTTCTGCTGACTGATGACATTTTACACCTAAATTCATTATTCACGGCAAAAAAAAGAAAAAAGAAAGAAAAAAGAAAACAAATGATTATTTTCATAAGAAAATTTTAATAACTTCAAATAATCTCATCATAATTTTGTTCTTGATAAATATCTTTAAATTCTGTTACAATTAAATGCGTTTTCATTATAAATATATTTTGAGATGATTAACAGACTGAAATGATGATGATACGGAAAGTATCAGACTAACTAAAAGTAATCCCCGGAGATAAATGTTCTATCTCTGCTTTCAACAGATGAGTTCTTTTTTAAGGGGCAGTGGGTTTCCCGTGGTAATTGGTGAGTAGTGTTACGTGCCTTGGATTAAAAATGAAATCAAGGGATAATATGTTAGACTTGAAGAAGTCAAAATTGTGAAACAAAAATACGTTAAAGAAAAAGGCAAAAGAGATGGAAAGATGAAGATAAATGCAAATGGAGAGGGATGAAGAATGAAATTCGGGAAAAGAAAAGAAAAACAAAATATAAGAGAAAGAAGAAAATTAAAGACAATAAAATAATAATAACAATTCAAATGAGTTATTCATTATTCATTCTTGCTTCAAGGAAAAACAATAAAAGCAACTTGTATTGCGGAGAAACTGAGTGTATGCTCGAAAAATTGAAAAAAAAACAAAAAATCCTAGACTTTTTTCTAATCGTTTCACCCCAAGCAAGGCAATACTGTGACAGGTGCCCAGGGGTAACAATGACAGGAGAGGGTTGACAGTAAATTAAACAGCATAAGTGATGTTGTAGAACGCATAAGACAAAGGTGGGAGTCACGAAGATAAAAGATGGCAACTTAAGTTGTATTTAAACTTTTGGAGATTATAGATATCATGGAAACATAGGGAAAGGAATTCCACAAGCGGAAAATGAGAATAACTGCTTGAATTGAATTAGCGATTACATTCGCCTGTTTTGACGATAAAAGGGTGGAACCTAATTGCCAATCTAGTTGTACGGGTATACTGATGAGGTCAGGGAACCAGGTATTAAAGCTCGTTAGAGCTGAAACCGTCAAAATACTTATAGAAACGACAGAGGGAAGCCACATTCCATCAGTAAGAAAGTGGCTGAAGGCGAGCAGCCAAATCGGGACCAGTTACATGGTAGATCCTTCTTTGGGTTTGGTCGAGAACACCGAGATCAACAGCAAGAGCACTTCACCAGATATGGCAACAGTATTCAATGCAACGACGAATGGTAGATTTATAAATGTGCAAGATGGATTCTGACGAAAAACCTTCCTGGTTCGGTTTAGCGACCCAACCTTCTTAGCAGTAGAGGTAGATATGGATTCAATGTATTCCTTCCACTTGAAATCGACTGCGAGAGTGAGGCCAAGGGGGCGCAGTGTATTGCTTTCGGTGTGATTAATGTGATCCATATTAACGGAAAGTAGAAAAACTTCCGTATGATGGTTACAGAAGAGAAGCTTCGTTTTGAAATGTACAAACTATTTCTCACCCTAATCCATCGCCGATTGGAAGTTCTTTTCAAGATCAGACGCTAGACTTTTTCAGCCCAAGCAGATGTCTTATTGAGACGAGAGTAGAGCGGTATTACCTGCGTATATGCCAACTTGGGAACTGACTACATCAGGAAGATCATTGATGGATATCAGGAAGAATGTAGGACCTAGGATAGAGCATTGAGGGACACCTGCGCTCACATGAACGGGTTGGGAAGTATGCCTGTTCGGAACGACCATCATTTTACGATTTGACAGGAACAGTTGGATTTAGTCGAACAATCGCCCAGTTATACCATAGCTTTATAGCAAGCAAGCCAAACCATATCAAATGCTTTCGAGATATCCAGGGAAACAGCCCTGGTTTCTCTGTTCTTATCAACGGCCTGATATATGTACTCGGAGATGGTCGTTAGTACATCAGTTGTAGACATAGGGAATTTGTTTTAAAGATAGGATGAAGAATTTAGAGGTACGTTAGAGAACAGTCATTTATCAATCTTGGTAATAGCTAAACTAAATAAATAACTTTTTTTTAAACATTTCAGAAGCGTTTTATTTGTTTTCTATAAACGACACAATTTCATGGGTAATAAACTAAAATATATATATATATATATATATATATATATATATATATATTAATACGATCTTTTGTGATTTATCCCCCAATCTTTTTTTTTTTTTTTTTTGCTGGGGTGTTATGACCAAGATATATATTGTGACGTAAATTAAGAAATATACATATGATTGTGTACATAAGTATAGTATTATTCTTCAGGTGTTAATAAAACAGTGCTCAATGAACGAACAGAGCTGTGTTAGATAGATAGATAGATAGATAGATAGATAGATAGATAGATAGATAGATAGATAGATTATACTAAGTCTGTGGCACAGCTCGGAGTGTCATGCGTTATCAAGACTAAAATAAAACTATGAAGCTAAATATGTCTCTCTCTCTCTCTCTCTCTCTCTCTCTCTCTCTCTGTCTGTCTATCTGTCTCTTTTCTTCCTCTCTGTCTGTCTGTCTCTGTCTCTGTCTCTCTCTCTCTCTCTCTCTCACTCACTCTCTAGATAGATAGATAGATAGATAGATAGATAGATAGAATTCGATATCTTTATAGGGTGAAATGTACCAAATGTCGGAGCTAGAGCGTACACACAAATACACCCCCCCCACACACACATATATATATATATATATATATATATTAAACAGTGAAAATTGAACCATTACGTTTGTTTACTGGTGGTGAAATCTGATCTAGGCATAAGAGATGCCCGTTGAATTTAGATCATCGGAAAACACTGGAAATGAAAGAATTAATTCTTAGCAAGTAAAAATCAAAATAGCGCTGAGTAAGTCAGACACTCGTGATAATCGCGTGATAGCCTGGCTTATAACCCTCCGGGTTTCCTATATAAGCTCGTACTAATGCTGAAAATGTTAATTGGAGTGAGACGAACGACAATAGCCTGGCTTATAACCCACCGGGTTTCCTATATAAGCGCGTAGTAATGCTGAAAAAGTTAGTTGAAGTGAGACGAACGACAATAGCCTGGCTTATAACCCACCGGGTTTCTATATAAACGCGTAGTAATGCTGAAAAAGTTAGTTGGAGTGAGACGGACGGCAACTGTGGAAGCGTACGGTTGCGTGAGATCGGATCTTCCCTATGAGGGGGGGTGCTGAAAAGTTAGAGACGAGAACCATGTGAGTGTACGGTTGAGTAAGATCGGATCACCCCTCATCTTGCTGGAGTAAGGTTGCTGACAATTCGGACCAATCAACCTCCTAACCGAAGACGTCTTTGAAAATGGAGAGTAAAATGTTTTATATTTGGTCCTATTCTTTCAGACGGAGGCTTTGTTGCAGATTGTATTTGTTGTTACTGGCGGTGACGACGGAAGGACAAGGAAGAGAAAGAAGATTGTGAAATGATTATGGGAAACTGATGTTTTGTGAAGAAGTCGGATTGAGGGTTCCCGACAAGGAGATTATGATTCGAAAAGTTTCAGCGTCGCCTCGAATTTATTTGCGGATTGTTGAAATTTAAAAGTCGGCAAGGACTTTGAGAAGTATCGTCGTCGTAGTGGTCGCATTGAACAATCGCTGAGGATATGAAACATAATGATTGTCACTAACCCGACCACAATCGGAATTGCATCATCCGTTCAGCGCCTTTGAAAGGCACCGTGGTCCCAGCATTTTAATTGAGAAGAATTGACTCTGTCAAAAGAGTCTGGAGAACATTTTTGAAAAGAGTTATATATCTTCTGAGACAATTTAACAACAATTTAACCATACACACACACACACACTCTTTCTGTCTAGAATCTAATGTATGAGTTGTTATGCCAAAAACGTTTACTTTCTGTCACCTTTTTCTTTTTCTATTCTTTTCTTATATATAAAAGAGATTAACAATGCAACCATTGAACAGTTGTTTTTCATGCTTTCTGCGGATATTATTTTTTTTCTTTCTATTTCTTTTTGCTGTATTCTAAAATGTTTAACACAGGCTCTCCAGCCGTGTCTACATCTTCAGTCGACCCTGAACAAACAACGCTCCTTCTTGCTTGATCAAATAATCACAACGTGGGCAGAAAGCAGATTTAAACCAACGGAACGGTCAACTAACCTACGGCTGCTCAGGGACCTACGGCCAACTCCTTGAGTTCGGTTATGACCGAGCAGACCCCTCAACCCGAAGAGGAAGACGCCGGAGGTTGGGGGCCAGGGTGGAAGAGTTAGATTTGGTGCACGTTGTCCAGAATAGGCCCGTAGAGTGTTGGAAGTGTTAAATATACAGTCCAGTGATCAGGATAACCCCGGGGGTAAAAAAGAGTTACATATACAAGAAATTTTAATATATATATATACACTTTTCTTTTCACATATATATGACATTTTAATATATATATATATATATATATATATATATATATATATATATATATATATATATATATATATATATATATATATTATGCTCTCATTACGATTGAATTCTCTGGGGAAGAAAATTTTTTAAAAAGTTTTCACTTTAGCTATATGCATGACTCTTCAGAAATGCATTGATTTCTCTCGGTGACTGGCGTGTGTAAACACTGCTGATATACAACACGTTAAAAATTTCCTTCTTTCATGCTATGCGTCGATGGCTTAGGGGGTAGCGACTCCGACTAACACCAAATCGGTCGAGTTTCGTTCCAAACTAGCTACACTGATGAACTGCGAAACAGGCTTGTATGTGTATGACTAATATAGATAGTTGTAAATAAATATCAGTTTATATATACATTTTTTCTTCTCCGTGTTCGTCACAAATATAAACAATTCTGTGTCCTCCCCTTTGACTTTTTTTTAACTCTCGCGATTTTAGTTTCCTGTTCCATTTTACGTTTTCAGTCTAAAGCTAATTATACTATACATTCAATAAATTAATAGATTTACTCCCAAGATTTATAATTTATAACGCCCTTAAGCAACTCCTGTACAAAAAACAAAATTCAAATCAAAAAACTTTCAGTTCATAATATGCAGCTGATTATCGCATCAAACTCCCAGTTGTACATGAAATGTAAAATAATATATATATATATATATATATATATATATATATATCCTACGTCTATGGAACGACACAGAGTTTCATGTTTTCATGTGTATCAGATGTATATTTCAGTCTAATAGATTTGAATTTAAGTTTACTCGATGTTCATGGGAATTAAATCTCATAAAGTTACGTTACTGCTTTTTTTTATTAACAAGATTAAAAATTTAAATATTCTAGAGTTACATTTGGATAAAAATTATAAAATTTAAATTCAACATTTAAAATTTAAATTTAAATTAAAAATGAAATGCAGGGATTAGAAATCGTAACTAAATTCTAACATTGCAATGGAAAAGGAGAGAAATGTAATCTATGCCTTTTTAGAAAAACTTGTTATCTTAAACCATATCAAGAATCCAAATTTGCTTAATAGAAAAAGGGATTTAATGATCTCTTGCTGTCATAGATAAAAAATACTTACTTAAATTCTTAGACCCAGATTGATATAGAGCCCTCTTTAAGCTTGCCTATTTTTTCTTTCTTTCTTTCTTTTTTCTTTCTTTCTTTTTTCTTTCCTTCCTTTTTCTTTCTTTCTTTCCGCCGCAATATTACTTTTAACAATTATGTATTAAAACCCTTTTATTTTTCTTCTTACATTTTTATTCTTAATACTAAATTTTACCTCTTAATTTTTCTTTTCATTATTCTTTTCTTTTCTTTTCTTTTCTTTTATTTTATTTAAAATTTTCAATTTCTAATTTTCCCTACATTTTTAGATACATGTAATATTTGAATAATTAACTTTCAAGACTCATAATTTACGTCCCTTTGATTTTTCTCTTTGATTTTATTTATTTATTTTAGTTTTAATTTTAACTTTTAAATTTAAATTTTAAATTTTTATCGACCTATAACCGTACAATATTTAAATTTGTAATCTTGTTATTAAAAACGCAGAAACTTAAATTCATAAGTATGAATTCCCATCAACATCGAGTGAACTTAAATTCAAATCTATTAAACTGTCAGTTTGAAATATGCACCTGATGATTGCATAACGCATGAAACTCCGAGTCGTGCCATAGACGTAGGATAATATGTATATTTATTAATATATATAATATACAGCCCTGTTCATACATTAAGCACTCTCTTATTAACACCTGAATAATATTACCATAGATATGTACACCCTCCCCTATATATATTTATTAATGTATGTCCCTGTATATATATATATATATATATATATATATTAGTCATCCAAACGTAATAGGAGCATAATATATTATATTAGTCATCCACAGTTTATATATATATATATAAAGATTTTGTTTTTATTTTTATTTCAACTGCTTTTATTACGAAATTTCGTCTAAAAGTGATAGAAGCTAATATAAATAAAAGCTGATGGTAAATCCACACCTGATCACAGGTCAGTCAGTCTGCCTGTCACGCAGGTGAGAATGTGATACCCAAGTTTCTTTGCACACCTGAACTCAGTGGTATTTGTATTAGGTTTAATTAATTATTTTCTCTGACCCACCCATCATCATTGGCAACCGTTTTACACCTTGACTTGGGTATCTCCGATTTCCCGCTCTCGGCCTTTCGGTGACTATATTTAATCCTCCCACCGACGCGTCATCTGAAGTTAGCGAATCTAATGCCACAGGTTTTGTGAAAATCTATTCTCGTAACTAATGGGTGGACTTATGTATGTTTGAGGTTGTATTATTTTATGTTCTTGTCAGTCTGTTTAGACACGAATATGTGTTGTTTCCTAATATACACGTCAAACACTGAGTTATTTATTTTTTAAAAATACAGGTTTGAATCGATTTGTTAATATTTTGAATGTAAGTCACTGTCTCTCTGTCTCTGTCTCTCTCTCTGTCTCTCTCTCTCTCTCTATATATATATATATATGTGTGTGTGTGTGTGTGTGTGTGTGTGTGTGTGTGTGCGTGGTAATGTTTATGTTCGTGTTTTGGTATTTGAATGACAAATATATAAAAGACATCGTAAACATGGCAAAATGATGGAGACAACGGTCCGAACAGTGTAAAGAATATAAACACTACCCCATCGCAGAAGTATAGACAAGTACAACACGTTCTATCTTCCCGAATTACTTCGTCAGACTAAAGTAATATTGTTATATATATATATATATATATATATATATATATATATATATATATATATTGTAATTTTGTTATTACAATGGTTTATAAAGCATAATATGACTAAACAAACATTTTCAGGTTTCAGAACAATACTGCTCTTCTTCAGGTGATATGTATTTTAACATATCATCTGAAGTAACACAATTACAATATTAAGCTCTATTCTGTATCGAGCTCTCTTTATAAATGTAAATGCTTGAACAGTGGGTTTTAATATATATATATGTGTGTGTGTATATATATATATATATACACACACACACACACACATATATATATATATATATATATATTACAGTGAAAATAGAGCATTGAATTATTTTTAATACAGACACTCACACGATATCTAGTCGCTTGTGCGTCATGTGATAGCTTTTAAAGAACGCTCATTTTCAAAAACACAAAATGAATTACGTTACAACCATAAGAATACATTGAAACATTAAAAAAACTCATTGAAAATGTCCAGTTGGGTGGATAAAAGAGATTGAAAAGTAAAAAATTAAGGAACATATTACATACCTTATCTTCAGCAAAAAGTAAACGTGTAAGAATACTGGAAGAATTAAATAAAAATTAATACAATTATTAGAGCGAGAGACCAACAAATTCTAATTAACACCAAAGACGGAGTGAAGACAAAAATTATAGCAGCATTCACCAACGTAAACAAGGAGACCTGGCAGAAGAGATGCAGTTAAATCTGAGATCGTCTGGTGACCGTGGTTGTGTTCTTCGGCAGGGTCTGAACATGTATCCACCCTATAAGAAGAACCACCGTTTGTAAATCCAACATATGTAATTGTTCTTTTTTTTTTGGGGGGGGGGGTCGGAGATACATTCTTCCAAGGGATATTTGAATTGATATATAATGTTGATTTTGCGTAACACATCAGTTGGTGGGGAGGAGTTATTACGGTAATTAAATTAGTAGTATTATATTTTTTAAACTATATTATTAATTTTAATATTTTATTAGGATCTACGGGAGACATATTCATACGAATGAGATTTTTTATGATTTATTCATCCTGCCCGCAATCATCAAAGCAAGATCTAACAAATGGAATTTAGGTTGACAAGCTCCTGTCTCGCTTTTATCGTCCCGGTCAGTGTAAACATTTAATTAACGCTTCCAGAGTGTAGCCAAAATATCTCTGTCGCCAAGATTAAAGACGCTCACAGATTTTTAGAAACTCATTTGGAAAAATATTTTCCTTGACTCAACATCTATATTTCCTCCCAGTGTACGAAAGTAAAAAAAATGAACATTTGAAAGAAAAAAATACGCATACTTCTTTTAACCGCCCACCGAAAAACTAATTATACAAGCAATTTTCTTATAGAAAATCGTTGAGAAAATCAGATTTGTTATTTTTATCATCTATGAGATGGAGGTTGTAGCCAAAAAGATGAAAGAAACTACGAATTTAGGTACCTCTACTCAATTGCCAAAAAAAGTATATCATGATGTTAAACTTAATAAAATCAAAGTTTTATCATCAAAATGTTTATGCTAATATTAAGGGGAAAGATAAAATTTTGTTGTTATTATTTTTTGCAATTTTTAAAATCCTATTTAACACGTTCGAAATTTTAATTAAAATTTCATTTTTTGTTTTCCGTCAGTGATTCATGCTATGTTTACGTAAGACTATTAAGAAAACAGAGTCGGTCGAGTAAAATGATTATAGGGCGAGTAAATTTTTCGTCGGTCGTGTGATTTCTTTTTCAGATCTCAAAGGCTGTATATATATTGCGCATTTTGGTAGAAATCTATAGTTTATGCAGGTTTCATTTAAAATGACAGATAAAGTTTTTCATATAATTTTTCTACGATCCTATAGTTTTGTTTTGTTTTTTCTTTTCAGAACATAAATTATGTAAAAATTGTCCAAATGTTTTATTTTACCATGCAGTTTCATCTATACTTTAAGCCATTATTAAAGATGAATTTTATTTTACTTGCAACTGGATATGCATAGTGTTTATGTGTGTAGAGCGATGTTTGTGCTTTTTATTCCGAACACGGTAAGCACATTGTTACCGTGTTCGTAATTGATACTATTAAGTGTTAGATTTTTTTATTAATGATGCTCCCATTAAGTTTAAGCTTTTCTTTATATGAGGATGATGCTATTATATATGTATTATCCACGAGTAATGTTATGGATAGAGTTAAGTAGTGTGTGCTTAAATAAGATCAAATTGAACTGTGGTCAGAGAGATGAAACGTGTGTCTTCTTGTCAAACCGGAGGTATGCGACCACCACCTCTGCCATCAAAACTGGTCGCATATGACAGGTGGTCGCTCACTAAAGGATCATAGTCATGACCTATTTACGCCAGGAACGTATATTCCACTCATCAGAAGGTACATATTAGAATTTTACCATGTAATCTGGTAATAAATAAGAACATAAGAAGATGGCCTAGCTTTAAAGAAATTTATTCAGCATAATTCATATAAACATTTTAAAAATTATTTACACCAGTCAACAAGAGACTAAAATATTTATTCACAAAAATATTTATTAGGTGGACTTAAAAAAAACAATTATTGCTTTCTTTTTCGTGCCTATTCTAGTACTAGCCATTTCTTATGAAATATTTAGGTTGGAAAAATTTGCGATGTATACGGTTTCAGTTTTTTTCTTAGAAGTGAATGATAGCAAAAGAGAATCTGCGATAATACATGGAAAAAACATACAAAAAACTGACAGCGATCATGGGTGGAGGTAGAGAAACAGTGTGATAGAGTTAGATATACCCAGATAGAAATATAGTAGATAGATACACGAAAAATATAGGAGCGAAAGAAATAGACATTTGAGAAAGGGACATAATTGTGTTTTTCTCAATCCCTGAATTTATCCAAGTCAGTACAGAGACTAACAAATCCCTTGAAGATGTCAAATGTAATACATGTTATACAAAACAGCCAATATACATTTTAACAAGAAATAACAGTTTGATACAACACTCCAATAACAAAACACCGAGGAAGTGTTCCTGGCTTAGATCAAATCAAAATGAAATAGATTACTCATTTAGTTTCTCCTAATTTAGAAGTTCGCAGTGTACGACCAAAATTTATTTTTTTAAAGCGGTCGTTTGATCAGTGATTTTCACTCGTTGATGTTAGTCGCTGGTCGCATTCTGAAGGTGGTCACTCACTAAGTGTCAATTAACATTAGCAAATCGTCCGTGCATAGAAAAACAGTCGTTAACAACAGGTGGTCACTGACGAAGAGAGTCGCATACGGCAGGTTCTATTGTATATGTAAGGTTTTATTAAGTCATATTTTACTTGGGTATTTATCTTTAAATTGTGTGAATTACGTCTACCGTCCATTGAAAACGACAGCTTTAATAAAGAATTTGTGCCCTCTAAATGTTAGAAAATGCAACCCTCTTTGTAAGAGAATACAGCTTCTGATCGGCTCGGCCATAGAGGGCTTAACAACTCTTTAATTTTCAGTTGTTTATTTAAAGAAGGCATAACGCAGTAAACTTACGTATATGCATACATAAACATTTATAGATTTAACCATCTTCCATTAAATATGGCCGACAAGGATGATCTAATCGATCTTTTTTTTTTTTCCAGTATTCTAACTTTTTTTTTCGTTTTATGGGGGTTAAAGAATATAACAATTCGGGGAGCCGAGTTCGAATTCCAGCTGAATCCGTTGTATTCACTTACGCGCAAATACCCTTAGCAAAGGTATTAATCCGTCTCTTCCTTCCAGTTATGGGTTAAATAACAGGACAGATTGGGTTCTATAGCCTTGGTCGGCAACCAGTCTACCGCAGAAAGCAATGGCAACCTATTGCGGGATAATCTTCTGCCCAGTCAGTCATGTCTCTTTCGAGACATGATCGCCCAAGCGTGTATCACGTATGGCATTTAACTGACTGACATAGTCTTTATTGTTTCGAGCCACTCTCAAGGGTGTTGTATCAGGTATATTTGTTATCCGGGTGTTGTACGACATAGTAGATTTGCTCTCCGGAGATTATTGCGGAAGAGTGACCAATTGAAGCAGTCACATGTCATGCGCAATTGTGTCTGACGTGAGAGTCAATTCTTGCCCCCCCCTCCCCGCTAACAATCTGACACTGTTCACTAGCAGAGAAGTGTTTTTTAAAATTAGGAGTGACCATCACTTGAACCCACTCAATCATGATCCGTTACTATTCCACAACAATCTTCACAATATAAAACACTTTTATAGATATTTACCAGCTCCCCCACTAAAGCCAGATGTGACACAAGGTTGAAGTTTAATAAGGGAAACGCGAACGTAAAAAAAACAGTTGTATGATTTCTATCTAGCAGCAACTGATATATTTAGCAAAGATATCGGTTTTCGCTTAATGTATATTAATAGTTTCACATATTCTTCTTTCAATTGGAGTAGATAGTCTAAACTATCGCCTGGTTCACACTCCACCCACGTCTATTGAACAGGTGAAGAGGCTCATCCTTTGTTTCCTGTTTAGGTTGTGGTTTCCGGTTTTTCTCTTTTCCAATCTTTTCACTTTTTCTTTGATTTTTTATTTTATTTTATTTTATTTTTTTTAGTTGGAGTAGATAGACTAAACTATCGCCCGGTTCACACTCCACCCACGTATATTGAACAGGTGAAGAGGCTTATCCCTTCTTTCCTGTTCAGGTTGTGGTTTCCGGTTTTTCTCTTTTTCAATCTTTTCACTCTTGCGTAGCTCCCTGCGCATCAGTGGCGTTTTCGCCTTGCTTGGGGGTGATATGATTAAAAAAAAAACAAAAAAAACATCGAATATTAAAAATAAGCATATGCTGTTATTAAATTTAACTGCGTCCTGTTTGATTTTTAGCGGTTATTTAATTTATGGATTTTAAGATTAAATTGACCAGTTACTCAAATAAAAAAAAAATCTGCATTTAAAGCAGTAACCAGTTAAACAATTAGATCACAGATTAGCGGCTGACTGAAAGAAGTAGACTCTATAAAAGAACTAGTGTAAATAATAAAATTAAGCAAGTATATTTTGAAGGTTTTCCAATGAGCTTTTAATAATTTTTTCTTTCAAGTAATTTCTATTCTAGACATGGAGTGTGTGAAACCTGTTTAAATGGTCTGGAGATCCGAACGCTTAATCTCTCTATATAAAAGGCAATTTGTGAGTCTGTGTGTGACTGTTCCATATGCACGTCTACATTTTTTAAGCTACGCCATTCAAACTTTCTAGGGACACATATCTACAGGGAAGCCAGGGCGACACATACTTTTTGAGTTGCACGGTCAACGCTGGGCTGTCATGTATTACTAATCTATAAAAAATGATCAACATTGATTTTTGCTTAACTAAATATATATATATATTTATATATATATATATATATATATATATATATATATACTGCCAGCCATAATTATTAGGCCACCCTAGTGTTTAAAAAAGGATGTATTTAATACTATTATTTAGTATTTATTGCCAAGTAAATAATTATATATGAAAAAAGAATGGTCCTTTTATTAATACTGCACATTAACATCTGCATCAAATGAATTCATATATTTAATAATATTTAATAATTACCTATACTGCAGTTTCATCAATGAAAGAATGAAGAAGTTTTAGGGTGATTCGGACGGGTTCATCTTTACTTAGTTGCCTTGTAAAATCTTGCAAAGTAATAACAAAAGAACCATTCTATTTTCATTTAGAATTACCCACGAAAATTGTTTGAAATACATAATTGCTTGAAAAAACTGGAGTGTCCTAATAATTATGGCGGGTAGTATATATACATATATCTAAACTTATTTATAAATAAGTGTGTGTGCGTGTCTGTGTGTGTGTGTGTCCGTTACCTATAGACTCCGAAACGGCCGAACCGATTTTCTTGAAAATTTACACAGTTGTACTATAAGCGTTCTTAGCTAGGTTTTGTGTCAAGGTACCCTCGATAAATATCGAAAATCGATAATCGAAAAAATTGGGTTATAGAAGGAGTGGTCCGATTTTAATCAGATTTGATACACTCATAGACAAATACATAAGAAACGATATTCAGAAGTTTCAAGGTTGCAGTTCTATCCTTGGATGACTTATTTGACTCCGATATTGGAAATCGATACCCCGATATCATACCGGGTCTGATCAAAATCAGTTTTTCAGCCCTTTTATTTTAGTTTTTGCTTCGGGTTTGGCTCTAAGTAGGTATAATTGTAGTTTTTAATCTCAGCCATGATACCATTTACTCAGAGGACTTATTTAGCCTTCAAAATTCAGTTTACGAAGAAAAAAACATATTTGATATCGATACCAGGAAATGAAAATTTGACCTAGATCCATTCATTTTTCTTTCAGTCTACGGTTTCGCTTTAACTGGAAACAATTATTGCTTTTTAGTCTTTCGTGCCAACGTCCAAAGAGAACTCTAGGACCATGGATTAGTTTTAAAGCTTTCATTTAAAGCTTTCATTACATCCGAGCAACGCCGGGCTATACTGCTAGTATATATATATATATGTATATATATATATATATATAATGAAAAAGAACCTAAATGAAATGTATTTAAAACAAAGAAATATTTAAAGTTTGCTTCATCCCTAGTTACAAATTTAGGATGAAACGTGCCACATGAAACCTTTTTTCCCACTTTGTCATTCATTTTTTCCCAATATTGTTCCTGAAATATTAAACTGTATATGTTATTAGCTAATATGTATAGATATATCTATGTATGCATATGATGATTTGAAAATTCTGAATACTGTCAGCAGGTTGTGCCTGTTTTCATCGTTGATATTATTGACAATTTTCTTATTGTTCATACAAAATTAACACACACACACTCACACACACACACACACACACATATATATATATATAATCATATAATTATGTATTAATAGTATATTGAAAGACGGAAATGTCTATGTTTTGAGATAGATTCACTTTTTCAGGCAATGTTCGATGTTGGTTGTGAAAATAATTTACATAAATCATTTCCCTTTCGCAATGTACAATTAATTCATAATTATATGATTATATTAAGCTCTATAATATTTATTATTTGAGTGCTGTTTATAATAAAATAATTGCGAGGGCACTCAAAATACTAAAACCTTTGGTCCTGTTCACCTTGAATCACACACACACACACACACACACACATATATATATATATATATATATATATATGGGGATCAACTTTCTATATGTGACGTTAGACTTCAATACTTACACCAAAGGTAAAAACAAAGAAGGTAAAAATAAATAAAAATAGTGTAAGCGCAAAATTAAATGGTTTAATCCACCTTTTTAACTGTAATGTTCAAACGAATATCGGAAGAATGTTTCTAAATTTAATTCATAAGTACTTTAACAATTCACCAGCGATAAATAAAAGATTTTTAACAAAAATTATGTTAACATCAGCTATAGCTGCGTTAATAACATCAATATATTTATATCCCAATATATTAACAATATATTAAACAAATATATTTCGAACATATTTAGTTTTTAGTTATTTTTTTTCTAATAAATGCAATTGCCGAAAAGTATAGTTTGGCCAATGTATAAACGTTAATATTTTATACCGAGCTATCATACATTCCGTTATGATGCTAAATTCTATTTTGGTTACACTGAAAATCATCAGAAATTGCGTTTCAAGCGCCATCAAATGAATTTAGGCAATATAAAATATTAAAACAGCACTTCTCTTTTTAAATACTTCAGGCTATTAAAGAATGATGCTAATTTCTCTATCCTGGGATATAGTAGTTAGAGCCAAATCTTACAACGAGAAAGAAAATGGATAAAACTAATGTATTGTTGAAAAATTAAAACACTTAAATTACCTATCTTATTCAACAAGATCAATGAATATATGTAGACATAAAAATAAATGTCTACTTAAATATGTTGAACCAGCTTAATTAATAATTAATTTTGAATTATAATTTCTAATGTAATTTATGTTTTTCAGAAAGAACAAGTAATTAGTTTAATCTGAAAGATTAATATTCACAATTCTAAAATAATTTTTTACTTATATATCCAAGTAGAACCAGAATATATATATATATATATATATATATATATATATATATATATATATAACAGTGATGATCCACGTATACTGTCTTAATATGTATAGGAAAGAATATTAAGAAAAAAAAGTAAAAATCACTCGTTTCTGATGAATGACCGAGGGCGGTCTGAAATATAAAATACCATAATAAAAATAAACAAATACTGTCCCAAAAAAGTACATTTTTAAAATCAAAACTTTTTTTTTATTAATATTCTTTCCTATATATATATATATATATTCTCCCTTTGAAATTCTTCTTTTTTTATTTTTCTAAAGAAGTTCAAGGAAACACACTTTCCTATTTTTTTCTATTTTGGGCATCTGCTTCCAGATTATATATATATATATATATATATATATATATATATATATATATATATATATATATATTGGTGCATGTTTCATTAAATGATACAGACAAGTTTTGTCGATTTATTTTATGTAATTTTTTTTCATATCGTCTGATAAGCTTAATAGCATTATCGTTGAAAGGGGAAAGAAAATCACAATATTGATACATGGTTCTTATTTAATCCTTTCTGAGATTTCGGCTTATATCAGCCATTATCAAAGATGACAATTGTGTTGGTTGTAATGAGCAGTTCAGGAACGGACGATAGTAGTTGTCGTCTATTTTGTTCGTGCGTGCATGCTGGAAGTGTAAATCGCACTACAGCTTGTGGCGTCTCACGTGACCACGCAAGAGTGGAATCGAGAAGAATTAAGTATGAAAAGCCATTGGGATAACCAATCGCTTGCGTTATCTATTATAAGTATTTGAGAATGTTTGTGGATATTTCATAGTTAATTTTATTCAGGTTAGGTTTCAACTGTTTTATGTATATGGCTTCGAGTATTTTTAGTTTTTTTTATTGTTTTCATGTTTAAGTATATTTGTGTTTTCGACGAGGATTTCGCGGTATTGTGTAAGTGACATGTTTTAGATGTCTAAAGATGGTAGAATTATCGTTTAAATGCCGTGTCAAACGTCGTGATATATATATATATATATATATATATATATATATATATATATATATATAGGGGTTGCGACGTAAGTGAAATTTAATTCGTTATGTTCTTTTCACAACAATTGTGCCTTTTTTTATCAAGAAGTTCGAGGAAACACCCTTTCCTATTTTTTTTCCGCTTTGGACATCTGCTTCTAGCTTATATATATATATATATATATATATATATATATGGGGGGGTTGTGACGTAAGTGAAATTTAATTCGTTATGTTTTTTTCACAGCAATTGCCCTTTTTGGATCCACATAAAGAATTTTTTCATTCTCTCACTATTATGCAATTCCGGCTGTCCGACACGGTTGTTGACTGCTTTCTGTCAAATGTTGGGTTGCAACTCTGCCGGAGAAAGGTAAGAGAGAAAAATAGGAAAGACAAAATAATCACACCGAAAAGGCGGAAAGAAAAAGTGGGAAAACCATAAAGCATACTGAATAAAAAAGAAAATAATAAAATAAACGAAAGAGATAAGAAAGAAAAGGATGAAGGAATAAATATTTTAAGAAAGGTGTATGGTTACTGGAAAGGGAGAGTAGAAAGAAAGAAAGAAAGAAAGAAAGAAAGTTATCTAGGACAGTGAAAGAAATGAATTATAGAAGAGTGAGCCCTAGACGAAAGGAAGGAAGGAAGGAAGGAAGGAAGGGGAGGGAGTATAAACGGGAAGCGAACAGAGGAATGAAACGTACAGCAAATAGGGGAATATAGAAAGAAAGAAAGAAAGAAAGAAAGAAAGAAAGTTATCTAGGACAGTGAAAGAAATGAATTATAGAAGAGTGAGCCCTAGACGGAAGGAAGGAAGGAAGGAAGGAAGGAAGGAAGGAAGGAAGGAAGGAAGGAAGGGGAGGGAGTATAAACGGGAAGCGAACAGAGGAATGAAACGTACAGCAAATAGGGGAATATAAAGAAAGAAAGAAAGAAAGAAAGAAAGAAAGAAAGAAAATTGAAGTATGTTAGAACTGCTGATATAGTCTAAAAAGAAAAAGAAAGAAATTATCATTGAGGTATGGTAGGACCATTGAAAGAAAGAAAGAAAGAAAGAAAGAAAGAAAGAATCATTCAGATATGGTAGGATCATTGATAAAAGAAACAAACAAACAAACAAACAAACAAAGAAGAAAGAAAGAAAGAAAGAAAGAAAGAAAAGAATGAAAGGAAGTAAATATGAATGAACCAGAGACGAAGGAAGTGAAGGATAAAAGAAATAAATGCTGAAAAGAGTAAAAGGGAGGGGTGAAGAAAGGAAGATCGAAAAATTGCCCGTGTGTAAAGAAAGAAAGAAAGAAAAAAAGAAAGAAAGAAAGAAAGAAAGAACAAAAGGTAAAAAGGAAAAAAAAGAAAATATTGAATCGTAACAGGAAAGAATATAAATTTGTGATGGAAACAGGGGCAGGAATTTAGAAAAGAAACAAAAAAAATTAATGAAATTCGAAAGCGAAAAAAAAAGGTGAAATTGAAGGCAAAAGAAAATAAATTGAATATATTTCCATTTTATTTTCTTTTGCCTTCAATTTCACCTTCCAAACGAAGAGAAAAAAGGGAAAAACATGAAAATAAAAAAGAAAGTGAAATGAAGGGAAAATATTTCGGGAAGAAAGAAAAAAAAATAGCGAGACGTTCAAGAAAAGAAAAAAGCAGAATAAAAGATTTAAAAGGGAGATAAGAATAAAGGCCGAGGACGCGAGGAAGAAAAGAGAAAAGGAAAAAATAAAGAAGACACGAAAGAACGTCAAACAAAAGAATATTTTTTTTAAGAGAGAAAGGCTAAAGAATGAAAAGAATTGTCTCGCCAAGGAGAATAAGGAGAAATCTAAAGAAGAGTAAGGAGTGTTGGTCTTTACAGGAAAACAACGCAAAGTATCAAATGAACTAATGGAGACATGGTATCGAGTGTTTTCTTTGATGGGGTCGTCATTACATACGCAACACCTGGTCGTTGTTAGTCATTCGATCCGCTTTATAAACACCGAAGCTAAAGAGATAAAACTTCAGCCAGCAAAAAATGCAGCAGAAACGGAAGAGCCAAAGTAAACGACGCAAGAAAACAGTTAAGGTCAATATTCTATTTCCTCATTTCATATTTATTACATGACAGCTTATCATTCATTGGATGCCTAAAAAAAAGCCAATCCCCAGTGTTCAGGGGTACAACACAATCTTAACAGAGTACTTAATGTTAAGAAAAATTGATCATGTTTTATAACGAAAATTATTTAAATCTAAATTTATTAGTGTGTATAATTACAGATGTGCGTTGTAGTGCAGTGGATATCGGCTCGGAACGAGAAATCGGGGAGCCGAGTTCGAATTCCAGCCGAATTCATTGCATTCACTTACGCGCAGATACCCTTGAGAAAAAATATTAATCCGTCTCTTCCTTCCAGTTATGGGTTAAATAATAGGACAGATTGGGTTCTATAGCCTTGGCTGGCAACCAGTCTACCGCAGAAAGCAATGGCAACCTACTGCGGGATAATCTTCTGCCCAGTCAGTCATGTCTTTTTTGAGACATGATCGCCCAAGCGTGTATCACGTATGACACATAACTGACTGAATTACAGAAGGATGCTGCGGATATCGTGGACTGAGCACGCCAGCAACAATGAGGTGTTGGAAAGAATGGCAACAAAAAGGAAATTGATACTGAGCATCAGGAAGAGACAACTGAAGTTCCTGGGACACACAATGAGGAAGGAGAGCCTGGAGAACCTGATACTGACTGGCCAAATAGAAGGAAAGAGAGACAGGGGAAGGCAACGGATAACATATCTGCAGGGCCTGATCAGGTGGCTGACGGAACGGGGGTTGACAGTAGTAACGGGAGCAAACATACTAAGAGCCACAAGGGATAAGGAGACGTGGAGATCGCCTACGTCCTGAAAGGACAGGGCACACAGAAGAAGAAGTGTATATGGTTTTTCATTTATGGGGTATATAATCGTGTTATTCTGTTTTTGAAGACCATAAGCTCCAATGCTTAATTCATGTATCCAACGAAATATATATGACAACATAATATATATATATATATAGTCATCCGCAGACAGACCTGTTTCGCTGTATCGCAGCCCATCAGTACGGTTAGACAGCCGATTGCTTTTTAACCCAGGATTGAAACCCGACCGAATTGGCGTCAGTCGGCGATCCTAACTCTGGGCTATGGGCGCTCCGTAGAAGGCGGCAGATTTTAGCGTCTATATTATCATTATACACGCCCAATAGCTGAGAGTGCTTTAATTCATTGCTGAATGAACGATGCGTAGATGCCAGAGTAGCTATCGTTTTTCAAAGTCTACTATTCTTCCAGAGTGCTCAATCAGGGCGTGAGAGCGTATATATATATATATATATAATGACAAATTAATAACTATTCTCGTGTCGAAAAACCCTCCGGTGATTTACGTGGAAGGAAAAATGGTTATAAAAAAAGAAAGAAAGCTAAGCACATGAACATCAGCCAAAAGGATTTGGACCGAGTCAGCCCGTAGACCAAAGAAAAAAAAAACCTGAGACGAGTAATCAACTAACAATAAAGCGCTCAATACTTAAGTAGAGCAGAATAAATAAAGTATACCTAGCGAGCCAACAAACCTACCAAGGTTTCACCTAAGCGGATCGTCAGGGAAAGCTGGCTAACTAGGAAAGAACCAAACGACATGATAAAGGAAACTTTTGTTTTTTTGCATAAACCATAACGATTAAAAAGATTAATAATAGCGTCGTTTGGTTCTTGTGCTTACGGCCATATCACGTTGAATACACCGGTTCTCGCTCGATCACCGAAGTTAAGCAACGTTGAGCCTGGTCACTACTTAGATGGGTGACCGCTTGAGAATACCAGGTGCTGTAAGCGTATAGTGACGGATGTGCGTTGTGGTGCAGTGGATATCGGCTCGGAAAGAGAAATCGGTGAGCCGAGTTCGAATTCCAGTTGAATGCCCTGCAGTCACTTGCGTGCTGGTACCCTTGGGAAAGGTATTAATCCGTCCTTTCCCTCCAGTTATGGGTTAAATAACAGGGTAGGACTTGGGACTCTGCCCTTAAATAAATCCCAATGAGACTTGCTCCGTCAGGGAGGAAGCCGGCTCAACCCGACTAGGGTGAATGCGGCATACATACATACATTGGTTCTTGCCTAGTTAGCCAGCTTTCCCAGTCGATCCGCTTAGGTGAAACCTTGGTAGGTTTGTTGGCTCACTAGGTATATATGCTTAATATATATATATATACCTAGTTGACTCAGTAGGTATATATGCTTTATATATATATATATATTAAGCACATTGTTACCGTGTTCATAATTGATGTTATTAAATGTAGGATTTTTCTTTTTTATTAGTGATGCCTCCATTATTTTTTATCCTCTTCTGCATGTGAATGATGCATGTTTTTGGAACATAACATACGCAAGACTTTATTTGCATAATCTTTATACATGGTCATTTATAAGTAAAACAAATATATTTTTAAAAATGGCTAAAAGTATAGCCGAAAGCGCTCGAAAGTACAAAACTTTTAGACAATTCTTATATAATTTGATTTAAAAAAAAAAACAAAAAACATACGAAACATGAAAAATTATATAAAAGACTTAATATTAATGCTTTGCCTGTCTATTTTAATGAAACGTGTATATATATATATATATATATGCGTGTGTGTGCGTATGTGTGTGTGTGTGCGTGTATGTCGGTGTATGTTTCGGTTTGTGTACGTGTGTACTTTTGTATATGTGTGTGTATGTTTGTGTATTTGTGTACGTTTGTGCGTGTTTGTGTGTGTGTGTGAACGTATATTTTTACCTCTGATACCGCATAGCTAATCTTGAGGATAGTCTTGTAATTACATCTGCTCACTGAAATATCATAAGAGCGTTAGACCCTGACACTTCAATACAATAAAATATTTTAGTGACCTTCAGTCTGTAGACAGAATAAGTCATATATACATGCATTTTTTATTACTAACAAATGTCTGTCAGCAAAAAGAAGAGTTCGACATGCAAATTAAAAATTGGAGATTCCAAAATCAAGCAAATACAAACATTTAAATATCTATGAGGCGCATTGGCATAACTAAAGTTGCCTTCCAAAAGCTAATCAAAGGATTAAGAAACAGGAAAATATCGTTAGAAACAAAGAAAAGGGTACAGTCTTCTCACCGATGAACAGACTTGAGGGAACAGAAATGGGATTCTACAAAAGGATGCTGAGTATATTATTGACTGAACAAATATATCTGAAAATGGTTGGGTTTGCCTCCAGGTTTTTTCTGATATTTCATTGAACTGCAGACAAGCATAGCTAAAGTTGCCATTTAAATCAATTGTGGAGCAATATTGTTGTGGAGGAATCTCCTGTTCCTACTCAGGGATGGGTATGGCCCGGGTTATAAAAACCTAGATGAGAACGAACTACAGAAAGCACTCGAGAGAGATCGAGTGTGTTTGTGACTATACGAGAGTCTTCGTCATTACACGGGAGTGATCAATATTATTCGTCATTATACGAGAGTCGAAAGCTATCGGCCTTAGACGAGAGTTAGACGTCACTAGACGGAAGCCTACTTCCCAAGACGGACGCCTACGTCCTATACAGAGACATTGCCTACTTAATTGTTACTGGTGTTAACTGTTCGTTGTTTTTTTTTTTTTTTTTTTTTTTGTTTTTTAATCATATCACCCTGAGCAAGGCGGTAACGCCACTGATGCGCAGGGGCTTACGTAAGGGTAAAAA
Source organism: Ascarosepion bandense (assembly GCA_037127315.1). Taxonomy (NCBI): domain Eukaryota; kingdom Metazoa; phylum Mollusca; class Cephalopoda; order Sepiida; family Sepiidae; genus Ascarosepion; species Ascarosepion bandense. The sequence goes on from JBBBDQ010000264.1 coordinate 3,832,760, forward strand.
GAATGGAAAAGAGAAAGCCGGAAACCACATCCTAAACAGGAAACAAGGGATGAGCCTCTTCACCTGTTCAATAGATGTGGGTGGAGTGTGAACCGGGCGATGTACTTATATTTGGTTTGTTGTACTGAGGTATAATAAATTTCTATTTATATATTCTCAGTGTTAAGAGTTATTTCTTGCACTATTCTTTCTCTGTTTATCCCCACCCCCGGGATACAACAAAATCAATTGTGGAGAAGTATAAATCCGAAAAAATCAAACTTCAAGTGATGTTGGATGACTACAAGACAAAGCAGTAAAAGCATTAAATCCTACATTAAAAACAGTGAGAAAGTAAGTCAGGGAGACGATAACAAGTGCTAAAGACAATCTAGCTTTCAATGAAGTCATCGTATACACTCAAGCAGGGAAAGAAGGGTTAGAACTAAATGAAAGGCAATGGTGGTCGAAAACGTCTGGTAAAGATCGCCGAGATATGGTCATCCAAAATGTAAGGAACGAAAAAGATAACTAAAAGACTCGTAAAACGATTACAACAATCTCAACAAGGACAATGAACAAACTCGCAGGAGGCACTGCAACCAAGGCTGAAAAAGCAAACCTTGCTGCCGAGCTTCAAAAGGACCTCTAATCCGTGGTGGACTGGGGTAAGAAATGGTTCGTAAATGTTAATGCTTCCAAAACGAAGCTGCTATTTAATAACCACCCCAGACAATCGTTCTTCCCACCCATTAACATAGATCAGGCTTCTCTCCCTGAAAGCAAAACACTGCGTCACCTCGAGTTAACTCTTACTCCAGACCTCAAATGAAATAACTATATAGAATCCATAGCTAAATCCGCTGCTAAGAAAGTCGGTTCTCTGTGTAGGGCCAGGAAGTTTTTTCCTGTCCAAAACAATCCTGCACATATACAAGTCTACCATCCGCCCATGCATTGAGTATTGCTGCCATATCTGGTCCCGTGCTCCTGCTATCCACTCAGGTGTCCTCGAACGAATCCAAAGGAGAATGTGTAATGTGATCATTGGCAGCTCGGATACAGTCGCTTTCTCACTGACGCAGTGTAGCTTCCCTGTGTCTCTTCTACAAATGCTTTCACGGCTTCTGCTCCGATAAACTTATCTCACAAGATTAGCAACTAGGTCCCACCATTTTACTGTGAAACCAATAAATTGTAAACGCAAATTCTACTCTAGCAGATTCTTTTCTCGAACTTCCCGCCTGTGGAATTCTCTTCCGCATATTTGCTTTCTCTATAGTTACAATCTCCAAGAATTTATATGTAAAGTCAATAGTCATCTCCTGTCTCACTAACTGACATCCTCTCTCTCTCTCTCTCTCATGCTTTTCTACATCCACCGCACTCTCATCAGTACTCTCTTCCTTCTCCTTCTCTCTTCCTGACACCCTCTGCAACCGCTCTCTCTCTCTCTCTCTCTCTCTCTCTCTCTCTCTCTCTCTCTCTCTCTTCATAACATTCCTCGTATGTAACCCCCTGCACAACAGTGTCAGTAAAATGCCTTGCTTGGAGCGACACGATTAAAAAAAAGTCTATTACTTGGAAGGACATTTGGCATATGACTCCACTCAGGTTGAGTTTTTTAATACGTTCCCCATATGACCTGCTATCATCTAAGAACAATCTTGTCAAATGGAAGAAAGAGAGAGATCCTGCTTGTCCTCTGCATAAGTAAAAATCACAAACATTAGAACATGTTCTCAGTTCCTGTAAAACAGCTTTTGTCAATGGAAGATATGCCTGGAGACACAATAGTGCTCTGGATATACTGGTGAAAATTATAAAGAAATATATGAAGTTTTAGTCATCTAATCCAACCCAGAAATTTGTTGCAGTGGGAAAAATAAACATCGGTTCAAAGCCAACAAATTTCAAGCTATACCCTGAAAAACTCTCCTTAGTTCTGGTGGCATTTGGGAGATATCTGCAGAGCTTCTTAGTTGGTGTAATGATTATCCCATAATAATATCAAGTAAAGGTTTGCGACCAGATATTGTTCTTCTATCAAGGGTGAATTATAAAATCATCCTAGTTGAATTAACAGTACCATATGAAAGCCGGATGGAACAAAGCCACGAATAACCTGATAAAGGAAGGGTATAATGTAATTATTAGGGCAGTGGAAATTGGAGCAAGGGGTTTCATTGCAGGCACTCTGCACCAATTTCTGGGCCAAATTAGAATCAAAGGGCGTAATAAAAAAAGAATGGAGCGTAAAATGTAAACCTATTGAACTTGGAAAACCATATCTCGTTGGTGTAACGAGACCATTCCTCACCGACTAATTCTTTGTTGTCGCCTGTGTTAAAATTAACTGCCATAAGCATCTACTCACTGAAAAAGCGAAAATGTAAGATTAGATAAATTGCAAACATTGTGTCTGCTTATTTTTAATAAAATCCGTTCATACTAACAGATAATCTTTCGTGTATTACAATCAAAAGATGTCAGACATGAGCTGTAACGTTGACAGATGTTATTTTTATTCATTTCTCAAAGTACCCAAGTACTTTCAACCTCTTTCCGAGGTCATCTTCAGGGGGTGTGAGTTATGGTAACAAATGTAACCGGAAAACTGTGTTGCTAAAAATTACTGTACATTTTTTTCCTGTTTCAAATATAAGCGTTGAAAACTTGAACGTGAAAGTTATCTAAAAATGTTGTAATGTCATGGTCATGCACGTGTTAAAGCATGGAAAAAACTGTTCTTTTTACAAACATTTTATAACATTAATACAGCATTCATAACTGATTCTATTAATTAAGTGTTTTAATGAATATTGCATCTAGAATCTGTAGTTTGCTTTTATTATCTCTTGGTGTAGGATAGTTGTATTATCGATCATTATTTTTTATATTGTGAATGTAGAAAGGAATTTATTTAATCTGACATGTTTAACAGAGAATTTCCTGCCTAAATAAACACATTTTAATTTTATATATATATATATATATATATATATATATATATATATATATATAAGTATTAATGTTGTGGGTTCCGGGTGAGAACCCGCACAAAATAATGAACAGAACGGATATGGAGATGGAAAAGTAGGTAATATTGAACGTAATATACAAACTTGAACGCAGGTTAGTAAATCCAGGTTAGTAAGAAATAAATATACACAAGTCCTGAAGTGAAGTCGTTGGAAATAGTATATCCATGTATATTATTTTAGCTGAGTGGAGCTCAGAGCCAGTCCGACTTCTGATGCGGTAATCTCTGGGTAATTTCGGTATCTCTCGGTAACTTACGTATCAGTCCCAGTACTCTCCGATAACTCGCACGGATCTCTACGATTACTCTCAAACACTGTTCTCTCTATGGCAGGAGTATATGTATACTCAGTCGAGTCCATTATCATTTACAAATAGGGGAGATCTCACAACGATTAAATTGTGAATTGATGCTTAGTGTCAAAATTTCTGTCTTTCAGTAGTTTACTCACACTCATAGGAATATCGATTCAGAATGAAAAATCGGAGAGCTGAGTTCGAATTCCAGTTAAATTCGTTGAATTCACTTTCGCTCAAATACCTTTGAAAAAGGTATTAATCCATCTTGTATATCTCCAGCTATAGGTAAGCAACCAGTCTACAGCAGAAAGACATGGCAATCTAATGCAAAAATATCTTCTCCATATTCAGTCATGAATCTAAAGAGACATGATCGCCCAGGCTCCTATCACGTATGGCACTTAACTGATTGAGTGATAGGAAGGCATTTTTGGTGAGCAGTTTTTTATCCTAAAGTGCTCGATATCAAGATAGAGCGTTAATAGAATTCATGTGGAGAGGTTTTCATTTAACTTAGTACGTTTTTAGTCATACCAACTTCGAAGTCATTATGATGCCTTCACTCTAAAGAAATTAAAATATTCGTGTAGCTAAGAGACTCGAAAAAAGATATTAATAGCAAAAAGCAAAAATTAAGAAAAACCTTCAGTATTTGTTCATACCTCTGAGATGTGGTCCTATTTAGATTATTTACACTGGTCGGGATCTTGTACTCATCTTTACTATGTTTCAGGCGTTGTACGCTCCGGCCCTCTTCAGAGGCTAGGCATTTTGAATCGAACCTTTTATTTCGATCACTGGGGTATAGGATACTCACTCCATATATCCCAGTGATCAAAATAAAGAGTTCGATTCAAAATTCCCAGCACCTGAAGAAGGCTAGAGCACACAACGGTCGAAACGTCGTAAACATTACAATAAAGATAAGAACAACAATTTGAACAGTGTAAATAAAGAAAAACCTTATACAAAATAATGAATCAACTAGGAAGAAAAGGTCAAAATGCAAACACCTACTTAAGCAGTAAATAATGGTGCTCAATGCCTAGACTATCTAATCAGAGCAAAAAATTCACCGCGTCAACCATTAACGAAGCACAGCTCAAAAGATATGACTACTATTTCCTATCATTTTCATCGCCCATTCCATTAGTTGTTCTGCCATCGATTTACACCAGTTTGCTTGGCAGTATATCACTGTTTTCCTGTCTCTTTTTAATATGTCATGTCAGTGTCAAATCCTACGAGTCATTGATTCTTACTGTGGGTCTCAATAATTTCAACCTTCTGGTTCCGATTCAAAGTATAAAAGTTCCCATTTTCCTGAAGATGTTACATGCTAAGTTTCATGTTTTCTTAGCAGTCTTTTATAAAACCTCATTTCTGTTGCCTCAAGTGCCTTCTTCATCGATAAGATTGTAAAGCATTAAACACAAGGAGAACTGATATGGCATAACACTTCAGCACGCTTTTCTTTAATTCTAACGAAACTTTCAATATTGTGACTTAGTGCAGCTTTTAACGTTTTACGCTGACATAAAGTGGAAGGATTATATTGAATTAGTTGCTAGGTATCTATCGTTCTAGGTATTTTGAGGCTAGAGTCTATCTTACATCTTGTTTTTAAGTCTACTAGTCGTCTTTGCTTTGAATATAGCTTCCACATCTGGTCTGGTGCTCCTGCCATAAATTTAAAGATTCTTGATAAAAGCCAAAGAAGAATCTTCAATGTTATTGGCCTTGAATTATCATCTCAGCTCCCGTAACATGACTTCCCTGTAACTTTTCTCTAAACATTTTCATAAGGATTGTTTTGATAAACTTTCCTCTACGGTACATAGATTTTATTAAATTCAAGCGCAGTATTAGATATGATGTGTGTTGTGATGCAGTGGATATCGACTCGGAATGACAAACACGAAGCCGAGTTCGAATTCCAGTTGAATTCATTGCATTTACTTACGCACAATACCCTGGGGAAATGTATTAATCCATCTTTTCTGTCCAGTTATGAGTTAAATAATAGAACAGATTGCGTTCTATAGCCTTGGCTGGCAACCAGTCCACAACAGAAAGCAATGGCAATATACTGCGGTATAATCTTTTGTCCAGTCAGCCATGTCTCTTTCGAGACATGATCGCTCAAAGCGTGTATCACGTATGACACTTAACTGACTTACGAGATTGGCGGTTAGGTCTCATCTTTTTGCAGCTTATATGGTTAGATGTAACCGTAAGTTCTATGTTAGAAATTTCTTCTGTCGGACTTCTCGCTTGTGGAATTCTCTTCTCCAGTATTGTTTGATCCTCAAAATAATGCAAATATAAATGCAATGTCAAATCGTTTTCAATTGTCTTCTTAATTCTTGTTCTTCTTGTGTCCTCACTTCTTAAAAGTATATTTTTTCTCATATCACTCAGTAACTTTCTGCATACTAGTGATTATATTGCCTTTCTTGAGGTGAAATGATTAAAAAATTGAAAGCATATGTAAACTTAACACCAATCGCCTGGAAAATCTATTTGACATGTGTTTTGCGAAACAGACATTTAAAACTAAAGTGTCTAGCATATTTTGAAGTGTGTATCTAGCTTTCATTAAACTTGATCCCGAACGTCGCTATGTATGGATTTATCCATGGATTAAAATTTGTATGGATTAGACGGAGTGATTGCGCTGCATCGGTCCCGTGCCTTAAATTCAGCAGACTCTTATGGATGTCTTTTTTCCTATTATGGCATAGTTCAAAGAGTACGTCTATTGTGTAAAATCGACAGGAGATACTAAAATCAAATCAGTCTTTAATATAAAATACACCCACGTACTAAACGAATTTGATTCGTTCTGTTTGTGATTCCTTTTGGATCAAGATTGACATTAATTTGTATAATTGCTAACAAATCATAATTACTTTGCATATATCTTTAATTTGAATTTAAAAAAATGAATATATATATTCTACGATTAGTCCAGGCATTGAAAGCTGTTGTCATATGTGGGCTGCTGCTCCTGATAAACATCTCGAGGTTCTCGACAAAATCCAAAGAAAGATCTGCAATATAATCGGTCCTGACCTGGCATCTCTACTTCAGTCTTTTTTACACCAACGTAACTTAACTTCTTTCTACAAATATTTTCATGACAAATGCTTTTATCCCTGGTTCCCCGAATATATGAATTAAAGCGTGATATTAGATTGACAACTAGGATCAACCCATTTACCGTTGTAATAGTTAAATGTAACCGCCACTTCTACTCCAACAGTTTCTTTTCTCGCACTCCCCGTCTGTGGAAATCCGTTCCGCTTCCATGGTTCCTTGATAACTACAATCTTCAATAATTTAAATGCAAAGTCAGTTGCCATCTTCTGTCTTCTTGAATCCCGTTAATCTTTTATCTTTTCCTTACATTTTCACTGAAGCTCCTTGGACACTAGTGATGGTCCAGTATTATGAAATGAATAAAAAAATGAAAAATAAGAAAAACAATATCTCGAGTTACATTACCTAATTAGTTTTAAACACGTTGTATTAAACGTTAAAGACAACATAGTCTTGCTGATTTTCTTTTGTATTTTCTCGTATTTTCTAATGAGGCTTTTTATGTCAAAATTGTAATTATATACATATTGTCCATGAGTTAACCGAGTACTTTCGAGCGTCATCGTTCATCATCAGGGTCAAATTTTTTACAATCTTTTAAACATCAACAGTTGCCTTGCAGCGGAATCGTGCTGCAATTAATTATTATGTTCCTGTTTCACAATCTTCAGGCGGTACAAGTGGCGATACTAAAGTCTATATATATATATATATGTCAGCATGCTGTGTAGATATAGAAGAATCCAAAGGAGTATCCGGTACATACAGTGGTAAGATAAATCTCTAAGACAGCTCCAAATATATATGTATATAAATACATATAGAGCAAATATAAGAAAAATTAAGGCAGACACATTATTTCATAGTGAATCGGAAGTATGGGCCTATTTCAGGCGAACCATTATCAGCTGCCGTCTTTTTCGTGTTAAAATCTTTCGTACAATAAAGACAGAAACTGATGATGGTTCGCCTGAAATAGGCCTACACTTTCGATTTACCATGAAATAACGTGTCTGCCTTAATTTTTCTTATATATATATATATATATATATATATATATATATATATATATATATATAAGCATAGGAAAAGAGGGAAAGAAATTGAAGATTTTGACGAGACGCGAAACATAACGACTACTAAAGAAATCCGCCAGAAAGTGCTTGAAAAGTTTCATAAATAAGCCAAGTATGTGAAATGCCAAACTTTTTCACATCTACGCTAATAACTCCAGTGTTGTGCGACTGAAATTGTACGTGCGTAAATGCTGTGGCAGAAATAATATTCTATTGTATGTCCATCTGGCTAATAAATATTGTAAATTAGTTCCATATGAAACCAGTTTTGTTTTTTGTTTTGACGTCGGTAAAAAATAATCAGTTTAATTTTACCAATATGCACGAGGCCTCCTGCATCTTTGGCGCAGAAAGATGCAAACTCTTGAGCATCCATTTCGAATCTTTTTTTAAATATTTATCTTTTCAATGTAATTTGCCAGTTGTCAAAGGCCATACATTAAAAAAAAAACTACGTCTTTTCCGAATCCTTAAACTCACGTGTTTAATGACCTTTCTGGGGTTTGTCAGGATTAATTTTGTGAACAGATTAAGTGCAATATAAGCTTTTATTTATAAATAAATCCTAAGTTCCAGGTCATAGAAACAAGTATTTGAAGAACATATATCCAAAATAAAGTATTATTTCACATCTGCTTGACATCTGAGCAATCTCCAAGTGTTACCGGTACTGTGTAACCCTGCTGGAGAGTCGAGTCATCATCGCCAACTAAGCCGCTTTCTTTACCATACTCTTCTGATATACACCCTGCACTTATAAGACCTGTCAAAGGGTCGATTAACAGCAATCTTCAACAAATAACGTGGATTTCATAGCTACGTATGCAGCCGGTGTGGTGATGACACGACAATGGTGGATAGAGACCTTCCTAGACTAAAGCAAACAGTCAGGGCGGAAGGTTACCCCGGTGGTATCAACGGTCATGTATCCGAGACCAAAGGGAGCCTTCTAGTTGGAGGAAATTGGTTGGGGTTTGACACCAAGTTTATTTGTCCACGAATGAATACGTCTTACTTAGGAAATGTTTGCTAGGTAACTGAGCATTCTGACAAGATCCGTTTACTTTTGTGAATTTAACATTTATCTAGGAAGCAAGAAGTCGGAAGCGAGTTCCACAATCTAGAAGTGCGATCGAAGAAACTTTTAGCATAGAACTTACGGTTACATATAGATATTTGATCCATAAAGTGATGATACCTTGCCGCAAGTTTACTACTTTGATTAAATTCATAGTCTAGCTACCATAAACGAAAGTTCATAAGAACGTTATAAAAATTTGTAAACAGTCAAAAAAATCGTTTAAATTTAAAATTTTCTACTAGTTAAAATGAATAAACATAAATTAATTCCTTAATTAATTTAATTTGTAAACATTCCTGAATCATTTAATTTGTAAACATTCAAAGAAATCGTTTAAATTTGAAACTTTCTATTAGTTAAAATAAATAAACACATAAATTAAGTAAAATAAAATAAACAGCAATTGCTAAAAAATTCAATATTTACCCATTGTGTTTATTTGGCATTAAATGTTTAGTATTTTACATAGTTTGCTTTGACTTTCTTAGTTAGCTTTTATGACTGTTCTTGAATTTAAAAAAATTGTAAAACTAACGAAAGTTTTTAATTCTCTTTATAAATACTTGCTGTAGAGGAAAAAATAAAATATACTATTCTGAAACATTTTTGAGGAACATTCTCTGATTTAACGTTTAAATAATCCAAATTAACACAAATATTAATTTTAATTTAAAGTATTGCAGTAAAACATTTTTTAACACGAGGAGGTGTTTTTCTTCTGACAAGTTCAGTGAGGTATTGGCAGCTTGACGTTTGAAAAATAAGTTCTGAAAATTTACACAAACTTCCCGTATAAATTTAAGGTTTCACTTTGAAAAAGACAAAATTAACAAGTTTCGAAAAAGAATTTAAAAAGTCCCTGGTTTTTCTGTTTTAATCATAAATCAAATATTTTGATAAAACTTTGTCTATAATACGTTTTTGTGGGTATATTGACATCCTAAAACCTCCTTTTTTAACCATATCACCTGTCTCTAATTTTTAGTGAAACTTGCATATATATATATATATATATATAAATTTATGGAGATTTCAGATCGCGTGAGTCCTGACAATATATATATATATATATATATATATATATATATATATATTAAATGAAAGCGTGTAGCTTAATATTACACGACATTTTTAAAAGCGAAGCAACCGGTTGTCAGGACTCAGGCGATCAGGAATCTCCATACATTTCTTTACTCTGTTATCACTAAATTGTTGGAAAAGATAGTGCAGTGGTTTCCCGTTGGCTTCTCCAAGACTGGGAATTCTGAGTAGGAACTTCTGTTAGACTTACATTTTTTATACCAAATACATACCTATATATATATATATATATATATATATATATATACTAGCAGTATAACCCGGAGTTGATCGGGTGTAATGAAAGTTTTAAAACCAATCCATGGTCCTGGAGCTCAGACTCTTTGGACGTTGGCACGAAAGACTAAAAAGGAATAGTTGTTTCCAGTCAAAGCGAAACCGTAGACTGAAATAAAAATGAATGGATGTTAGTCACATTTTGATTTCCTGGTGTCGATATCAAATAGGTTTTTTTCGTCGTAAACTGAATTTTGAAGGCCAGATAAGACCTCTGAGTAAATGGTATCATGGCTGAGACTAAGAACTACAATTATACCTACTTAGAGCCAAACCCGAAGCAAAAACTAAAATGAAAGGGCTGAAAAAATGCAGACAAATAGGCAGATAAACAGACACACACACAAACATTTTGCCCTATATATTTATATATATATATATATATATATATATATATATATATATATATATATATATATATTATCGATTTTCTGCACTATTATAAGAACTGAAACCTTGAAATTTCTGAATATCGTTTCTTATATCTTTGTCTATGCGTGTATCAAATTTGATTTGACCATTCTATAACCTGATTTTTCGATTACCGATTTTCGATATTTATCGGGGGTACCTCGACACAAAACGTAGCTAAGAACACTCGCAGACGCTTTTAGTATAACTGTGTAAATTTTCGAGAAAATCGGTTCAGTCGTTTCGGAATCTATAGGTAACGGACACACACACACAGACATGCACACACACACATACACACACACATACACACAGACAAAGTTCCATTTATAAATAAGTTTAATGTTTACTGGAAAAAATTTCAATATTAAAATACCCCCACCAACATCAGTAAGTGCCGCCACAAGGCAAATTTTTCGAATACCTTAATTCAGAATTTAAATCCCTGTTGACTAGATGTTAGAACATAAATTAAAAGGATTCAATTTAAGTTTTAATCTTAATTTTACCCTAACGTTAACCTTAAAAAGTATTTTAACCCCCCTACCTCCCGATCCCAAGCTCCTTTAATTGCCTATCTTTAGAAAATATGGATTCTTTTACTAAACCCTTTTTCCTTGATTAACACATGTATGTATATATATATATATTTTTTTTTTCTCTAATATTTTTTTCTCTAATAATTTTTAAACTGATAACTTCCTGTAATTGGCATTTAGCTCGCTTCTACCTCAAAGGTTTGATCAAATAAACTTAAATAAAAATTTTAAAATCTTATATTGAAACCCATTCCTTCTCGCCTAAATACACCTCTTCAAAGGGCCCAAAATCTTAACTTTAAAAAGTAATTTAACTCATTTAGTTGTCTATCATTATAAAATATGAACTCCTATTCCTTCCCCTTCCTAAATATACCGTGTCAACACCCTGTAACCCCGCGACTACCAGCTCTGTCCTGTTCTACATTGTGACCGTTGTTAACCTAAAACCCCTCCACACTCTACCCCAGGGCCTTCGCCATTTGGAAAAAAACATTGTCGCTGACGTGACGTAGAATCTCTATTAGAGATCCTTGTGTTGAAATGTACATCCGACACCTTTGAATTTTGAAAATTTTCTCTAATTTTTATATATATATATATATATATATATATGTGTGTGTGTGTGTGTGTGTGTGTGTGTGTGTGTGTGTGTTTTTAATATATATTTACGCATCGTTCATTCCGTAATGAATTTAAACCCTCTCGACTTTTGGCGTGTGTTTACATTGTATATAACGCGCTAAATTCCGCCTTCCTCTACCGATAGCTCAAAGGTAGAATCACCGACTGACGTCAATTCGGTCGGATTTCAATCCTGGCTAGAAGCACTCGAATATCTGATGTGCTCTCTGCGGATGACTATATATATATATATATATATATATATATATATATTTCGGTAAAACCTGGTGGTATATCTATAATCATCCACATACCAGTTTGCTTCCGCTGTAACGCAACTCAGCAAGTGTGTTTAGACATTCGGTTACTTCTAACTGGGATCGAAACTCGATCGATTTGGCGTCAGTTAGTATCGGGTAATCTCTTACTCTCACATCTGATAGAGGAGGAGATTTAAACGTGTTATATATACGTCGTGTATAAACACACCAGCAGCCAAAAGAACTCAATTCATGACTGAAGATTGATGCGTATATATATATATATATATATATATATATATATATATGTGTGTGTGTGTGTGTGTGTGTGTGTGATGGGAAACACACCTATTACCTCAGATAATGAACTCTCCCTCCTATAATTATAAGAGTTAACAGGAAGTTAACGGGAGAAGTTTCTTAGGAGAAAAGTTACCCCCACCACAAATTGTACATATGGGTTTCGTTAGATTTTCACAGGGAGTATTGAGGCATTATGGTGTTTGTAGCAAGAATGGTACGTAAGAATGTGATGTTTTGGTGCAAGGGATATTGTCTTGTCTGCTTGGGTCAGTGAGTAAGGCTAGCTAAGTTAATGTTAGACAGATGAAGACCAGTCATTCCCCATCCTTTCTTTTTTTTTTTTTGCCTTGTGCCGCATTTTTTGTATTTACAATTAACCAAAATCAATATTGAAGTTCTTAGGAGTTCTTGGGATGTTTTGAGGAGTTCTTGGGAAGTTCATAGGAGTACTTTAGAGGTCTATTGGAAGTTCAGTAGATCTACTAGGCAGTTGATATTAGTCGGTAGTTAGCTGAATACTAAGGAGTCAGCTTTCAGTGGAAGATTATCAAGTACCTAACGTTTTGGGTGCGTTAAGTCGATTAGCAACCGACATAGCTCGATTGTAACTTTAAGTGCGAATACTACTCCACAACAATATATATATATATATATATATATATATATATATATATATATATACGCAAAGTGAAAGATTGAGAGAAAGAGAGAGAAAGGCAAAGGAACATGGTTTCTTTCATTTAGAAAATAAAAGATATATATAGATGCTTCTTAAAAAAAATTAACCAGTTTCTTAGTGGTCTAGATGTAAACAGTATATATATATATATATATATATATATATATATATATATATATATATGTTAAGGAGGGGTGGTTGGAGGAAGTTAAACAAGAGGTTATATACGTGTATCTGGATTACTGAAAATTGAAAATTAGGTTGAACTATAAATGTGAATTGCTGAATTATGTCATGATAAAAAATTTTTTATCTGTCTTGGAAAGATACATATTAGGAACACATTGGTTTGGGACTACTGGTTACATCTTAGGTTTTTGGTGAAATTAGTTTTTTATAAAAATGAATTTATTAAAGAGGATGAAGTGTTTAAGTTCAAATTTAAACTAAATAACTATGGTATACTAAGGTATATTGGAGTGATGAAAAATAAAGATTGCGTAGATAATTAATTTTTTATGAGATAATTTTAAAGTTAAATATTTACGGTGTTTACATAATACTGTTAATTTATTTTAATAGTTTGGTACGTTATTTTGTGGAAACTTACAATATTTCTATATATATATATATATATATATATATATATATATATATATATATAATTTATTCATAAATTATAACATGGATATCCATGTTATAATTTATGAATAAATAATATTATTACCACTTTTTTAAAAATAGTGTTTCTTTGTACAAGGTATATTATTCCAACAATACTTGGTGATATATATATATATATATATATATATATATATATATATATATATATATAAAGGGGTGCAATAACTGTGCTGTGCTAAAAATAAGGACTAGGCGAGATATCTAACAACATTGACAGTGGGACGAGAGCGAGTACGAGAGCGAGTACGAGAGCGAGAACGAGAGCCCGAGTGAAAGCGAGATCGAGAGCGAGAAAGAGAATGATAATGACAACTGTTGATTAAATAAATGGTTCAGTCCTGACCAAAATACACCTGACTGAAAAGTGTTGCGATAATAACGTCAAAGATGAAAACAAAAGTCCGAATCAAAATAAGGCAAATAATTAAAAACTATTTCATCTCTGGATCGTTAAATAATCTGGCGGATATTTTCGTGATTTGAAGACGTTGGGAGCTGGTTAATATTTTCTTGGTTCGGCCTTGTGTCAGACATAACCAAACTCCTTACAGTTTACAAGTTTTATGCAGAATTATCATCATCAGAAGTATCAGAATGTTGGTTGTCGGCAGGATGAAATATGTGGAATTGTGTGGAATAGTGTCAGAATAAAATATACTTTTTGTATGGAAAAATTAGTAATTTATCAAAAGAAGGAATAACAAGAATTCGTAGAAATTAATGTTCAATGAGAAAGTTAAGGGTATCAGTTCGTACAAAATGTTCGTAGTATTATTTGTTAAAAAAGATAAGAAGAAAGAGGAAGAGGAAGAGTCGCTTGAAGTTGAAGTTACATTTTAGATGTTTCATCTCGCGGCTCCCATCTGACTCTCTAGCTGACTTACGTTGATGAAGTCCTTTTATTGTAATCTAGATTTTTTGCACTTACTTCCTAAGTCCTTTTTGATTATGCAAGTCGCTCCCATTGGTCAAAAATCATTTGAACACCTACTTGCGAAATCTGGTTTCAAATACATGGTCAATCTTTTTCTATTTGGGAAAAAATCCATGATTTCACACTTCGTTATGAATTTTTGTAAAGGTGAAGAGAATTGATTTTAATTCTTTTCTTATCCCTACAGATTCCTTTCGATATTTGTAAATCCGCAATGATATCCAATGTAATCTTAATATTTTAGCTCCCTATCGTTTTGGTAATATGGGTGCGCCAAATTCTGTGTCTTATGTTAGCTATTTAGTGAATATTTTGTAAGGGCATTTTTCATGTTCAAAAAGTCTCATGATTAACTGTGTCAAATCGTCGATATTGTTGAAGTTATACTCCTTTTTTACTTTTATTCTTTTACGTTCAAAGATCAGACCAATTACGGAGTGAAATGATAATTTGACCTCGTTTGGGGCTTTTGTCTCATTCATGTCATATCAATGAACTGGAAAATAAGTTGGTAGACGATTAATTCTCTGATTGATATGCTCCAGAAACCAGTGTAAATCTCAGCAGCAATTGAGCGTAACGTTGGTAATTTTTTATTGCAAGAGAAAAAATAAGTTGATGCAGTATATCAAATGTCGAAAATATTGATTTTGTGCTGGACAGTGAAGACGCGTTGACATGGCAATAAAACACACACCCTCAAACAAACGTATATATATATATATGAACTTTGAATATATATTTTTATATATCTCAATAAATAAGTTCACGTTACTGGTAAAAAATAGAGTGACACGTTTAAAATGTTTTTCTAGCTAAATTTTCATAATTTATTCATTTTTTTCTTTGGAAGTAGGTTTTAGTAAGGCACTTTAGCTCAATGAGGGGAGGTATTGCTTCAGTGTGTTGTATATTTTGGGGACCAACAGAATGTAGTTGAACTTAAAAAGAATTTAATTCTGTCGAAGGCAAGAAAAAAGGACATGTGATGATTTCGGTTAAAGCTAGAGTGAAAAAACAAAAACACTGTATTTTGGAAACAACGCCGGTTTTCAAGGTTATGAAATATAAACAATGGAAATAGATTAATTAAATTGTTTGGTCAGAAGCACATATAGTTTGCGTTGAATTATTTCGGATTACAAAACAATGGATTGTGTTTTGAAGCCGAAATCGGGACATAAAGTTGGCAGTGATGAAGGACGAGCCACAAACCTTAGTTGCTTCCTATCAGAAAGCTTTATCCGAGTTAAAATGAAAAATTCGATTCAATGCATGTTCGGAATATGAAGACGAGCCAATGGAAATTTTCCACTCTCGAAGGCGAGTACCGATAGAAGCTGTGAGTCCTGCTACATTCAAAAATAGTGATAAGCGTAGGTACAAAGTCAGCTATATGCCATACATGATACACGCTTTGGGCGATCATGTCTCGAAAGAGACATGACTGACGGGGCAGAAGATTATCCCGCAGTAGGTTGCCATTGCTTCTCTGCGGTAGACTGGCTGCCAGCCAAGGCTATAGAACCCAATCTATCCTATTATTTAACCCATAACTGAAGGGAAGAGACGGATTAATCCCTTTCCCAGAGGTATTTTTGCGTAAGTGTATGCAAGAAATTTAACTGGAATTCGAACTCGGCACCCCGATTTGTCATTCCGAGTCGATATCCACTGCACCACAACGCACATCCGTAGGTACAAAGAGAACTATAAAAAAGGAAATGATAATTGGGCAAAATCTAAAAGTCGCGAACGAAAAAGGGATGGGCGCGGTATTAGGTGTCGAAAATATGGGAAAGAAGGCAACATAGAAAATGTTGTAGACGACGAACCCCCAAAAAACGGCAGAGCACCGTTCGTGAGACGCCCAACAAACAGAACAAGATGGTACCGACGCGCGATTGGTAATATGGGTGCGCCAAATTCTGTTTCGATTAGAACAAAAGGTAGAGCTTATTGAGCCTTGCTAGATACGGGTGCAGAAATATAGATCATTAGCAGTAGGGTTTTAAGAAGTTTTAACCGGGAGTTGAATTGAAAAAAAAAAGTGCGTCAAATTACGAACTGCTAATGGATCCACATTACACGTAAATGGATTTTGTCGCCTTCAAATTAAAATAGGAAATAAGCTTACCCTCCATGATTTTTTCGTTGTGAAGAATCTTAGAGAAATGTTGATTCTCGGTCATGATTAGCTGAGGTAAAAAGGGATTTGATTGTATTTTGAATTGAGGGTCTTGAGAATTAGAGAGAAATACGTGGCATTAGATGAATATGTCCATATTTGTTCGACTATTATGTTGGTCTAAAGCATAACATTAAACCCCCAGCACCTGCACATTTGTATTGGAAAAGCTAAGTTTAAAAACGGGAGCAGCAAAGGATATGGAACTGAACAGCTGAGAAGTCGATACTTTAGCAACTTTTGCGGTATATCAGTTCCCAACGCTGTAGCAAAAATCACTGAGTCTCGTGGATTTCCATTACTAATAATGAATAACACCAATCGAACGGTTACCTTGAAACGGGGGTATCCAATCGCTAAATTTAAAACAACAGGTAAAATTACTGAAATTACTATGCTCCATAAAGAAAAGAATAAAAATGTAGATTTGGAACAGATCTGGGAAGTGTTCTAATTGAAGACGCAAAGTGCGACACAGAGATCCAAAGGCGAATTGGCATGGCGAAGGATGCGTTCCGGAAGTTGAGTAAAGTATTAAGACACAAGAAAATTCCACTAGAAACAAAGAAGAGAGTACTAGATTACTATGTAATGTCAGTTCTTCAATATCGCAGTGAATGGTGGACAATATCAACAAAGATGAAGGGAAAACTTGAAGCAGCTGAAATGTGGTTCTACAGAAGGATGCTGCGGATATCGTGGACCGAGCATGTGAACAATGACGAGGTGTTGGAAAGAATGGAAACGGAAAGAAAATTAATATTGAGCATCAGGAAGAGACAACTGAAGTTCCTGGGAAATGCAATGAGGAAGGAGGGCTTGAAGAATCTGATACTAACAGGCCAGACAGAAGGAAAAAGAAACAGAGGAAAACAGCGGATAACATATTTGAAGGGCCTGAGCAGGTGGATGCCAGAAAGCGGGTTGCGAGACGTTACAGGAGAAAGCGTGCTAAGAGCCACCAGGGATAAGGAGACGTGGAAGGCCATGATCGCCTACGTCCTGAAAGGACAAGGCACATCGAAGAAGAAATACACCGGAAGAATTCTAGCCCCAAATTAGGAAGCTACTAAAAATAAAAAAGAATTTGTTCGTTAGTGACGATAAAAATTGGGGCAGAACTGATACAATTGAGATGCGTACCGATACTGGAACGCACAAGCCCATAACAAAGCGGCCGTATTGCACACCACTTAAAGAAAGAAATATGGTGGCCAGCAAATGTTGAAACTGGTTTCAAACAAGGTTCTGACAGCTGATCATGGAGGTCAGTGTCTTAAGACCACGGTCCATCTATCTACGAGCAAAGATTTGAGCTCAAATGATTTTTAAGAGAGATGGAACATTTAGAAGTCCCTATATATGGATATACATTTGTAAGTATATATTGAGAAAAAAAAAGACAAATTTTGTTTAACATTGCTCAACACGATTTTTGGTGTCAAGAAACAAAACACGGTTTTTAGTTAGTTTTTTCTTGCTGATTCCAAAACTAATCCTAGATTTTCATGGCTAAACTACCGTTTTGGATGTACTGCTTTTTTATGCATTGCTAATTTTTGGAAATAAATCAATTTACAATCTCGACTAATGGCATAGAAACCCATCAATTTTCGGGTAGACCGAGCAATTTATGTCATCTATCTGAAATAAATTGAATGTTCGTTGTGGTGCTGTGGATATCAGATCAGAACGAGAAATAGAGGAGCCGAGTTCGAATTCAAGTTGAATTCATTACATTCACTTACCCGCAAATACCATTGGGAAAAGAATTAATCCGTCTTTTTCCTCCAGTTATGAGTTAAATAACAGAACAGATTGGGTTCTATAGCCTTGGCTGGCAATCAGTCTACCACAGAAAGCAATCGTAACCTACTGCGGAATAATCTTCTGCCCCGTCAGTCATGTCACTTTCGAGACATGATCGCCCAACCGTGTATCACGTATGGCACTTAACTGACTGACTGACCTGAAATAAGCTACTTTTCTAAGAAAAAAGTGTTTTTGAGTCAAAACTTTTAAAATAGAAGCTCGGAATTTTTTCAAATCATCGCCAAAATTCAAATAAAGTCATAAGTTTTATCATTATTGCATTTTATCATTAATACGCTAATATGATTATTAAGGTTCATTGGTGGACCTGAAGGAGACTACCACCACCTTTAAATTTGTTGTTTTTTATTTTTTTTACTTTTTCAGCGCCGTCTTATCGGTTATTACATAAAGTTTCCGATTATCAAAAAAATATGAAAAAAATTCAATATTTTAACAATTTTAGGGGGGATCAGTTTCTCATACAACGTTATAGTAAATCGATCCTCCATTTTGGAATCACTTGCATTGGGGTCGCTTTATTTTTATTTTATTTTTTATTTTTTTGACGAGTTATGGCTTTTGTTTTTGTCTTTTCAATTTTTCTTTAGTTCTTACGATGGCATCTTCCTCGGAAACTCCAAGAATGGCTTTATTCAAAAATTTGGCAAAGGATTCA
This sequence comes from Ascarosepion bandense, assembly GCA_037127315.1. Classification (NCBI taxonomy): domain Eukaryota; kingdom Metazoa; phylum Mollusca; class Cephalopoda; order Sepiida; family Sepiidae; genus Ascarosepion; species Ascarosepion bandense. The sequence continues at coordinate 3,851,830 of JBBBDQ010000264.1, forward strand.
GTTGTTGAATATGCTCAAGCAAAAAAGTTAATTGCACAGGATCGATTTACTATAAGGTTGTATGAAAAACTGAGCCCCCATCACCAGCTAAAATTGTTTAAATGTTGAAATTTTTACGAATTCTTTTGTCAATCGGAAAGTTTACGGTTTAATCGATAAGATTGCACTGAAAAAAGTTTTAAAAAATTGATAATCAACCAATTTACAGGAGGTGGTTATGTCTTACCGGCGAGTAATTCCAAAATGGAGGATCGATTTACTATAACGTTGTATAAAAAACTGAGCTCCTTTCTCCACCCAAAAAATTTGAATTATTGAAATTTTTCCAAATTTTTTTGTCAATCGGAAAGTTTAGGGTGTAATCGATAAGATTGCACTGAAAAAAAAAATTAAAAACAACAAATTTAAAGGCGGTGGTAGTCTCCTTCAGGTCTGCCGAATCATTTTTATATAGTCATCTAGATAAAATTCCGGATAACTGCGGTGATTTGAGTGATGAGCAAGAAGAACGATTCCATCAGGATATTAATACAATGGAAGAGCGTTACCAGGGATGGTGGGACAAACGAATGATGGCCGACTACTGATGAGGTATCAAAGGGGGACTTAAATAACATTGAACATGACAATCAAGAAAGAGAATTTTTTACCATAGTTCATATGTTCACGAAGGTTTTATTTCTGTTTTTACTTTATTAAATGAGTTGATGAAAATACTTGTTGGTCTTGGTATATTCAATCATGTTATTTTAAAGACTTAGAGTTGGATACTGGAACATATAAATATTATTTCTCAATAGGCAGAACAATATTTGTTGGCTTAAATACGAATTGAGAAGCTTCTACTTTGAGAAATATTGCCATTGGCCAGAAAACAAATAAAAAATGCTTTTTTTCTAAAAATGAGTCATTTCTGTAGAGCAAACAAGGTAGCTAACCAAGAAAAAGTAAGATCATTTTCAGATTCAGCGCCTTCAAATTAGCTTAACATGTTTGGTGTCTCGACACCATTTCAATTTATTACCATTATTATTATTATTATTATTATTATTATTATTATTATTATTAATACTAAAGTCATTCCTGACCAGTGGCAATTATAAGTGGGGGACAGATAGGGCCAAGATCCCCTCCTAGAATTTTAGCTGGCCCCTAGATTGTCCCCTACTACACTTATAAACTTCAAATATTTCTGAAACTGATCATTCTCTGATTTTGGTAAGATTTGATCTTCAGCACTTTTTACTCCGCTTTTTCTTTTTCATTTAGGGTCATGATTTGATGAAAATATTTGTTGATCTTGGTATATTCAATCGTGTTATTTTCAAAGAGTCAGGGTTTGATTGTTATTGAAAAAATGATATTTCTCAATAAGCAGATCGATATTAGTTGGTTTAAACACGAATTGAGAGGTTTCTACGATTTTACTTTGAGAAATATTGTCATCGGTCAATATCATATATACAGAAAACAAACGAAAAAATATTTCTGAAAATGAGTCATTTCTGTACAGTAACAACGGTAGCTAACCAAGAAAAAGTAAGGTAATTTTCAGATTCAGAGCCGTTATATTAGCTGAAAAAGATATTTAGTGTCTTGAGACCATCTCAGTTTTGTTTTTGACTAGTGTAATTTGATTACAAATATAAACAAAATATATTATTTTATGTGCCGTGTCTTTTCGAGAAGTTGCCGATCATGGATCTCCAGTATTTTCTGTCCTTCACAGCTCTGAGTAAGGCTTGTTTTTAACCATTATCCTGGATCTTGTTCTGCAAGATTTAAACAATATTGTTAGGTAGATTATTCTTCTCTCTTGTCATCAATGTGTCCTCTGAATCTCAAATTCTCTAATCAGTTTTTCCTCATTATGTGTCCAAGATATTTAAATGGTTTATTTCTGGTTCTAAGCATAAGTGTCATTTTAGCTTCTGTTTTCTTTAATACTTCCTTGTTACTCACATATTTTATAAAGAATTATTTTGTAGAACTACATTTCTATTGCTTTGCTGTTGTTTCAAGTCTCTTCTTCATATGTGAGGATATTGTTAAGAAATAAATGTTTAGCTCCCTTTTCCTTGTTTTTTAACGGAAATTTCCTGTTTTTTAATACTTTGCTTAGTTTTTGTTAAGCATCTTTTGCTATTCTAAAGCTCCTTCGGATTTTGGTGTCACATTTTTTGCCGTCAGTTAAAATATATTCCAGCATACGACCCCATCTCTTTTAAATACCGGTTCCCGTACAATCATCGAAGTTAACCAGCGTCGATCCTGGTCAGTACCCAAATGGCGACCACTTCGGAGTAAACCTTCTCCGTCGGCCTTCGTCAGTGTTTGATAATGAACTAATATAAAGAATTGACGAAGGCTGCAAGAGTAGCGAAAATTGTAATTTCCCCTAAATTTTTCCCTTTCAAAAAATAAATTCATAAAAAAATTAAAAATCTACAAAATTTTAATATTGATTTTTAAAACTCACCAATTAAAGGCACAGTAAAACTAATTTTAATTTTTTCTTTTACAGAATGGTTACGCTGCGCAGTTGGAGACATGTCAAGCAAACATGGGACTTATAATGTTGGTGACAATTGTTATTTGTATGTGGACAGAAATCTGCCACTTTATGGAGAATGATCAATAAGCGGAAATAATAAAAACATTACAACTGCATTTTATTGAAGTCTAGACAAATCATACAAGCCTTCTTCTTCTTCTTCTTCTATGTGCCCTGTCCCTTCAGGACGTAGGCGATCATGGATCTCCACGTCTCCCTATCCCTTGTGGCTCTTAGTATGTTTGCTCCTGTTGCTCCTGGCAACCCCCGTTCCGTCATCCACCTGATCAGACTCTGCAGATATGTTATCCGCTGCCTTCCTCTGTCTCTCCTTCCTTCTATCTGACCAGTCAGTATCAGGTTCTCCAGGCTCTCCTTCCTCATTGCATGTCCCAGGAACTTCAGTTGTCTCTTCCTGATGCTCAGCATCAATTTCCTTTTTGTTGCCATTCTTTCTAACACTTCGTCGTTGCTTGTATGCTCAGTCCACGATATCCGTAGCATCCTTCTGTAGAACCACATTTCGGCCGCTTCCAGTTTTTTCCTCATTTTCGATTATATTGTCCAGCATTCACAGCCGTACTGAAGAACTGACATCACGTAGCAGTCTAGCACTCTTTTCTTCGTTTCTATTGAGATCTTCCTGTGTGTTAGTATTTTGCTCATCTTCTGGAACGCGTCCTTTGCCATGCCAATTCGCCTTCGGATCTCCGTGTCGCACTTTCCATCTCCTGTTAGAACACTTCCTAGGTACTTAAATTCTTGGACTTGTTTGATTCTGTTATCCCCCACCTGTATTTGGCATTTTGGGTTGTATCTTTTGCTGATGACCATGCACTCAGTTTTCTTAAAGTTTATTTGTAGTCCCTTCTTGTCACTCTCCACTGCTACTTTCTGTATGAGATCTTGCAGTTTCCTTTCCGTGTCCGCAATCAGTACTGTATCGTGCGCGTATCTTATGTTGTTCAGGTTGTGGCCTCCATTAATAAATCCTGGTGTGTGTCATCTAGGGTCCTCAAAATATTCTCGCTGTATAGGTTGAACAAATCCGGTGAAAAGACACATCCTTGTCTTACGCCTTTTTCTATCTTTGTGTATCTACTGAGGTCGTTACCTGTCCGTATGCAGGCCGTTTGCTGCCAGTAGAGATTCTTGATTATTCTTATATCTTTGCCGAAAATGTCGAGGTTGCCTATCATTTCCATCAATTCTTTGTGTCGTATTTTGTCGAATGCTTTCGCGTAATCAATGAAGCATAGGTACAAGTCTTTCTTCATTTGTAATGCCCTTTCAGAGAGCATCCTAATCATGAATATGGCGTTCCTTGTTCCAGTGTCTTTGACGAACTCGCACTGTTCCTGCCCTATCTCTGGCCTGATTCTGCTTCTCGCTCTATTCATCAGGATTCTGACAATCAGTTTTGTGATGTGACTCATTAAGCTGATAGTTCTGTGTAGTTCACACTCGTTTGCACCTGGTTTCTTCGGCAGTGCTATAAATATCGACTTGCATAGGTCGTCTGGTATTATTCCGCTGCTATAAGCCTACAATTGTCTAATACCCTATCTATTAATGTGAAAGAAATCATGTGTTAGTACAGAGCGACATCTTAAACATATATATTTTTGAGAGAGAAGGTGATAAATAGACATACCCGGCAATACATTTAAAGGTCTTAATTAATCTATAATAAATTCACGTCAGGTTCTGTAACCATAGACGTGCGGGTGGTGCAATGGAAAATGACTCAGAATTGTTAATCGGAGAACTGTTCTAATTCCAATTTGGGTCGTTATATTCTCTCATGTGCAAATAGCCTTGAGAAAGGTATCAATTCACCTATTCTTCCACATGTTATTGGTTAGTTAGTAAAACCTGTATCACTGAACAATTATTGCAAAAATTATTGCAAAAACATCTTGCAATCTAAAAATATTTTCTGGCTTTAAATAACCGGCAATGGGTTGATCCGTAAAAAAAGAATCATTCAATCAGAACTTTTCAAATATTTAAATGTTTGTAGTTGCGTAATTTTGACATCGTACTTGATATTAAGTCTACGGCTATATCGTGTTGAATACACCGGGTCCCGCCTGATCACCGAAGTTAAGCAATATCGAGCCTGGTCAGTACTTAAATGGGTGACCATTTGGGAATACCAAGTGCTGTGAACGTAAGGACCAAGAATGGTCCACCGGTCCTCCAGGTGTGGGGGTTGGGTGCAGGGCTAACAACCCTGCCCCATAAAAAACAGTTTGTTACAGAAACAGCAACAAAAAGTTGCTGCCCTTTAGCCATCTGGGTGTGATGGATAAGTGATGACTTGATATTAAAGTGCCCCAATCGACATAGTTTTGTAATATGTGGTCTTTGACAAGCTGCCAATGTAAGTTTGAAAAGATAATAAACATTTGAAATGGCTGTTCTAGGGACTGCATCTTAATAGTAGTTTCTGCATCAACGATTGACTTCTGATGAACAGGAGGAAAATACAAAATGCCAGATGCTGAAGGCAGTGGAGTGTTGGAATCAGGTTGCTTTTTACTAACGCTAGGAAAACAGGTTTGATATGGCGATGAAAAAATGAGAGATACCCGATATTTATTACCACGACCGACAGGCAGCGGAAAATATTTTCGCCTATCATGATGAATGATTGAAGTTTCAAAACGGTACTTATCATTATAGGGTCTCAAGTTCACTCCAGACATTTCTTTAAATAACTTTAGCCTAAATAAAGCAATAACGCCACTAATACACGACGGGTTACTGAGCATGAAAGTAAGTGAAAAATATTTTTAAAAAAACTAATAAAGGGAGAGGACAATAAAAGAACAGGAATCAAGTAAAATGAAAGTAACGATTGACATTGTACTTAGATTTTTGAAGATCAAATTTGTCTGAAAAGCAAGAATCTGGAAGAAATGTCTATAAGCGTAAAGTGGGAGGAAAAAAACTGTTATCATATAGTCCAGCTCCCAAAGCGGAAATCAAAAAAAAAAAAAAAAAAAAAAAACGAGCACAGTGAATCCATGTTGCGATGGTGGGTGGGGGGAAATTTTTCAAAGTCGAGATGCCATATCAGGGCCAATAAAATTGCAGATTCTTCTTTGGATTTTATCAAGAATCTCAAAATACATAGCAGAAGCACAACAGCAATATTCAAGGCGTGAATGAATGGCAGACTTGTAAATGTGTAAGATAGATTCTGGAAAAATAAATCTAGCACTGCAAAGTGAAGCAAATTTCTTAGTTGCAGACCTAGCAATTGATTCAATATAATCTTTTCACATTATGGTAGCGGAAAACGTTTGTCTGAGAAAATGCAATGGACCGCTCTCCTGGGGGTTAGCATCAGCAATGTTGATGGAAGGGAAAAAGCTTCGCTCAGACGTTTACAAAAGAGCAGCTTCGTTTTGGAAGCATTAAAATTAACAACCATTTCTTGTCTCTGTTAGCAACATTCCCAGCGGAAATACTACAAGAAATCTGTTATATACGTGCCTATGAACATTAATGGGTATGTCCCAAGCTACATAAAAACGTTAGACTCTATTGTGAAGGAGGAAATATTGCCACCAAGCGATTAACTTTGCTCAAACGCAATTCTGACATTGTCGGACTCACTACCTTCGGACGGTGAGTAATTCAGTTGAGGATCCGCCGAATGATAGAGTCTCCTCTGGTAAATATACTACACAATTAATTTTTACCCGAGCCACGTAGCTCGGATTACCCACATTAAAAAGACCTTGTGTCACATTTTGTTTCAAGTGGGGAGGCAGCTAAATATTTTATTGCCGGTTAGCGGCTAATTTCGCTCAGACGCCATTACGCAGTTCTTACATTGTCGTACTCTCTACCTTCGGGCAGAGAATAACTCTGACCTGGTTCCGCCGAAGGATAGAGTCTTTTCTAGAGAAAAGTAGACATTTAATTTTTGCCCAGGGTTTATGGCTTGGATTACCCACATTAAAAAGGTCTTGTGCCACATTTTTTCTCAAGTGGTGAGGCAAATAAATAGTATATTACTACCTATCGATTGACTTTGCTCGGAGGCAATTCTGACATTGTTGGACTCCCTGCTTTCGGGCCGTGAATAACCCAGTCGGGGCTCCGTCGAAGTTTCGTCTGATGATTATTAGACAATAAATTTTTACCCGTGCTATATGGCTCGTATCAGCCATATTAAAAAGGCCTTGTGTCACATTTTGTCTCAAATGGGGAACCAGCTAAATATTATATTGTCGCTTTGTGATTAATTTCGCTCAGACGCCATTCTGACATTCTCAGACTTTCTATCATTTTGCAGAGAGTAACCTAGACAAGGCTCTGCCGAAGGGAAAAATAGATATTTAATTCTTGCCCGAGCTATATGGCTCGGATTAAACCCCTTTAACAAGGCTTTGTGCCACATTTTGTCTAAAGCTTCCATATTTAGGATAGAGCTGACCTGTCCTCACTGTACAGTATCTACAGAGTTCAAAATTATCTACACTGCCTTGCGAGTGATTAATTAATTTCTCTTCTGCGACACATTTTACCCAGCCGAAACGTAGCAAGCCCTTCTCTACTATATCGCTATTTTCATGAAAAATATATATGTTACTAACTGTTCGCAAAAAATCAGGCCAAATATCCACTCGAAGTAGATGGTTACTGAATAATGTTGGTTTGTAAGCGAAAAGGCGGTAAAAATACGATCATAAGGATATGAAGGAAAGATAATTGTTGACTCTAGACATGAAGAGGTTAAAGTTGTAGCCAAAGGCGCTAGGATATACAAAACGTTTGGACAATTTACGTGCAGAAAAATATTTATAAGATTAAAAGAAAAATTATATAAAAAGAATATTAACCGCAGTACATTGTCAGTTGTCTTAAATGAAACCTATATAAAAGAAGGATTGCTGCCCAAATACACAATTATATATATATATATATATATATATATATATATATATATATAGTCATCCGCAGACAGATCTGTTTCACTGTATCACAGCTCATCAGTACAGTTAGACTCCGATTGCTTTTAACCCAGGATTGAAACCCAACCGAATTGGCATCAGTCGGCGATTCTACCTCTTAGCTATGGGAAGAAGGAAGCAGACTTTTTAGCGTGTATATTATCATTATACACGCCCAATAGATAAGATGGTTCTAATTCATTGCTGAATGAACGATGCTTAGATATATAGAATTTATTTGTTTGAATATATATATATATATATATATATATATATATATATATATTTCTACCAGCCTGATTATTCACGAGAAATTTTGTTACGAAAATGTGTGTCATTCAGAAGGATATCTATTGAAATACGAGTATCGATTAAAAATAATGTTCAAAGAAATAAATTAAATATGTCGTTTGTTAATTCCATTTCGTTAATCTCAGAAACTTTCCGTAACAATACATATATTACGAAATCTTACGGAAAGTTGCGCAATGATATTAACCGCCATATTTATTTAAAATTATTTGCACATTAATTTTAATTAATACTCGTATTTGAGTAGATACTCTGTTTTTCTATAATTAAAAATTACAGTTGAAAATAAAGAGAAAAATTCTCCAACATTTGGATAATTTTCTATTAATTAGTTCTAAGCTTTCGGCTCACATGAGCCATCTTCAGAGAGGTCACCAAGACGGTAAATCCAAACAACCCACACATAATAAAATCACTTTAAATTTGGCCATAACACATTACATTGCATTTGAATACATGGTTCTGTTGTCATTTCGCGCTATCACGCGTGTGACGTCATAGAACCGCATTGCAAATTTGCGAACTGCGTTTGTTATTTTTGCGTTTGTTATTTTTGGAAGCTATTGCCGTTGCCTAGCGTAGTTTTATGTCAACACAAAAAAAATAGTCGGTGATGGTGGATGTTATTGTGTTACCGTCTTAGTGACCTCTCTGAAGATGGCTCATGTGAGCCAAAAGCTTAGAACCAAGTTAATAAAGAATTATCCAAATGTTGGAGAACTTTGTCTTTATTTTCAACTGAAATTAAAGCCAAAATACGACGTTTAGAACGGCTCATTATTAAACATAATATACATTTATTGTCTCTTATATTTAACAATATATATATATATATATATATATATATATATATATATATATATATATATATATCCACCTGGTTGAATATTCAAGTAACCTTGTTAGGAACATATGCGTCTTCCAGCATATTTCCTTGACAACATTTCTAGAATATTTAGGACTTGGATATATATATATATATATATATATATATATATATATATATATATATATATATATATCCAAGTCCTAAATATATACTCTCTAATTATAGGAACACTGGGTATTCACTAAAATATGAATATCCATTAGAAATAATGTTTAAACAAACATATATATATATATATATATATATATATATATATATATATATATATACGAGCACGTTTCTTGATATTATATTATTTCTTAATTCTATAAAAGTTCGTGGGTACATGTGTTTGAGTAGACATGCATATTTAACAATTGAAATTAATTAAGTCTTGAGATCAAGAGTTCTGATAAAGAAAATATGCTTTCCAAAAGAAATCGAACTTGTATCCTGTATTTCCTTTCTTTTAATCAAAGATACCACTTTTGAGCTAAGTTCCATTGCCTTGACGTCAAGGAAGTCCTGGGTGTAAATCAAGACTTTCTTTAGTAGGACTTTTGATCTATAGGCCGGTAGATATTAATTTCACTGTTTAAATTAGAAAAAAAAACCCAGATGTGACAACTGAACTGCGTGTATCTATTTTATATGACCTTTATAGCAATAAAAGAAACCATATGTGCGTTTTTGTGTGCGTGTTTGTTAATATGACATTAAGTTTCGATACGAAAGAAACGCGTTCTTTTAGATTTAAAATTTCAACGTACATCTAATCAATAAAGGGAAAGTTTCGTCAATTCCAATTACCTATGCAAAACAGTCTTTGTACAGCTGTGCGCAGAGATAAGCTGAAACGTTACTTTTTCAATTGAGAGTTTGCTTAGCGATTTGTAAACAATGTAATGACGTCATCGATTAGAATGAACACTGACATTCAGAATCTTTTTAGAGCTGTTCTGTCTGGTGTATTCTATTTATTTGAATTCATCCTTTTTTTATTTATAAACATATTGCCCCAAGCAAGGCATTTTACTGGCACTGTTTTGCAGGGGGTTACATACAAGGAAAGTTATGAGAAAGAATGACAGGTTATAGTGGGTGTCAGGAAGTGGGTAAAAGTAGAATGACAATACTGATGAGAGTGGAGTGGACGGAGAAAGGAGCATGAGAGAAGGATGAATGTGGCCATAAAGTGAGGGATCAGTTTAAATATCAATTTTAATGTAAAATTGATCCCTCACTTTATATCCACATTATCATAGTATAAAATTGTTTTTTAAAGTCATATCGCCCCAAGCAAGGTATTTTACTGCCACTGTTTTGCAGGGGGTTACATAGGAGGAAAATTATGAGAAAGAGTGACAGGTTATAGTGGGTGGAATTTAATCAAAGAGGAATAGGCGTTGCAACCGACATTATAACAAGAAAATAAAAAAAAATCCTTTCCAAAATTACTGTTTTCTACAAGCAGTAGTTTATGTATAATATCTTTTTTTACCGTGAGGTTGTAAAAAACACCAGGTTAGGAAACTGGAGCTGGATATCCTTCTCTCAATGAGGGTGAATGGGCCTCTCTTAAGCCGTGATAGGCAACATATCTAGTGATGGTGTCACGATAAAAACACCCTTGGTAGCTCTGGCGAAGCATCAAGTATTCAGCTACTGACAAGATTTTGAATCTCGGCCGAGGCCGCAAAATGATGATGATGATAGTGGGTGTCAGGAAGTGGGTAAGAGAAGGATGAAAATACTGATGAGAGTGGGAGTGGACGGAGAAACGATCATGAGAGAGAGGATGCAGGTTAGTGAGATAGGAGATGACTATTGACTTTACATTTAAATTCCTGGAGATTGTAGCTATCGGGAAAGCAAGTAAATGGAAGGGAATTCCACAGAAAGGAAGTGCGAGAAAAGAAGCTGATGGAGAAGAATCTATGCATCGTTTATTATTTCTTGCGAATTTTACACAGTTTTTCTGTATTATTATATTTTTTATAATCATTTCACCCCACGCAAGACAGAAATACCAGTGGTGTGCAGGGGATTACAATGAGAGAATAAAAATATTACAGTGGATGTTGAATTAAAGATAAGAACTGGATAAAAATAAAATATGTAAATAATGGCTATTGACGTTGCATGTTAAATTTTTGAGATTGTAGCTATCAGGGAAGCAAGCAGATGAAAGCGAGTTCAACAAACAGGAAGTGCGAGAAAATAAACTGTTCGAGTAGAAGGGAGGGTTACATTTAAATAGTTCGATGGTAAAAGGGTGGAACCTTGATGCCAATCCAGTAGCACGAGTAAATGTAGTATTTTTTTTCTGTAACTAACCTGAAGATCGTTCGTCTTATACTGACTTTTTGTTTTTATTACCAGAGGTATAACCATTATTTCCCTTTCCCCACTGGGGCGTGTTGTGACACAAGGTCGGTTTTTAATGTGGGGTACCCCTAGCGCTTACGCTCAGGCCGCTGGTCAAATATTTCCCAGCCTCCGCGGTAAATGGGTACTAAGCTTGTCTTATTTGGACTTAATCGGGAAAATAGTTTGATAAAAACCTTACTACATGTTTTAATAATTTTTTAATTGATTTAATTTTATAGGATTTTATGGTAAACAACAATTTTTTCCCTTTTTAACAACGAAGAATGAATTCTTAGGATTTCTTACTCTTGAGCATGCAAGATAGGACTGGCCATGCATAAATATTTCTTTCTGGGGCTAAATTCCAACATGCTTAAAAATTTGGCTTTGTTATTTGTGTATAGTTCTCGTAAACGCAGGGCGAACTGGAAAGTGGATTTTTATATGTCGGTCGGGTTTCAATCCTGGGTTGGCAAGGATCGAAAAATTGTCAGCACTCAAATTACTCGAAAAATTCCTGCTATTAATAACGTGTTCCCTTATTGAGTACCCGGATGTATTCACCCAGTGGTTTCGGTTGTCTTGTTTTAATAAGAAATGTCATTGACATTCTCTATTTTCCTAGGAATAATATTAATATATATATATATATATATATATATATATATATATATATATATATATATATATATTTCTTTATCCATTTATGCACGTGCTGATGTGAGAAAACATAGACTATTCAACACGCCAATATTTGATTTATTGGATTGACTTTATTTTTTATTTTTTACTTCACTGATTTGATTTATTTCTTTATCTTTATTTTTACTTTTATTTTTATTTTAATTTTCTACTTACCTACCTATATATAAGCAAGAACTTGGCCCTCAGAAACAAAATGAACTCGACATGTAAAGCCACAAATTTATTCAACTGAAGAGATTCAATCTTAGACTCGAAACACGTGTAGCGTCACAAATACCATTATGGACACTTAAAATATCATAATATATATAATATCTTTATACAACAATAAATATACACTTTAAACGTTCACTGCTTTTCACGCTTTTTATTCTATAGAAATTTCTGGAACAACCCTATTTCCTTTTCTAATAGACATAATTTAAAAAGTTTGCACCGAGAACTTGGCTTAAATAATAAAAATTGTACAAGAGAAAAATAGCCAGGAAATCACCACCACGGATCAAATCCGCCTGTTACTGCTAGAGCAAAAGATGGGGTTTTGAAAATGTTTTAATCCACGGATGCCAATTGTGGACAATCAAACGATTTAATTCGGGAGCCTTAAACATCATATCTGTACTTAAGCATGAGAGTTGTTCTTGACTCATTTGGTTCTGTATGAATGTCATAACTCCGATGTAGGAATTGTATGAGTGTCATAAGTCATTTGGCACCGTATGTGTCAGATGGAAAAATTAATTGAATGTCTCGATTCTTTTAGTACTGCATAAGCGTATAGACTGTCTTTTCTTAATTCCAATATGAACGATTCCATGGTTCGTCGCTCCTCATTTAACTCTGATAATCAAAGTTTGCTTCTTAACAGCATTTTTAATTTAGAAAACATGTCGGAAGTTTACTTATTCTGTCGTATGATAGAAATATCATTTCTAATAATGTTTCTCTAAAGACATTTCCTGTTCTTTACAGTTAAGTGCGAGTAATTTGCAACTCAAATTATACGATATTATAATTTCCAATTAAAAATATAAAGAAAACCAGCAGATTTATTATGAAGACATCAGAGCCCATTAAGAAATATAAAGACATATGATTATTATGTTATATAACATAACAGGCACAAATGTCATTTATAAGTCACAGTTCATAAACTTAACGCATTTAAAAATTCACAGATCATAAGCAAATTTAAGGAAATTCACGGATATGATGTCATCATCACTGTGATAATGGTTCGCAGATGATAGTCTGGTGAAACTAAATCAAAAGTAGGTAGGGTGATCAACAAGTTTAAATCCACAGTCACAGACAGTAACAACTGAATCCAAGGATTTGTGTGCTGGAGCACTGTCTTAATGGATCAAAAACCCTTTTATCAGTTTTTTTCGTAACTGCCTCAGCAAGTTGACATTGTACTATCCATTGATATGGTTGTTTTTTTGTAAGATAGGCCATATTGAGGATACCTTTTGCATCCTAGATTAATAAGGATATGTGATTTCCTGCAGTTAAAGCGACCATGGATTTTTGGATCAGATGACGAGGGCCCCTTTCACTCGATGAAGTGTCACTTTGTCTCTGGCTGAAAGTGACGAACAAAATACCCATCCAGGGTTAGGTAACTTCCAAAGAAACCAGCTGGATGTGTCTCAAACAATGTCAAACTTTTCCTTGTGATCACCCTGGGAAATTTTTGATCAGGTATCAGAAGACGTGGCACTCACTAAACTGAAACTTACTTAATGCCAAGTTCATTGTACAAAATATACTCAACTTTATAATGGAATGTGCGAATACCATTGGCTATTTGATTTACAGCCAATTGACTGTCATCTAGCATTATGTGATGAACACGATTAATGCACTGCCTTCTCTTTTTACACTCATCTTCCAACTTTTGTACTGTTGAGAAAACTGGAACGCCACCCCTTATGTAACAAATATGGCAACACCAAGGTTCTTAGTAATAAACCATTTTTAAGCAAGTACGTTATAACATCACGATGCCAATACATTTACAATAGAATTCGCATCTTGTTACATTTGACGTCGTCTCTAAAAAGAGAGAATATGACGATATACAGAAGAATCTGCAATGTTATTCAACTTCAGTAAATATACTACTACCGTAATGTAGCTTCCTGTGAATGAATGGCAGAGTTGTAAATGTGTAAGATAGATTCTGGAAAAAAATAGCACTGCAAAGTGAAGCAAATTTCTTAGCTGCAGACCTAGCAATTGATTCAATATAATCTTATCACATTATGGTATCGGAAAACGTTTGCCTGAGAAAATACAATGGATCGCTCTGCTGGAGGTTAGCATCAGCCATGTTGATGGGAGGGAAAAAGCTTCGCTCAGACGTTTAAAAAAAAGCAGCTTCGTTTTTGAAGCATTAAAATTAACAACCATTTCTTGTCTCTGTTAGCAACATTCCCAGCGGAAATACTACAAGAAATCTGTTATATACGTGCCTATGAACATTAATGGGTATGTCCCAAGCTACATAAAAACGTTAGACTCTATTGTGAAGGGTAAATATTGCCACCAAGCAATTAACTTTGCTCAAACGCAATTCTGACATTGTCGGACTCACTACCTTCGGACGGTGAGTAATTCAGTTGAGGATCCGCCGAATGATAGAGTCTCCTCTGGTAAATATACTACACAATTAATTTTTACCCGAGCCACGTAGCTCGGATTACCCACATTAAAAAGACCTTGTGTCACATTTTGTTTCAAGTGGGGAGGCAGCTAAATATTTTATTGCCGGTTAGCGGCTAACTTTGATCAGACGCCATTCTGACATTGACTGTACTATATTTGGGTGAGTAGTCGTGGCTAGTTAAGCTAGGTTTTGTGTCGAGGTACCCCCGATAAATATCGAAAACAGATAATCGAAAAATTGGGTTATAGAAGAAGGGGTCCGATTTTAATCAAATTTGATATACTCATAGAAAAAGACATAAAAAACGATATTCAGAAGTTTCAAGTTTTCAGTGCTTAAAATATTGCAGAAAATCGATAATATATATATATATATATATATATAAGGCAAAATATTTGTGTGCGTGTCTGTTTATCTGTCGGTATGTCCTTTATACAAATCCACAATTTTTATCCGATTCTCACCAAACTTCACACAAATATTCTTTAGGCTGAGTCTGAGCTCCAGGACCATGGATTAGTTTTAAAGCTTTCATCAACGCCGGGCTATACTGCTTGTAACATATAAAAAATATATCTTAGTTATGTTATCTTATATACAGCAATATAATATAAATTCTATGCATTAAGTTAAATTATAAAGTGATCAATTTAACAAGTAACCACGAACTGTTAGGAACCGTGTGTTGAATGTTGAACAAAAAATAATTTTTGAGAAAATAGACAAAAAAAAATATGACAGAACAAAATAGCAATATTTATTCTATCGGGAATATGTAGAGAAAACTTTAAAGGGATGTTCTTAAGAATCCCAGTAAATAATGTGCAAAATGTACTAGTGATTCAGCGAGCGCATGGAGTGTAGTGCCTACTCCATGTTGTGACCATTGTACGGAGCACTAATTGTTGCTTCCTGTTACGATGTCGGTTCGAATTGAAAAAGAATTAGCCTCCCAAGTCAAACAGCAGGCATGACTAAAAGCTGAAATAGAGTCACTTCCGCTGACAATTGTCGAAAGTGGTTGTAAACTATAATTTATTTCGACGGGTGAATATACCCATCTCAACAGAACACGATTTTCCTTTGTGCATATCTTATTGCTCTGGATAATATAAACTGAACTCTTTGTACAGATGTATCTCTTAATTTTTTAAAGTTAAATAGATCTTTTTGGATTATCCTTTCAATTTACCTACCTAGTATCATTATCTATCTATCTATCTAGCTATCCACACACACACACACACACACACACACACACACACACACACACACACACAGTTTTTATGATCTTTTCCCTATGCCAGTCTCTTTTTTATATTGGCTGGCCGAAGCAAAGATTTCCTGGCTGCCTTGTAAAAGTTTGCAAAGTAATAATAACAAAAGAACCATTAACTTATAATTATCCACTTGGCAATAAATACTAACAATAGTATGAAATACATAGTTTTTTAAAAAAAAGAATCGGGGGGAGCCCAATAATTATGGCCGGTAGTGTATATATATATATATATATATATATATATATATATATATATATATATATGAATGTGCCTATATATGTTTATTATGAATATACCTACGTTAGTTTTTTCACTATTCAATCCATAAAACTTAGAAATTATTCGATGACAATCATCAGTAACCTACTGGAGTCATAGAATCCTCACATGTACTTCAGCTGCAGCAGAAGGGCTGTGTCTTGGGCAGGACAGCCTGACGAAGTCCAAACCCTCTCCAGACTGAGAAATTATTACAATGGTTATAGCAATAAGAAATATCGTCAGATTAAAAGTCTATTAATTGTTTAACAATAATAGTCACAGATACAAAAGAAAATTTGAAGATATTGACTTCAAAATATTTGAAAGAGATATATGCATAAGTTAAAAAATAGTAATTCGACCTTGGTATATCATAATTGTTTCCTATGGCCTAATTCGGAGGCAATGGGACTTAAAATGGTTTCTTTGATCTCCTGTCGAGAAACATGCTTTTGTTACATTAATTTCACTGTTTAAAATAACCAGGAAAGATCAAAGTTCTCAAATATCACGGGCACAGGTTTAGTCACATTTTTAGATTAAATTTAAATTAGATTAGATTAAAACAAAAACAGAGAAAAATTAGAATATTACATCAAAATAGTCGTGCCTAATAAAAATATTTAAAAAAAATATTAAATATAGTCATAACTAAACTTACTTAAGTCTTGATCTTAGCTCTATCTATAAAAAATGTTTTCAACTTTGAACAAGACTAATGTATGTGTATTCCTCACACACACACACACACACACACACACACACACACACACACACACACACACACACATATATATATATATATATATAGTACTGTTAAAAAGTATTAGGACAAGAACTATTTTATCTTTTATGAGGCATTTTAACAGAAAATAAACAATTTAATTAAAGTAATTTTGTTTGATTTACTCAACATATGCTTTAACAAGAAAAAATACTTGTTACAAAATAAATTTAATATTTAGTTTAATAGCCGTTTTTGTTTTTCTCACAGCCTTCATTCTGTCAGGCATTGACATCACAAGCTTCTTCAATGTATCTAATGGTATCTCCTACCAAGCAGTTTGTATTTGTTCCCAAAGTAACATTAGATTTATCATTTTTTTATCCAAAATATCCCATAGATGTTCAATAGAGTAGTTTCAAAATACCTTTTTTATTACAAAATAGGAAAAATTAAATATAACTTCTTTTTAATATATTTCTTTTACACCTAGTTTTAAATAATCAATAATTATTAGCAATTTACTTAGTGTGTAAAAGTGTTAGGACAGGGGTGATTTTAAACTTTATTTTGATGCTTCGCAAAAGATAAAATAGTTCTTGTCCTAATAGTTTTGCACAGTACTGTATATATATATATATATATATATATATATATATCAGTAAATTAACCTAGTGAGCTAACAAACCTACCAAGGTTTCACGTAAACGGATCTTCAGGGAAGGTTAACCAACCTTCCCTGAAGATCCGTTTAGGTGAAACCTTGGTAGTTTGTTGGCTCACTAAGTTAATTTACTTATTCTGCTCTGCTTACGTATTGAGCGCTTTTTTGTTATTGATTACTCGTCTCGGCTTTTTTCTTTGAGCTACGTACTGGCTCGGTCCAAATCGCTTTGGCTGATGTTCATGTGCTTAGTTCTTTCCTCTCTATCGTTCACCCATCTGTCTCTTTTTATACTTGATAACCGAACGGAACCCATTAAGACAACGATAACTTCAAAGACACTCCTACCCAATGATAACGCTCATATATATATGCACACAAGTTGCTACTACAAACTCTTGACACTCTTAACTTCTTAATAGTGTTTCTCATTGAACATTAACTTCTATCAATTCATTTTATTCTTTTCTATTAATAAATTTCTATTTAAGCATAAAAAAGATATACTTTTATTCTTCCACAAATCCACCTTCTGATAATTCTGGATAAAACCTGTAAGTTGTAGGAAGTTTAACACAAGGCCCATTCAAAAAATACTAACAATCTCCCTACTTCTGCATTAGTCCCTGAAATGGTTGCATGGAAATTTGAATTACTTTATATCAGATTTTCTGAGAATAAATCTTCTAGTACAAGTGCTACACAGACAGCTTCGTTGGTAACGATCCTCTGAGCGTTTTTAAATTTGGGGTTATCACTTTTCAAGATAAGTGCGTGGTAACAAGTCTTGGCGAAAAGGAACACTTTGAATCCAGACATAAGTGAAGATGGCGGTAATGCTGTCTGGAAACACATGTAATAGTCACTCTCTTTTTTATTATTTTACTTGTTTTTGTTTCGGGTGTCAATAAAATAGTAATTGTGCTCCCAGTTGCAAAAAAAGGTTTCGGGGTGGTCATAAATGTATTCATACGTCAAACGATAGAAATATCAGCACAAATTTATCGTAACTGAATCCAGACCTGCCTTTTTTCCTTTTAAAGTTTTGAATTATCCGTTGGAGGACAACATCTGCGCTTCTGAAAATCACGCAGCAAATGTCATCATTTGTCGTTGAGTTACAGTATCGCTTGTCGTTGTGTTTAGTGACTCGCATAAGTCGAGAGACCTTGGCGACATTCTGTCGTTCCTTGACTCGCCTTTGCAGCCCGTTTAAATCGCAAAGTAGATAAACCTCGTGTACTCAATGACTGCAACTTCTCAACCAGTCTGTCTCAACCGACCTGAAATCTCGACAGCAAGATCATTATTGCATTTGTGTGTACACATGTGTAAATATGGCAGTCGTACTTGTTAAATGGTGAATGTTATTGATATGCCTTTTAGGTGAATCAGCTACTTCTTTACCGCCAATGTCAGGGTCGATGTTTAGGTTCAAACTATGAATAAAAAAAAATGAAATAAAATGTTAATTTCCGAGAATGACATAAATTCTAAACTAGCTAGCTTGACGGAACATAATCTTTCTAGAGTTAATTTTATTCTTCTTTGTGTCGTGAAACTTCAGAATGTTAGCGACTATCACTCTCCACAAGCTATCCCATAGAATCCTTTTCCCTCTCACACTGTCTTAAGCAAAGTCGAGCGTTGTCAGTACATAGATGGATGACTGCTTTGAGACTACTAGGTTCTATAATCTTGGGTGTGTGGATGGTGTAATGGATAACGGATTTAAATAGGAAATCGGAGAGACTAGTTCTTATTTTTGTCGAATTCGTTATATTCTCTGACGCGCAAGTGATTTTAGGTAAAGTATTACTCTGCCACTTTTCCCTGCAGCTCTGCAGAAAGCAATGGCAACCTACTGCGGGATAATCTTCTGCCCAGTCAGTCATGTCTCGAAAGAGACATGATCGCCCAAGCGTGTATCACGTATGGCACTTAACTGACTGACCAGGACTAATATAATAAATCATTATTATCTCCTAAACTTCTTACAATCTAAAAATGTTTTCTGGCTTTAAATAACCACCAATAGATTCATAAGCCATAAAAGCAATAAATCAAGCCGCTGTCCATTCGCACAATCTCGTTAGATAGGGGTGCCACTGCTGTACTTGCCTTCTTGCACTTGATCTTCCCTGTGAGGACTGAGTTCACCAAGCCCTCGTTCCTCATTATGTGTTCAATAAATTTCAGCTTTCACTTAGGATTATGAGTATAAATGTTCCTAGTTTCCATAATACGCTCCCGTTGCCTAAGCGCTTCATCAATGGAATTCTCAGCATCCTTCTGTAGAACTACATGTTTTTGTAAAATAAAAAGGTTGTATTTTGAAAAATTTAAATATAAATCCAACATTAAAAAATGAAGTTTCAAAAATTCAAATAAGCAAAAAACAGATTTCATTTATTATTTACTGCGATCATTTAAAACATCTTATAAGGATCCTTTATTTATTCAATTTTATTTCTTTCCGGATTTCAAACAATGGTCAAGACGATTATTGGAATATTTGAATACCTTTCTACTGTAATTATTACGGATAGTCTTTGTTTTATGGTTACGTGCTTGCTGAAAGAGAAATCGGCTCAGAATGAGAAATCGGGGAGCCGAGTTCGACTTCCAGTTGAATTCGTTTCATTTACTTACGTGCAAATGCCCTTGGGAAAGGTATTAATCCACTTTTACTTCCTCCAGCTACAGATTGGGTTCTGTAGCCTTGGTTGGCAACCTATCTACCGCAGAAAGAAATGCGTGAAAATCTCCTGCCTCGTCAGAGATATGATCGCACAGGCGTATATCACGAATTGGCAATTTGCTAAAAGAGTCAGAAAGTTATTTTTCTATTAGGGGGACTTGCATGGCTTATCTACAAGATTTGATATATATTTACAATAGTGATACTTATATTGGTTCAACATCAGCCTGTTCTGTCTTATTCTCATTCAAAGCAACGGCTAACCTGACACTGTCGAACCAGTCACTGAGTTCGTTTCTTTGTTTCTCTCTAGCACAAGTGTGGGCAAACTACGACTTGCAAGCCCGCCAAAATATTTCATGTGGCCCGTCAAATGTTGATAAATTTGAAAGAGAAATTATTTGTTCTTCTTTAAATTGAGTTGTTTAGACGAGGAACTTGTGAAAATACATGATCACCCAAGCGTATATCACGCATGGCAATTAGTTGTCTGTCTGCTTGTAATTCATAGAAATATTATGGCAAAAAAATAAACAAACTGGGGTACTATTTTTTTTTTAATCATCTCACCCCAAGCAAGGCATTCCACTGCCACTATTGCGCATGGGGCTACATAGGGGAAGGTAAAGAGAAGGAGTGGTTAGACATAGGGAATGTCAGGAGGAAGGTGACAGATGAGTAAGGATAGCGAGGATGAGGGTTAGGCAGATGGGAAGAGTGCTTGATAGAATGGGAGCAGGTTAGTGTGTTAGGAGATGTCTATTGACCTTACATTTAAACTACTGGAGATTGTAGCCGTCGGGGAAGCAATCTTTTGGAAGAGAATTCCACAGTCGGGAAGTGCGAGGAAAGAAACTGATGGAGTAGAAGTTGCGGTTGCATTTTATCGTTTTCACTGTAAAAGGGTGGGATCTAGTTGCTAATCTAGTATCTCGTGCAAATTCGTATTTAGGGGGCACCAGTGATCTAAGTTCATCGGAGCAGAAGCCGTGAAAGTATTTATAGAAGAGACACAGGGAAGCCACATCGCGCCGGTGGGAGGGAGACTGCAGGCGGTCTGCCAAGTTTTTTACTCTGAACCTTATCGAGAAGCCCGAGGAGAACAGCAGGAGCACCCGACCAGATATGGCAGCAGTATTCAATGCACGGGCGGATGGTAGATTTGTAAATGTGCAGGATAGATTTAGACGGAAAAAACTTCCGGGCCCTCCACAGAGAACCGACTTTCATAGCAGCGGATTTAGCAATGGATTCGATATAGTCATTCCATTTGAGGTCCGCTGAAAGTGTGAGACCAAGGGGGCGTAGTGTTTTACTCTCTGGGAGGCAAGCCTGGTCCATGCTAATGGGAGGTAGGTGAGATTGTCGATGATGGTTAATTGAGAGTAGCTTCGTTTTAGAAGCATTAAAATTTACTAGCCATTTCTTACCCCAGTCCAATATGGATTAGAGTTCTTTTTCAATCTCGGCTGCAAGGTTAGCTTTGACGCCTACACCAGATTTTTGTTGGAGGCGAGAGTAAACTGTGGTGTCATCGGCGTACAAACCTATTTGGGCTCTTATGGAATCAGGGAGATCATTAATATATATCAGGAAGAGTGTAGGACCTAAGATGGAGCCTTGGGGGACACCTGCGTTTGTATGGTAGTTCTGAGAGGCATGTCCGTTTAATACCACCTTCATTGTGCGGTTAGAGAGGAATGACTGGATTAGTTGAAACAAATGTCCAGTTATACCATAGCTCCGCAGTTTACATAGAAGGCCAGCATGCCAAACTCTGTCGAACGCCTTAGATATATCCAGTGCAACGGTTCGAGCTTCGCCATTCCTGTCGAGTGCCTGGTATATGTACTCGGTGATGGTCGTTAGCATATCAGCAGTAGACCTGGTGATGCGGAAACCATATTGCTTGTCCGAGAGGAGCCTGTGTGCTGTGAGATGCTGAACCACCTCGGCGTTGATAATGGCTTCGAACACTTTGCCAAAGATCGGAAGAAGGCTGATAGGGCGGTAATTTGCAGGGTCAGAGGGTTCTCCAGTGTTTTTAAATATAGGAACTACAGAGGAAGATTTCCAACAGGCAGGAAAGCAGGAAGCAGATAGGCAGAGGTTGTAGAGCTTAGAAAGGACAGAGGAGAGTTCAGGGGCACATTTCTTTAAGACTATGGTTGGGATTCCGTCACCACCGCTCGCTTTGTGAGGGTCAAGTGTTAAGATTATCTTAGAGACAAGCGAAGGTGTAATGTGGACATCATTCAGTTGTGCCTCGGTTCTAGGTGAGAAGTCGGGTGTAAAAACTCCAGATGAGTCCAGACTCGAATTGTTCGAGAATCTGCGGGCAAAACATTCAGCCTTATCTGCTGGGGAGATGAGGACCTCAAATTTGTTGATTAGCGGGGTTATTGTGGACTTGCTCTTGTTAAGTACTCTTTTACAGAGTCGCCAGTAGTCTTTAGAGCCGAATTTAGAGCATGCTATGCGTTGCTTCATTCTGGCAGCAAACAACATCTTAGCTTCGTTAAGTATCCTTTTACACTTATTTCGAGCTGAAGTGAAAAGGCGCCTGTTTTGGTCCGACGCGTAGTTACGATAGAGTCGAAAGAAATGATTCCGGTGGTGGAGTGAAATATTGACGGAAACTACAGTGTGGTCAGAGTTTCCAAGTGGGCAGAGTTGTCTGGTAGTGCAAGAGTCTGGGATGGAAGTGAAGCAGAGGTCTAGAAGTGAGTCCCTTCCGTTAGGGTTGTCGAAGAAACGCGTGGGGAAGTCCACTACTTGCGTAAGGGATTGGGTGATTGAAAAGTTCATGGTGTGGACACCAGCAGGATCAGTGACAGCGTTCTTCAGCCACTTGGTGTGATGGGCGTTAAAGTCACCAAACACGAATACATGGGCAGAGGGATGGGAAGAAATGGCTTTGTCAATATTGTCAGAAATGTTGTCAAGTAACGAACAGTCAGGGGAGGAAGGAGAGCGGTAGAGAAAGAAGAGGTAGCTAATAGAGCTGAGAAGTGAGAGGCGGAAGCACATGAAAGAATGATCTGGGGATTCAAAAGATGACACCCTAGCTAAGGGAAGGTGTTCGCTGACATAGACACCAAGCCCATGCATATGAACATTGGAGTCCTTCCTGAAGAGGGGAAAGTAGCCAGGAACGTAGAACTCAGATGAGGGGATAAAAGGGTTAAGATTAGTTTCACATAGGGCTAATATATCAGGTGAGTTATTATGGAGGAAAGAATCTACGCTGGGGAAGTTGGTGCGGATGCCGCGTATGTTAGTGAAAGAGATGCAGACAGGTTTGGGCGTTTTCAAATGAGCTGGTTTAGTTTTGTTATTATGTTTGCTTTTTTCCATAGTGATTCAGTTAAGGAGAGGTCTTAGAATAGAATCAGTCGGTCAATCATTTGCAATTTGTGAAGGATGGAGACTGGCGCGGCCTACAACATAATTGAACCGTGATACTATTTATCTTAAGTCAAAAATACCCTTGAATTGCAAAATAATTTACACAAATTAAGTGACGAAAATAAATAAATAAATAAAATAATTTCCAAAAAATTACACAAAAACAGACTGAAAAATGGACTGAATCCCGGTTGACTTACCACAAGCAGCTAACACTGTAAAGTTGATTTAATTCAATTTCTGAAGACAAAAATAGAAACTGAGAATGCGATTTAATTTATTACGGATTTTTTTTCTTTTTTTTTTTTTGCTAAATATTAAGGATTAAATACTTCGTGAGAACGTCCAAAGACCACACGGTATTAATGAAGGGTTAAAGACAAACCCACCCCGCTTCGAAAACAACGTGACGCAATGTTTCTACTTCCATTTTTCCTTGATTTGTCGCTGGATCGTTAGAAACGAAACTAATAAAAAGGAGAGGAAATAATGATTTTACAAGTTGTTTTGCCGCAAATTAAACAACAAAAGATAACTTTTAAAATATTCCCAAATTTGAAGAGGTCATCGTCGATTTTTACATCCTATAAGAATTAATATTCGTGCTTTCTTCATTTCTTTTCTTAAATACGTTGTTTGTGTGTGTATGCTTGCGTCTCTGAGAAAATTAATAAAAGAAAAATAAATACATAAACGATTCGCTTGCTAAAATTTCTATAGCACCAAAATTGGTCCATAGAGACCAACTTTTTCCGCATCTCTCGTTTCTATGTTTGAGTGCTTTAAGAGGTTGTAATTGTTGTTAAGTGTCCCAGTGTGTGCGTTCGCTTAGACACTTATAAATTACTTATTCATTCTCTGGAACTTTCCGACACTATTATTCGGTTTGTTGTAAGTGCGGCGATTACGCAAATTTATCGCGGATCAGCGTGTAGTATCTGTCCAATCACCGAATATGCTTATCTCGAATCGTTACGTCTTCCGACCGAGAAACCTTTCATAATAGTGAGGATCAAGATAAAAGAGAATGAAGTTGTTATTACAGCTGTGCAGATCCAGAAGCTCTTAGAATTTCTGGTTGCCCACGGAGCTGACAACACTGAACTGTAAGCACTGCTTATAGATTTAATCGATTTTTACAAGAATGATTCTTATATTATAAGAACTTATTTGGCATAACTACTGATATTAACAGTTGGTTGTTTTGTTTTTATAGCATATCAGCCTCGGCGGATTATTTATTGCCAACTAAAGTTTATTTATTGATGGTAATACTTTTTTCTTTCAACAATAAAAATTGTTCTTTATATAAGTTTTTGTGTCTAGTAATAGATTTTTCTTTTCGAGTATAAAGATTCACTGTGATTTGTTTTTTTTTAAGATGCAGGGTCCCCAAGTCCTACCCTTGTTATTTAACCCATAACTAGAGGAAAGGAACGGATTAATACCTTTCCCAAGGGTACCAGTGCTTAAGTGAATGCAGGGTATTCAACTGGAATTCGAACTCGGCTCACCGAATTCTCTTTCCGAGAGGAGATATCCACTGAACTACAACGCACATCTGTCACTAAACGCTTACAGCACCATTCCCAAACGGTCACCCATCTAAGTACTGACCAGGCTCAACGTTGCTTAACTTCGGTGTATCGGGAGAGAACCGGTGTATTCAACGTGATAGGCTGTAAGCCATGATATTAACAGATGATAACAATAATTATTCTTTTATTTAATAATCTTACACGGCTTAACCACAAGTGTTAACCTATTTTTACAATATTTGGTGAGCTTTTATGGTTTACCTACCATTTTTAATAGAATTTCATAATAGTAATTTTTATATTAGGGGGACTTTCATGGCTTACCTACAAGATTTGATATATATTTACAATAGTGATACTTATATTGATTCAACATCAGCCTGTTCGGTCTTATTCTCATTCAAAGTAGCGGCTAACCTAACACTGAGTTCGTTTCATGTGGCCCGCCAAATGTTGATAAATTTGAAAGAGAAATTATTTGTTCTTCTTTATATTGAGTTATTTAGTTTTCAAGCAATGTGTTTCAAGTGAGGTTTTTGTTTAAAAATGTAAATGATTTTTTCTTTAAACTGAGCTACTTGATAAGCGTTCTATTTGAAGTTTCTACTTTAAAATATTAATTAATAAAAACTGCTTTTATTTCTTTAAACAGAGTTACTTTGTTTTTTAAATAAATATGTTTTTATAGTTTACTAGCAGTATAGTCCGGCGTTGCTCGGGTGTAATGAAAGCTTTAAAACTAATCCATGGACATGGAGCTCAGACTTATCCTAAAGAATGTTTGAGTGAAGTTTGGTGAGAATCGGATAAAAATTGTGGATTTGTATAAAGGACATACAGACAGATAAACAAACACACACACAAACATCTTGCCTTATATATATATATATATATATATATATATATATATATATTATCGATTTTCTGCACTATTGTAAGAGCTGCAACCTTGAAACTTTTGAATATCGTTTCTTATGTCTTAGTCTATGAGTGTATCAAATTAGATTAAAATCGGACCACTCCTTCTATAACCCGATTTTTTCGATTATCGATTTTCGATATTTATTGGGGGTACCTCGACACAAAATCTAGCTAAGAACACTCGCAGACGCTTATAGTACAAGTGTGTAAATTTTCAAGAAAATCGGTTCAGCCGTTTCAGTGTCTATAGGTAACGGACACACACACACACACACGGACACACCCACACACACAAAGCTCCATTTATAAAGAAGTTTAGATAATATTATTTAATAAAAACAATTTCTTTTTTTCTTAAAACAAGGTTATTTTGTCGTTCAAATGTGTTTTAGGCGAAGCTCATACTTAAAAATACTTAATAATAATGGTTTTCCTTTACAGTTTAAACAGAGTTACTTTGTCATTTAAATAAATGAGTTTCATATTAATCTTCAATATTTCTTTAAAATATTAATAAAAATTAATAGCATGTTTCTTTAAAAGTCTTTCATTTTGTCTATTTTGATTATTAATTATTTTTCTTAATATACTATGCGTCCATATAAAATTGTGAATTTTTTAATGTGACCCTTGCATTGAAAAATTTGTCTAGGATTTGTCTAGGATTTACTTTAAATTACTTAAGTATTGCAATCTCAAAGAGACTGTTTGATTTTAATGTACATTTGGAATCAATTTCTTTCCAGACCTCAAGCTGAACTCTTATTTATGATACATCGCCAAAGAGGCAGAAAAATGGTCTGTTCCTTTTACCCCAACAGTAAGTACTTGAATCCACCCAATATATATGTGTTTAGAAAAGTCAGATCAGACGAAACATAAGGCATTTTGTCATATCTGAGCTAGAATTGCCAAATCCTCTCTTTGCAGCCGTGAGTTTATGCGTCTTGTACGCATCCACCTTGTTGGTGATTATTTCTTTCCCGCCCTACGAAATCTATCCCAATGTCGAAACATTGTCAGTCTCTCGCTACTCCATTGTTATTTCTATTGAAATTATCCTGACGAGCTGCATTCTTTAGCTCAGACGCTTACAGCTAAAAAAGCATGTACAAAGGAGCGAATTATAGTCATTCAGGCACATTCTTCCCAAGAATCCATGCTTTCTTGAAAGAGATTCCTTCGGGGGTCTTTCTCCTATCACTGATCTTAATCTCTGCAAGTCTATAGTAAAGTAGTATCTATCGTACATATTGTCATAATCTTCACTTTTTAACCCCTCCTCTTACGTCTATAAAGAAATAAGTAGCGTTCTGCCTTGAGTTACTCCAGCGCATTGTAGTAGATAAACAATAGTGTAAAAAAGTGCAGCGTGTCCTTAAACATTCACTAACCTTCTGTCAATGTTTTCTGCATTTGTTTATTCTAAAAACAAATTTTACAACTGCACATTGCTTTCAACGTTCATTCAGAGGGGCAGCCATTTTGGAAGAGGATGATTGTTAGGGAAAGTGTAGGTTATTCCACAATTCTTTCTCTTGAGCCACAGGAAAATCTATGGCCTAAACAATAAATAAATAAATAAATAAAATCTAGAAATTCTGACAGAGCATTTAAAATTATATATATATGTGAGTGTGTGTCTGTGTGCATGTGTAATTTTTGTCAGCGGTTGCACGACTCAGATTTTAATGCACAACGCAAATTTAAGACTCTTAAGGTGAAAGCGGACAACCTTGGCGAGTGGAACGAATCAACACGAAAGTATCCGATTAAACTCTATTCAATTCCACTAATGCAACAGGGAACGTATATGAAAGTCGGATCCAGCTATAAAAGCTCGGTTTAAAACCTAGCGGCCAAAAGAATAACCTTCAAAAAACGATGGTCAACTGTGCAGAAAGCTTTGGACTGATCTAAACTGCCGACGTTCTCGATGACGAAGCGTACCATATGAAGATTTCCCTACCTTACACTGCTCAGACTGGAGAGGACAGCCTGCAGACTGCTGGCCAAGATTTGGACTGAAATCTACAATTCGGTAAATAACATCATCAATTGCCAAATGGTTACCTATCCTATCCCCACCGTTCTTGACTTTGCTTAGTAACCTGGTCACACCCTTGTTGAAACGTTGTTATAGACTGCTGCTTTATCTAGTTGTTGGTAATCAGTTTTAACAGAGGATCAAGGACATGCGACTGCCTCAAGTACACTTCGAAAGGAAGACCATCTAATGCCAGAGATTTTTTTCCGGCCAACTAACTTCAGTGCTTTCCAGATTTCTAATTCTGTGATGAGACACTTGCATCAAGCCGCTTCAGTCGTTTCAATAGCCTCGAGACGGGAAAAGTCGGCCAAATAGGCGTCAAACTGAGTGGTGCTCAGACCTGGCTCCCTTGTGAACAAATCCTGAAAGTAGTCACGAAAAGTCTCACTTATTTTTATTGTTATGATTCACTTATTTGGAAATATAACGCACGCGATATGTCTATTGGATGCGTTTCTAAATTTCTTAGCAGCCATACTTGTCACCTTGGAAGGCATTCATTTAAACCAAGCCCTAACTACCAGAGATTGATCCTTCTTGATAATCAAGGAGCTAAGTCTGTCCCACTATCATGGGATTTAATTAGCTGCTGTTCACATTTCCACTGCTAATCTAACTATATTAATTTGACGACTACAATCAGCAGTAAACGATCTAGTTCTGGGTTTGAGTTTGAGTTTTGTTTAACGGCATATCAACCTCTGTGGGTTATTTAATCCCAAAAAGCTGGGGTTTGGGTATTTTTTAAAATAATATTTTGGGTTTGGTTTATTTTTTTTTATTTTAGAAAACTGAAAATGTCTTCTAGTTTTTTATTCAAAAATGTTTTTGCTGAGAATAATTTTTTCTTCAAAAATGTGTTATGGTAATAATTTTTTCTTCAAAAATGTATTGTTCGTAAAATTCTTCTTTCAAAAATGTATATTTTTCTACAAAAGTCTATTTTTATGTATATATTTCCATACAAGTGTATTTTTATACTTTCATAGTGTTTTCACCCCAGTTTGGGGGTTAGCTATTTGCCCATAGCTGGGACCCTAACACTTCGGGTCAGGTTGGACCTGGGAACAACAGCAATTAAGAAGTGGTTCCATGCTCATTACTAAGCAAAGTCAAGAACGGTGGGGATAGGATAGGTAACCTTTTGGCAATTGATGATGTTATTTACCGAATTGTAGATTTCAGTCCAACCTCCAAATTAGAGACCTTGCTGCCGGATGCAGTTTACCGTCATGCCCAGGATAAGACCTAGTTTTGAATTTTTATTTATCCAACTACATATTTCTAACTACAACGACCGTCAATTCCAGCTGGTCCTAGAAATGTTTTTCATCAAACAACGATGCATTCAATTTCTAGTAGCCATCCATCCTTAGGCTTATCTATTTTTAAGCGCACCAGAACGAGCCTCTTATCTAAGTATATTGAGTCAGTTAAGTAACATACGCGATACACGCTTTGGGTGATCATGTCTCGAAAGAAACATGACTGACTGGGCAGAAGATTATCCTGCGGTAGATTGTTTGCCAACCAAGGCAATAGAACCCAATCTGTCCTATTATTTAACCCATAACTGGAGAGAAGAGACGGATTAATTCCTTTCCCTAGGGTATTTGTGCGTACGTGAATGCAAGGGATTCAACTGGAATTCGAACTCGACACCCCCATTTGTCGTTCCGAGTCGATATCCACTCCACCACAACGAACATTCTAGTTGTTTTCGACTATTTCAGCGGAAATTGCAACGGCAAACGGCAAGACGGCGAACGACGTGAAACAGCAGCAGCGAATCACGGAAGCCGGTGACGGTGCACCCTGGCTGGACGGACAAGACCTAATGTACACGACAGGCTGCAATACGATTATTATCGAATTAAAATTTGGACAATCTAAGAGCCCTACATCGACCCTCTTTACTAAGACTTTGTCGAAATAAGTAGAACGCAGCACCAAAGCCGAGCTTCTTCTGTTTGTCTAAGTCAAAACTGCATTTTCTTGGGTGCATATTTCGATACCTATCGACAAGATCAGGTTTATTGATAAAATCCCCAAAAGCTTTCACATCCAGGTTGTTAGTAGCCGATCTTTTTCCTCTACAATCTATATAAGTGTTATGTCCTGTTACAAACAAAAAGAAAAACACAAAAAGAAGGTAGGTCGAACCAGTATATTGGAATAACAGAACAGATATACAAAATAAGAATGTTATTAGTCCGCAGATAGATGTGTCCGTCCGAACTGTCAAGTTACACTGCGTCTCGACTACCTCCTTCAGAAAGTCTCGCAGGTTAGTATTTATGAAGGTGGAAGAGTTCATTCCAATGTAAATAGGGCACCATAACAATAGGGATCATGGACTGCATTCCAGTCACTCTCAAATCCTACCCGACGAGAAGCCATCAAAAACGGCTCAATCCGCCGAAACATCAGGCCGCTCAGCATGATCATTGGGCGCATAAACCTCAATGAGACGAAGAGATTGATGCCTAAAGGTAACACCCAGCGCGCAAAGCTTCTCTGCTAGATTCACGAAGGCAGGAGCACACGCCTAATCCAAATACTTGCTCAGTAGCTAAGAAACACCCCTCAAACATCCATCAAAACATGCTACAAACCTCTTAAAATATATTCACGGTCGGATATTGAACATGTACACAGCGTACGTTTACCAAGAGTCAGTAAAGATTGCGAGCGAGCTTCGCCCTGTAAATTTCAAACATCAAACTTTGAGCATTGACACTAGTCAACTAGAGAGACCTGATCAATCCGACTTATTCATCAAAACTTATTTAACTCGGCTGATGGGCTGCGTTGAAGCTTTTGGTTTTCTTATTTCCTAGATAAGTTCATGGGTGTATGTGAAAATGATATATTGGGAGTGGATACGGGTGGGCACATTTTTTTGTGTTGGTGATATTGTAGTCGGAACTCTTTTGGTAGTGGTCATTGTGATTGGAGTCGAAGTTAAGGATTTGTTTATGAAGGGTATAACTATGTTATGCAGTTTGGATGATGGGCGGGACGATGATGAGATGGAAGGGCCAATGCTTCTCACTGATATTGCTTGTGATGTTTTCGCTTTTATGGATTACATTCAACTGATCGAGCTTTTAAAATTTCTCAAAATTCGGCCCGTGTTTGAGTCAGTGTTGTCTAATTTTACCAGCATAGCTGGCAGGTGCATTGCCCTTGTAACAATAACGCTGTTTGTGTCTTTACCCGTAGGGTTTTCCGATGACAGAGGTCTTTGATCTGCTATTCCTCTTTTTTTTCTTATTCGCAACCACACAAGCAGTGGGCAAAGGCTTATCGGGTGATGGGGGCTGTGAAATGGATCCAACAGGGAGTATTAGTGCATCGGTTGTCGTCACTGACTTGTGCGTTACAGGCGAAATGGAGATAATATACTCAGCAAAAGGGAGATTTGGTCAGTGATGGCCAGAACTCTAGAGATCTTTTTGTGACCAGCCTCTCGACACTTATAGTCACAATGACCGGAATTTCCTGGCTCTCTACACCCAGAGAGTTGAGGACGGAGATAAAGGATGTGCCATTTAGCATTAATTGAAAGCTCCTTCACTCCTTCAGATCGTTGGGAGAAGCACTGATAATCTATCCAAATTAAGCTAGATAACCAGTCAAGTGTTCCCCTAAGATAAAGGATTGACCTCAAATACGAAAGATATAATCCTTCACCTGCACTCAGATTCTTAGTATGAGTTCTTTCGTCATCATATCTCGACTCGCCGTTTTCAAACAATCGGCAGAGGAAGGCAACTGCATGTCCCGCATGATGTAGCCCTTGTCTTTTATGATTTCTTGGGACTTAACTTCCAGGGACATCAAATATTTATACCGTTGTCTTTTTCGGAGTGAAAAAATATTGCGTGAACGCTTGTCGACCACAATGACTAACACAATTCTTTTTTTAACTTTCCGTAATTCCACAAGGTATAGAAAGAACCCATCTTTTTGAAAGATATGCGTAGCTCTTGGCTCTTTTAAGCCATTCCGTCTTTTTAAGGATTCACTTTAGTGAATACTTCAAGCAAGAGGGCGATACAATATTATCTGCGTTTAGATTGATTTGCAATCTTTTTCTTAATTTTGAGCCTTTTTTGGATACCATAATTTTTTTTTCATTTTCTGAACTTGGTCATTAAAAACTTTCTCGTTTCTTTGTTGGCTTTAGTTTTTGTTTACGTTTATCTGGTGGGTCTTTCTTTTTAGACCCAAAAGATCTTTTTTGACTTACATACTTTTGTCGATCATTTTGATTATTTTTAAATCAAAACTTTCTACTGCATATACATTTTTTCAAAGTAAAAAGACATTTTTGTTCTTTTTTGAAATAATAAAACAAACAGAAAAGAAAACAAGAATTAAAAATTAAAGATACAAAAGAAACAAAATTCTTTCTACAAAAATAGCGAATAACATAAAATCGCAAACGAGAACAGAAAAACTGACAAGAGAAAGTCTTGTCGATAAAAGAATAACTCTACTTAAACAAACGAATCAACGCAGAAAAAGAAATAAACTATAAAAATAAACCTTAAAAATTCAAATGAAAACGAAATTCTTTCTTCAAAAAGGGGGGAAAATTAAAAAATAAAATGAAAACAAATGAAATAAGAAACTGTATTAGCAAAAAAAAAGACAATCAAACAAATAAATCAACGTAGAAATCTTTTTCAAAAAATCAATCCAAAACCAAATGTAAAAGTAATAAAAATTAAAAACATATACTAACTTGGAGAAAAGATTAATCAAATTACACTGTGACACCTTGTTCAGTATTCTAGTCGTTTCTGTATTGTCTTAAATGTTCTTGATTTGTCGTCGAATCTAAAGTTCTTGCATCTTTTTGCCTATTATTTTCGTGGTCTTTCCTAGTTCTCCAACAATAATTGGCACAACTGTTATTTCCATGTTCCATGATTTCTTCAGTCCTCTGGTTAGTTTCAAATATTTCTTCAGCTTTTCAATTTCTTTCAATTTTTCTATTTGGAACGACAAACTCCCTTATTTGAAACATTTTGTTTCTCCTTCTACACGTTAATTACATCCAATCTCATTATTTTATTATTTTCGCACATCCCATCAAAGCGTATATCAGGTACTTACTTTCATCTCACCCTTATTCGAATCTCAGGGATTCGTTTTCAGAATAGATTATTTATCTATATATATAAAAGGCAAGATGTTTGTCTGTCTGACTGTCCTTTATACAAATCCACAGTTTTTATCCGATTCTCAACAAACGTCACGCAAATATTCTTTAGGCTTCCGGTCAGATATAAGAGTATAAGATATACTCTTATATCCGATCAGTTAGTTTATCTTTGGATGATTATTTGACTCCGACATTGGAAATCGATACCCCGATATCCTATTGGGTCTGATCAAAATCAGGTTTTCAGCCCTTTTATTTTTGTTTTTGCTTCGGGTCTTGTTCTAAGTAGATATAAATGAGTTCTTAGTCTCAGCCATGATACCATTTACTCAGAGGGCTTATTTAACCATCAAAATTAATTTTGCGACGGAAACCTTATTTGACATTGATACCGGAAAACAAAATTTGACTAACATCCATTCATTTTTCTTTGAATGTACGGTTTCGCTTTGACTGGAAAAAGCTATTGCTTTTTAGTTTTTCGTGCCAACGTCCAAAGAGTCTGAGCTCCAGGACCATGGATTAGTTTTAAAGCTTTCATTACACCTGACCAAAGCTGGTCTATTCTGCTAGTACGATATATATCTACTGATAATGATTTTACTATGGAAATACAGTTAAAATTAATAAGAAAGGAATTTGCAATGGTTAGGTCTGCAAATTTCTTAGTGTGCAATATGGCTTCCCTGTGTCTCTTCTACAAATACTTTCACGGCTCCTGCTCCGATGAACTTAGCTCATTGGTGTCCCCTATATATAAATGTACTCGAGCCAGAAGATTAGCAACTGGGTCCCACATTTTTGCTGTGAAACCAATAAATTATAAACGCAAATTGTACTCCATCAGCTTTTTTCTCGCACTTCCCGCTTGTGGAATTCCCTTCCATTTACTTGCTTTCATAACAGCTATAATCTGCAAAAATTTAAATGTAAAGTCAACAGTCATCTCCTATCTCACTAACTTGCATCCTCTCTCTCATGCTCCTTTCTCCGTCCACTCCACTCACATTAATATTGTCATCCAACTCTTACCCACTTCCTGACACCCCTATAACCTGTCATTCGTTCTCATAACTCATGTGTGTCTCATAATACATAGTGTTTGCAATTTATTTAATCTGACATGTTTAAAAGAAAATTTGCTGCCTAAATACACAAACTTTAAATATATATATATAATAAGCAAACATATATATATATATATATATATATATATATACATATATATATATATAGCTTGCGAGTGATAAATTTTCGGCATTTTATAGTTATAATGTCCCGCATGCACGTTGTTCTTTTCATTTTCTCGACTACGCAGTATAGTAGGATGAGTTGGGCACCGTCTTTAAGAAAAAGGGCACCATGACTCAATTTACTTGGAAACAACATGCTGTACTGCTTGGCATTCGCACTGGATGCTCCACTGCAAACATTTTAGAGTGTTTGGGTGTGAATCTGAGGACAGTGGAGAAGATTCAGAAAAAGGTGGATGAGTTTAATTGTGATTACGAAGGTACTTCAGCTCAGAAAACTGACTCTGATCGTTCCGATAAGAAAAAGAGTCCCGAATTTGTTATTGAGGGCATTAGACTCAACACAGAAGCCTACATTAAGTACCTTGAATAAGCAATGCTGCCCTGAGGGTGGCTGCTGAGAGACCTTCTGTCCATGTCACAAATCCCAGTTGTGGCTGTCAGAACATTTCACCCTTTGCGACTGCAAACCCAACTCCTCGGATTGCAACACTGCGATTATTATACGTGGCGCAAATTTGAACAAGAGACCACCAAAAA
This sequence comes from Ascarosepion bandense, assembly GCA_037127315.1. Lineage (NCBI taxonomy): Eukaryota > Metazoa > Mollusca > Cephalopoda > Sepiida > Sepiidae > Ascarosepion > Ascarosepion bandense. The sequence goes on from JBBBDQ010000264.1 coordinate 3,886,799, forward strand.
TCCTTATAACACCAAAGGTGATCTGAAGCCAAGGATTATAACAGCACTCGCCAACTTAAACAAAGAGACCGCCCAAAAGAGATGCAGGAGATTCCGAATTTGTTTGCAATCCGTGGTTGATGCTAATGGAGCTTTTATTGAATGAGTTTAATCTTTGGTATTTAAACTTATTTATAAATGGAACTTTGTCTGTGTGTCTGTGTGTCCGTTACCTATAGACTCCGAAACGGCTGAACCGATTTTCTTGAAAATTTACACAGTTGTACTATAAGCGTCTGCGAGTGTTCTCAGCTAGGTTTTGTGTCGAGGTACCCCCAATAAATATCGAAAATCGATAATCGAAAAATCGGGTTATAGAAGGAGTGGTCCAATTTTAATAAAATTTGATGCACTCATAGACAAAGACATAAGAAACGATATTCAGAAGTTTCAAGGTTTCAGTTCTTACAATAGTGCAGAAAATCGATAATATATATATATATATATATATATAAGGCAAGATGTTTGTGTGTATGTCTGTTTATCTGCCTGTATATCTGTATTTTTTTCAGCCCTTTTATTTTAGTTTTTACTTCGGGTTTGACTCTAAGTAAGTATAATTGTAGTTCTTAGTCTCAGCCATGATACCATTTACTCAGAGGACTTATTTAGGCTTCAAAATTCAGTTTACGACGAAAAACTTATTTGATATCGATACCAGAAAATCAAAATTTGACTAACATCCATTCATTTTTCTTTCAGTCTACGGTTTTGCTTTAACTGGAAACAAGTATTGCTTTTTAGTCTTTCGTGCCAACGTCCAAAGAGTCTGAGCTCCAGGACCATGGATTAGTTTTAAAGCTTTAATTACACCCGAGCAACGCCGGGCTATACTGATATATATATATATATATATATTAGGTGCGATTGGTAAACAGTCGCAATTATTTTATTATTTCAAATATTCTTTAGGCTGAGTCTGAGCTCCAGGACCATGGATTAGTTTTAAAGCTTTCATTACACCCGAGCAACGCCGGGCTATATATATATATATATATATATATATATATATCAGGTGCGATTGGTAAACAGTCGCAATTATTTTATTATTTCAAATATTCTTTAGGCTGAGTCTGAGCTCTAGGACCATGGATTAGTTTTAAAGCTTTCATTACACCCGAGCAACGCCGGGCTATACTGCTTGTTTCTAGATAATTTTGTGTAATTTTGGTAAATATATCTTTTAAAATGAGATGTCGGTATTATTTTCATTTTTGCGTAATTTAGACTCCAGTTCACCCTCTATATATGTATTTACGTGATGTAATGTACATAAATTACGTTCGTGCGTAATACTCCATTTTTCAGATGTTAATCATCTTGTACACAAGAATAAATCGGGCTAATAATGACTATTCGCCTACCCCGGGTACTAATCTTCGCAATGTGCACCCGATACGATAAACAGAACGTAGCGGATGATATCATATTGCAAGACACAAAACTCTATATGTTAGACTTCCAAAGTTTCTTTCTTCGTCAGATAGTGAAAAGGAACATGGTAACAACTTCAAGAAGGTTGACGGTCGCAAAGATGACGTCATTATTTTAAGAAAATATTTTCAGAGGAAGGAAAGTAGCGTTTGCAACATAAATAAAAAGGCGAAATTCAAAGTGAAAATAACTTCTGAAATAGAGTCTTAGTTTGCGTTTTGTTTAACGGCATATCAACACCTCTGTGGGTTATTTAATGCCAAAAAAGGTGGTGTTTTACGGTATTATTCAGTTATAGTGAGAAGATTGATTTAGTCAGATTTGAATGAATTTTTTTGTTTTTATTCATTTTTATTCTAGAAAACTGAAAACGTCTTCTAGTTTTGTATTAAAAATGTGTTATAGTCATAATGTTTTCTTAAAACATGTTTTATTGGTAATATCTTTCCTTCAAAAATGTATATTTTTCTATAAAAGTCTAATTTCAAGTATATATTACTATAAAAGTGTATTTTTATACGTTCATAATCTTTTGATCCCAGTTTAGGGGTTAACTATTTACCCATAGCTGGGACACTATCAGGTGCTACCACTCCGGGTCAGGGTGGACCTTAGTGCAACAGCAATTAAGAGGTGGTTCCATGCTCCTCACAACCTCCCAATCAGAGGCCTTGCTGACGGATACAGTTTTCCGTCATGCCTAGGACCATTCTGAAATAGAAAAAGTGTGATTTCTTCGGCTAAGTAGGTTGATTTTCTCTTCTTAGTAATGTGAAATCAGATTGTTTATCAGAGGCCTTAGTCAACGCCTGTAAGCAAACGTATTTTGAGTTACCATAACAAAGGAATATCTCATTACTAAGTAATTAAGATCATAATAGATTGTTTCTGTTTTTATTTATTTTTTTTCTAGCTTCCTTTAGATATTTCCTCTTCTTTTTCTTCTTTGAGCTGTGCTTCTAAAGAACGATGGCGATCATGGCTCTCCACAATTTTCTGTCATTGTAGCTCTCAATAGATTATCTCTCCTAAACATTGTCCTGCTATCCATTTACGCAATCTCGCTAGGTGATGCGTTATGTTTTTCTGACTCCTTTCTTTAATCCTTCCTGTGAATATCATATTTCCCATACCAGTTTTCCTCATTATGTGCTCTTGAGACTTCAACTGTTGATTTTTTATGTTTGTTTCTATTTTCAGAAGAGAATACTTTCTACATGCAACAATACACTCTTGTGCAAAAAAACTGAAACAACTAGTTCCCTTTCTTTCAAAATACGATCAGTTTTAGATCCACTGGAGTTACAGGGTGTAATCGATTTCTATTTTTATCCTCAGATTAGGACATTTGCAGTGGCGTGCAGTAATATGACTTTATTTTATCGTGCACTAGCATTATAGCCCGGCCTTGCTCGGGTGTAATGAAAGCTTTAAAACTAATCCCTGATTCTGGAGCTCAGACTCTTTGGACGTTGGCACGAAAGACTAAAAAGCAATACTTGTTTCCAGTTAAAGTGAAACTCTAGACTGAAAGAAAAATGAATGGATGTTAGTCACATTTTGATTTTCTGGTATCGATATCAAATAAGTTTTTTCATCGTAAACTGAATTTTGAAGCCTAAATAAGTCCTCTGAGTAAATGGTATTATGGCTGAGACTAAGAACTACAATTATACCTACTTAGAGCCAAACCCGAAGTAAAAACTAAAATAAAAGGGCTGAAAAAAATACGGACATACAGGCAGATAAACAGACACACACGCAAACATCTTGCCTTTTATATATATATTATCGATTTTCTGCACTACTGTAAGAACTGCAACCTTGAAACTTCTGAATATCGTTTCTTATGTTATTGTCTATGAGTGTATGAAATTTGATTAAAATCGGACAACTCCTTCTATAACCCGATTTTTTCGATTATCGATTTTCGATATTTATTGGGGGTACCTCGACACAAAACCTTGCTAGGAACAGCAGACGCTTATAGTACAACTGTGTAAATTTTCAAGAAAATCGGTTCAGCCGTTTCGGAGTCTATAGGTAACGGACACACACACACACACACGCAGAGACACACACGCACACACACAGAGACACACACGCACATACACAAACACTGACAAAGTTCCATTTATAAATAAGTTTAGATAGTATTTACCTTAGTCAAAATGTGGGAGGTATTTCTACCGCATCCTGTTTGATAAATATCTTCTTCTTTTTCATGTGCCGTGTCTCTTCAGGACGTAGGCGATCATGGACTTCCACTTGGCTCTGTCTCTTGTCGCTCTCAGTAGTTTTTCTCTTGGTATCTCTTCCAAAAGAGAAAAACTAGCAAAAGATTATCCATAATCCTTCATCTAAGAAATTCTGAATACTTAAAGCTTCGATGTCTACTGCAACTCTTAATACTACATCAAACATAAGTGGTCCTGGGCATGACGGTAAACTGCATCTGGCAACAAGGCCTCTGGTTGCTGTTGTTCCCAGGTCTATCCTGACCCAGAGTGGTAGCACCTGTTAGGGTCCCAGCTATGGCCAAATAGTTAACCCTTAAACTGGGGTCAAAACACTATGACAATATTAAAATAAACTTTTATATAAATATATGCACAAAAATAGACTTATAGAAAAATATACATTTTTTGAAAAAAAAAAAAGAATAACCATTACACATTTTTGAAGAAAAAAATTACTACCATAATATATATTTGAAGAAAAAAATTATTACCAGCAATACAGTTTTTATTACAAAAGTAGAAGACATATTAATTTTCTAAAATAATTTTTATTTTAAATTTTCATCAAAATCTGAGTAAATCAACCTTCTCACTTTAACCAAACATTAAAAAATGCCTTAAAACTCCACTTTTTTGGCATACATATCCCACAGAAGTTGATATGCCATTAAACAAAACTCAACGTTTTTTTACATTCCTTAAAGACACATAATTTCAAAATATTGTTAAATATTTTTAAACAATGTCTTTTCTTATCCTTTTCTTAAATGACGCCCTTTTTTGTGTGTCCTCGTATTATTATTATTATTATTATTATTATTATTATTATTATTATTTTGTCATTTTTCATCATATTTCGATTTCTGTTATTGTCGCACTACCTACCAAGTCTGTGGGAAGACCAAAAGCAAGTCGTTTCATTTTTTTTTGTATCTCCCCTATCATCCCTACTGTAACATAGACAACGTTCTCTTTAGTTTGTGGGCTGTACTTAAGACAATTCTTTGTATATCTCTTAAGCTAGTGTTTCCAGGGATTCTTTCACTGTGTTGTTTTGTTCCATTTTTTATCATTCCAAGTGCACCTATTTTCTATTTCAGTTTCCAGGTTTTTATATTTTGACAGTTTTTCGAATTCCTTTGTTGCTATGTTACAATCCGTTGGACAAGTCATATCAATTAATACATAAGTTTTTATTAGTATGTCATTTTTTATCATATTTCGATTTCTGCTTTGGTCTCACTACCAGCCAAGTCTGCGGGGAGACCTAAGGCAGGTCGTGGCGTGTTGTTATGGCCCCATTTCATGTTTTTCTATCTTCCCTATCATCCCCAGCATTACATAGATAAAGTTTTCCTTAGTGTGTGGGCTGTACTTTATAAGACAATTTTTTGTATATCTCTTAAGCTGGGATTTCCAGGGATTCTTTCAATGTGTTGTTTTGTTCCATTTTTTATCATTCCAAGTGCACCTACTATCACTGGCACAACTGTTGTTTTCAATTTTCACATTTTTTCTATTTCAATTTCCAGGTCTTTATATTTTGACAGTTTTTCAAATTCCTTGATTGCTATGTTACAATCCGCTGGACAAGCCATATCAATTAATAGACAAGTTTTCTCCTTCTGGCAATAATAATAGCCGGAAGAAGATAACGCATTAAAAAGATAAGGATAATGTATCTTGCTGGGTTTGGATCGGAGGATGAATGCGAAAATATAAGGGAAAATACCAGGACTTCAGAACGAGGCGATGAGAAAAATGTGGATCCCATTATATTTGATGAATTTGGAGCTAGACCAAAATCACTAGAATATTTCTATTCGGCAAAATACCACCAGACATATTGTGTGAAAGAATAAGTCCATGAAATATGGTAATGCATCCCAATCAACTAAATTTTAGGTGATGTGGCCAACTGATAGAAATAATAAGTACCGTATTGATCTCTCAGAAGTTACTTTTCTCTTCTTTGTAATGTGTCTGTTCAGGACGATCGTGATCATGGCTCTCCAAAATTTCCTGTATTTGAAGCTCTTAGTAAAGTTTTACTTTTTGTAATCTCCTAATTGATGAGTTGTCAACCATTTACACAAACTCCTTTTATCATTCTTTTCTATAAGCCATGTCCATTCAGAACGTGAGCAATCATAGCCCTCCACAATTTCCTGGCCTTTATAACTATCAATAAAGTTTGTCTTTTTGCCATCTCTTCTAATTTCTGTTCTGTTAAGCATTTATACAAGAGCGTTAGGTGGGTTATAAGCTGCTTTCCTCAGTCCTTTTTTCCTTCAATATCCTGTGAGTATCATATTTTCTAAACACTATTTCTTCATTATCTACCCTAGAAAATTCAACTCTTTCTTTCTGATGCTAAATATAAGTGGTCTTTCTGTCTGTCTTTTTCCCAACATCTCGATATTGCACACATGCTACGTCAGAGTTATTTTGCTGAATCCTTTTTTTAAATCATTTCACCCCAAGCAAAGCAGTTTTACTGCCACTGGTGTGCAGGGGGTTACATAAGAGGAAAATGATCAGAAAGAGAGACAGGTTATAGAGGGAAAAGGGTAAGGGTGTGATGAGAGTAGAGGCACGGAGAAAAGAACATGAGAGAAAGGATTCAAGTCAGTGAGATAGGAGAAGACTATTGACCTTACATTTAAATTCTTGGAGATTGTAGCTGTCGGAAAAGCTATTAAACGGAAGGGAATTCCACAGGCGGGAAGTGCAAGAAAAGAAGCCAATAGAGTAGAAATTGCGGTTACATTTTATTGATTTCACTGTAAAAGGGTGGAGACCTAGTTGCTTACGTAACTTTTTTATTTTTTTATTTTTTTACAGTGCGGGTCACCCTTTAAAGGGTCCTGGGCATGACGGTAAACTGTATCCGGCAGCAAGGCATTTGATTGAGAGGTTGTGAGGAGCATGGAACCACCTCTTAATTGCTATTGTTCCCAGGTCCATCCTGACCCGGAGTGGTAGCACCTGTTAGGGTCCCAGCTATGGATAAATAGTTAACCCCCAAACTAGGGTCAAAACACTATGAAAGTATAAAAATACTTTTATAGAACTATATACATAAAAATAGACTTTTATAGAAAAATATACATTTTTGAAGGAAAAAAAAGCAACAATACAATTATCAACAAGACATTTTTTAATAAAAAATTATTACCATAACACATTTTTGAAGGAAAAAAATATTCTCAGCAAAATATTTTTGAATACAAAACTGGAAGACATCCTCAGTTTTCTAAAATAAAAAAGAATAAAAATAAAATAAAAACTTTCATTAATATCTAACTAAATCAACCTTCTCACTATAACCGAACATTAAAAAAAATAGCTAAATCCCTGCTTTTTGGCATTAAATAAGCGAAAGAAGTTGATATGCCGTTAAACAAAACGCAAAACTCACCCTTTAGAATGCTTGTTGGCCACTCTATGTTTATGGTTACGTTAAAAGTGGTTCATATTGATAGGAGTGAAAGATAACGGTTAACTCTAGACTTTACCAGGTTAAGATCGTAGGGATCCTCTTGGGCGTCTGTTCCACAGATCAACCGTTCGCAGAAAGAAGCTGCTGGAGAGGAACTTAATTCTTACCGATAGAATAAGAAAGGAATGTGACTGGTTTGCTGAAATACAAGTGTCATGGCGGGTCAGAGACATGAATGTTAGTCCTGACGAAACCAGGTATTGGAACACTTCCCATCGTAGTAGCGACTGAGTAGTGAGAGACTCGCCCCATCCCGCATGTGAGAGAGAGAGGTTGGAGGTAGAAAAATACTCTTCTCCAACAAGAACTAGGAGACGCTTCTATTAAAACTGGAAAGTGAGGGTTAGGTAGCCCCTGGCCAAATATGATAGCAGTACTCAATTTTCGAATCCCAGTTGAAATCACTTACGCGCAAATATCCTTGGGAAAGGTATCAATTCATCTCTTCACTCCAGTTATGGGTTACATAATAGGACAGATTGGGTTCTATAGCCTTGGCTAGCAACCAATCTGCCGCCGAAATCAATGGCAATCTATTGCGGGATAATATTCTACCCAGTCAGTCAAGTCTCTTTCGGCACACGATAGCCCAAAACGTGTATCCCTTATGGCACTTGACTGACTTACTCCATTTTTGGCCCTATCTGACTCTCATAAAGGTAGAAGATAGCATAAAAAAACAGATACTTATTGGAGCTGTCCAGCCAAACGTAATTTTAGAAACCCATGATACAGGAAATTATTGACGTACCAGTTATTAATAGTAATTAAATTATTAATTAAAATGATAAAAATACTGATCGGTAGTAGCTGAATTAAATATCAGTAATAAAACCAAGAATAACGTAAACGAGAAAAACGCTTCTGTTCACAGGACGTTGGGTATCCCAGTTGTGATACCTGCAGAGTATCGTGTTACCGACGTAAATGTAGCTGTCTATTATTGGCATACCTCGACGAGTCTTCTCTTTCCTGTAGGAAGAGGTAAAGTTATGTTACACTCACATACCTTTCGTAGAAACACAAATAGCTGGATAACATTTCCTACTTGAAGTCAAATATAAATAACATCTTTCTCTTCCTAAGTCTTTCTTACTGTGTCTGCCTACCTTGTCTGACCCAAAAGCTAATAAAAGCAATCGGAATATTTCTATAGAAATTTTGCATGGTGCCTCGTAGGAATACCGCATTAGAACTCACGTCTTTTTTCTATCATCTTCATTTGGTAAAATTCTTAAACCAAGGTCAGAAGTCATATTTTGGTTTGCGATTAATTTTTAAACATGATTTAACGCTTATATCTGAATAAAACCGCATTTGATGCCAAAATAAAAATAAATCCGCGAAATCTTTTAATGATAACAATTTTCAAAAATGTTGTTATAATACGTACTACGGATATGGATGTGCGTTGTGGTGTAGTGCATATCGGCTCAGAACGCCAAATCAGGGAGTCGAGTTCGAATTCCAGTTGATATTCCTTGCATTCACTTACGCGCAAATATCCTTGGGGAAGATATTAATCCGTCTTTTCCCTCCAGTTATGGGTTAAATAATAGGACAGATTAAGTCTACCACAGAAAGCAATGCCAACCTACTGCGGGATAGTCTTCTACCCAAAGCGTATGGCACTTAACTGACTGACTGACGAAGGCTATTAGATCCCACTAGAAATGTTTCTCAACAAAGTTATACGATTTTCTTATACGAAATTTTCAGTTTCTTTTTTAAAATCACCTCATCCAAGGCAATAAAGTCACTAAGACACAATGAGTTACAGGGTGTGGAAGAATTAGGAACAGAAACATTACAACGCCATTCATAGGAAAGATATGAATCAATAGTCTACCGCGCTGGTCCATTGCGTGTTAGCACATGGTATTCCGAAGCGGTACTGAGCAAGCTGTTACTTAACTACTAGCGGAGAACCGGTGTTTCTATTAGAGATTGCCGTTTGCATATTCGCCTTAGTGCCAATTGCTTAGAGCATTGTCATTATTAATGTTTGACTAATATAACTAGTTTTTCTGTCATCTTATTTTTGTTACAAAAATATTAGTAAGAACTTCATAAATAAAGCATTAGTGTGTAATCATTTTTTTTAATGAAATATTTTTGACCCGTTATTTTTTAATTCCAACCTCATTTTTTGTTCGATTCGAACCTGATGTAGTTGCGTACATTTTATAAATTCGTGTCATTAGGAACGTTATTCTTTTCAAATTATTGTAATGGTAGCAGTTATAAATTTGTCTGCCAATGGACTTTGCTCAACGCCTATTAGATGGTGTGGTAAGGGAAAATTCTGTTTTTCTCTTTTTGCTGCGGTTTATACCAACAAAAATGACGAAGATTTTTTTTTCCAGAGCAGGTCGATAACTTGATCTCACCAATCCACGTAACGCACTCACACGAACACATACAAACATCACACACACACACACACACACACACACACACACACACAACAGCTGATCTACTAAATGTTTTTTTTTCTTTTTTTTCTTTTTAGATATGTGAATATTCTTATTTTATGTTCCGTGTCACTTCAGGACGTAGGCAACTTTCTCTCTCCACACCTTCCTGTCTTTTGTAGCTTTATTGGTATTTCTTCCAAATCTTGCTGTGCTATTCGTTTGTTTAATCCCATTAAATGTGTCACGCGCTATTTCCTCTGTTTTTCTTTCTCTCTATTCGCCCTGTGGATATCAGATTTTCTAAGCTCTCCTTTTCCAGGTACTTCAGCTGTTTTTTTTTTTTTTTCCTGATGTAAATTATAAGTTTCCTTTTCGCTTCCATTCTCTCAAGAACTTCTTCGCTGTTCACATGTTCGGTCCATGGTATCCTTAGCATCCTTCTGTAGAACCTCATTTTGGTTGCTTTAAGTCTTCCCTTCATCTTTGATAAGATTATACAGCATTCGCTGCCATATAAGAAGACAGATATCTTTTCTTTTTCTTTTTTAATCATTTCACTCCAAGCAAATCACTTCACTGCCATTGTTGCGCAGGGGGTTACATAGGGGAAAGTGATAAGAAAGAGTGGTTAGGGGTTTACAAAGGGGAATGTGATGAGAAAGAGTGGTTAGGGGTTTACATAGGGGAAAGTGATGAGCCACGTGACATTCCAGAACTCGCTTCTTTGTTATCATGGCAATTTTCCTGCCTCACTTCCCAGGTATTTAAATTTCTTTACCTGCTTGAAATATAAACTACTAGCAGCATAGCCCGGCGTTGCTCGGGTGTAATGAAAGCTTTAAAACTAATCCATGGTCCTGGAGCTCAGACTCAGCCCAAAGGATATTTGTGTGAAGTTTGGTGAGAATCGGATAAAAATAAATAAACTATATCTCGTATTTTTCTCTCCGGTAACTCTCACGAAGTCATGTAATTAACTGCAGAACGACGTTCTACATAGGCAGAATTTTCTGTCAAATTTTGGTCGATTTTCTTCCTTTACTGAAACTTCCGGCGATGTACTTCCTGTATGAAAGTAATAAACGTAGAAATACAATAGTGCATTACTTTCATTACCGGAAGTACATCGCCGGAAGTATCAGTAAATGAAGAAAAATCGACCAAAAATCTGCTAAAATTCGTTCACATGCGCAGTACGTCATTCTGCAGTTAATTACATGACTTCGTGAGAGTTACGGGAGAGAAAAATGCAAGATATAGTGAGGTTTTTTATGGACATTTAGATAAAAAAAGGTAGGTTTCTTCAATAACTAACAGTTGATTTGAGTTCAGCATATCCATTTGCACAGAGATAATGCTATTTTGGATAAATTTAAAGGAGAAAAGCGTCGGGACTTACAACGAAAATTTACCCTTTCATTTTGTTTTTAATGTTCTAGATTAGCGAATGTAATGGCTATAAAGCCTGAGAAAGTTTTTACCGAAATTTTGTTATACTTACATTTAAAAAAAAAAATTATTGTTCATGTTTATTTATTAATATTGTAATTTTATAGTGGGCAAACTAAATACATTGTTTGATTTCAGCAGTTTTAACCTTCACGGCTAGGACCCTCCGTCCCTCATACATTATAGGAAATCACCCACATTGCCTCCCTATTCCACCGGTGACAATTAAGTTCCACTGGGAAAAGATGCTTCCCGCGAATCGTCACTCTGTGAAACAGACTTCCAAGAGGATGTTTCCCCGATCGCTACAATCTTAATCTGTTCAAAAGTTAACCGTTATCTTCCTTTCCTATCCATATAAACTACCTTACCCCTCTACCTTCAGTGGCCCGCGGGCCTTGTATGGAATGAACCTTACAGTAAATAAAAAAATATTATCTGCGCTACTCTGGTACTTCGTCGTTATCGAGACACGTGAATTTTTTTTATTTCAGTACACGAACACACAAATACCATCTTGGAGTGGAGTTAAGTGATTGGAACCACCTTTGCATTTTTGCGACAACAGTTTCTATGAGGAACTTTACACCAGGTAAATGTCGTTTGTGATACCCCAACAAATGATAATCTGAAGAAGTAGAGTCAAGACTATGCTGTCGATGCGGTAAACCATACCAGTCATATCAGCGAAACCACTTACGTCAGGTTGGTCTTGTAGGGGGTAGCGTTATTGTGGAGAAGGATGATACCTTACGCTGGTCTCTTTCGGTGAATAACTGATAATTAAATGGGCCAATACGAGAAAGGAATGCACTGTTACAACGACAGCAGTGGGTGGGAAGAATTACATGAAAAAGAAGATGAGGATGAAGTTTAAGTGAAAATCAGTTTCCTCCTGTATCTCTGCCCCACAGCGTTTCTGTTTTCTCAAAAACAAAAACGGAATATAGTCTGAAAGATTATGTCACCAAGTACTCGAGTGATCAAATTGTCCATTTCCAGCTCTCCATAGGATTGTAAGTGAAGTTCTTTAGGAAATAGTATCTGTCTACCGATGAATCATAGCCTGTTCGTATCTATCTATCTATCTATCTATCTATCTATCTATCTATCTATCTATCTATATATATATATATTATAGTCTGTTCGTATGTATGTATGTATGTATGTATGTATCTATCTATCTATCTATTATAGTCTGTTCGTATCTAGCTATCTATCTATCTATCTATCTATCTATTATAGTCTTTTCGTATCTATCTATCTATCTATCTATAGATAGATAGATAGATATAAACTGTCAAACATACTATGATAACTAGATACATATATCTATCTATCTAACTAGCTAGATATCATAGGATGTTCATCTATCTAGCTTTGACAGTTTATATCTATCTATTCACACACACACACACAAACACACACACACACACACACATATATATATATATATCCATATTCCATTTGTAAATGAGTTATTACGCTACCTAGGTTTTACCATGAGTGGTGTCTTCAGGCGATTTGCAATAATTGCCTGAAGACACCCCTCATGCAAAAACATAGGGCGCGTAATAACTCATTTCCGAATGAAAAATATTCGAAAGTTCTACAATATAATTCTATTGAACATTTTTTAATACAGATGTGCGCTGGTCTGGTCTTATTATGACCAGAAACTAAGTAAGTAAACATTATATATATATATTCTGTTCATATAAATCTATCTTAGTTTGATTATATCTGTCTTAGTCTGTTCATATCTACCTTGGGCACCTCGTCGTGGCGTAATGATTAACAAGCTTGTCTTGCTAGAACCTATTACAAGTGAGTTCGATCCTAACTGAGTGCACCATACTTTTGGCCTTGTGCCACATCTAAGCGGCGCTTAGAAAATCAACTATCTACCTTATATAGGATGTGCGTTGTGGTGCAATGGATATCGGATCGGAACGAGAAATCGGAGAGCCGATTTTAAATTCCAGTTAAAGTCATTGCATTCACTTACGAATAAATACCCTTGGGAAAGGTATTAATCCGTCTCTTCCTTCCAGTTATGGGTTAAATAACAGGACAGATTGGGTTATACAGCCTTGGTTGGCAACCAGTCTACCGCAGAAAGAAATGCAAACCTAATACGGTATAATCTTTTGTCCAGTCAGTCATGTCTCTTTCGAGACATGATCGCCCAAGCGTGTTTCACGTATGGCACTTAACTGACTGACCTTATGTACTCGTATATAAAACGACTTCATGTATTATTTTGACCCTTTCCGGAAAAAAACCTGTGTATCTTGCAATCCGTCACCGAAAATGCATGAATTGCAAACTATTCAAAAAATTATTTATGTATAATTTGACACCCTTTTTTGAGTCAAAAACTGATTATAGAAACTACCGACATATACGAGTATAGACGACTTATATACTAATAAATTATATAAATATAAGTATAATAAAAGTATCACAATATATCGGTTTCTCACTCGGTGTGAAGTCATAGAAGCGCATTACAAATTTACGAACTGCGTCTGCTTTTCGGTGACTGTTATCGTTGCATAGCAATGTTTTATGTCAACACAAGATAAAATCATCTTTGATGGTGGATGTCTTTATGTTAACGTCCCTGTAATCTCTCTGAAGATGGCTCATGTGAGCCGAAAGCTTAGAACCAGAATAATAAAAAGTATCCAAATGTTGGACAATTTTTGTCTTTATTTTAACCTGAAATTAAAGTCAAAATATGAAGTTTAGAATGACTCATGATTAAACATAATAGACATTCATTGTCTGTTATATTTATATTTAATGTTTAGAAAAATTTCTGATGACTCGATACACCATATATATATATATATATATATATATATATATATATATATATTTCTAAAGAAGTGATGGCTAATTTTTTATTAAAAAAGTAAATCTATTAGATTAATTTAAAAATTGCATTCTGATAAAAAATTGCGTTTATAAGGCACTATTCAACTTTGCTAAATTATCGGCGCAGTTCGTCTAAAGCTGGTTTGATCTAACGACGGTTTTCTCTACCAAGGGCGTTGCACAGTTTCGTATGCTCTCGGAGAGCGCATAATTTTCGTTAATAGGATTTCTCTAATTTTCAGATCGGCAAGAAAAAATATTGCCTCGGAACGAGAAATCGGAAAACCGAGTTCGAATTCCACTTGAATTCTTTGCATTCACTTACGCGCAAATACCCTTAGGAAAGGTATTTCTAACAAAATAAAGCCATAGTACGGAAAATGGCTTTGCTTAATCTAGAAATAAGAATGAAATAATTTTGAAGTAGAATTTTTTATGTAATTTTAAAAGAGAAATGTTTATAATCTAGAAAAGACGAAGTTATATATTTATTGGTTATTCTACCTTTCTTTGTAGTGAAATATACCAATGTCCTAGCAGCAAGAAATATTAATCGATACCCATAAATAACACATGAATAAATAGCAGAGATCAGGTTAACTATTTTCAGAATTTATAAAAGCATTTTCTGCAACCCAACATAAACAAATTACACTCTCCATCAGATGCAAATTATCTAAAATATGAAATGACACTAAAACTAATTTCTCGGCAAACGAGAATACCTATTAATATAAAAGTCAATCTGTGAGTCTGCGTGTGACTGTTCCCTATGCACGCCTACATTTTTTAAGCTACGCCATTCAAACTTTCTAGAGACACATATCTACAGAGAAGCCAGGTCGACACATACTTTTTGAGTTTAAGTTCAGCAATTTTCCCTTTCGCACTTTTTGGCCAATCGATTGTTTACATTTGCTCCATAAAACATCTAAGATCTAAGATGGTTGCTGAATTACGTCACAGAAATCAAATCACGTGTCAAACGCGACTAAAATACTTATTATTAAAAAAAAATGAGCCTTTATATTTAATTTTTGTTCGGACGTTTTACGTCACAGAAATCAAATCACACGTGTCAAACATTTTTTAGTAAAAAGGGAAAAAAGCCTTCATATTTAATTTTTGTCCGACGTTTTAAAAATTCATTTGGTCAACAAAAAAATGTGAATATTTTTCCCCGTAATTTTGAAACATAAGAAATATTTTTGAAAAAGTGTTTTTTCAAACAAAAACAATATATGTGAAATATTTTCTCCTACTACTACAATGTTCTGAGTTGCACGGTCAACGCCAGGCTATGATGCTAGTCTACATCTAAAAGAACAACATCAATACCTAACAGAAATTGAAACACTATGTGACTCAACCCACCGTCTCATAAAATTTCAAAAACAAGTATAGGTAAAATATTTAACAATCTTCTAAAACTTCCTAAATCGAAAAAACTACACAAAAAAGTCACCAGTTATATTATAAAGAGGAGATAAAATTACATTGAAAACGTATTTTTTAAACAAACGTAACAAAAAAAATAAGCCTAAGTGAACTAATGTCAGACAAAAATGCAAGGAGTTGCTACTTTCTTTTTTATATGCTCTTGCGGGTGATATCCATTGGTCTAGAGGTAGGCTTACGCCATCGCTATTGTTAGCCTTGGAAATAAGCTGAATTTTCGAACTTCCGATAGTTTTCACATTATACAGAGATATATGTGATTGGCGTGTCATAAGCTGAATACAATCTGGCATAATATTACTCCGCATTCTTACATTTCTCATTTCTCTTTCAGAGGTATAGCAATTCCCAACTGACACGGCAAAGAAGAATCGACATCCCTATTTGTGATGACGAGCTGCCAAAAACCAGCGGGTTTGTTGAAAGTGGGCAGGTAGAGAGAAAGCATGATAGATTAATCTTCACAGATCCCTCAAAGGTGCACAGCGTAATGGAGATCAAATTAACGTCGTCTGCAATGGTCGGGAGCAACCGGGTCGATGTCATGATGTCCAACTTTTTCCCGCGGAGCTTTGGAGCAAATGCCACGGACTACATTAGGGCGCTAGATATGGTGGTTGACTTAATGACTGAGAGGTTGGCTAGACATTATTGATGCAATGTTTCACTTGAGCCCTTATGTTTTTCGTGTGAAGATTTGTCATGATTATTTCACTCCGAACATGTGGCTTTTGATAATTTGAATCCTATGGGCTATTGTGCCTGAGGTGTCACCAACGGTGAGACCAAGCGACAACTTCAGAATACGATGGCCGGTATCTTGATTGTTGAAGTCGATATGAAGAGAAACTATCTGTTACGAGAATTCTACTATTTTTGAAGGTTCATCAAGATGGACGGTGTTTTTGTATTGAATAATGGTTTAATCTTTTTTTCTAACTTGAACATTTGTGCATTATTCATAAAAAATAAAAATAAATACACACTCGTCACACACCATCTACATCACAACACTCTGCCCACGTTACTACACTCCCCTGATCAACGAAACTTAACATTTGTCACTACCTACCCTGATGATGACTTAGGAAAATCTAAAATCAGTTAAGTACCATAAGTAATTCACGGTTGGGCGATCATGTGTAGAAAGAGACATGACTGACTGGGTAGAATATTTTCTTGTAATAGGTTGCGATTACTTTCTGCAGTAGACTAGTTACAAACCAAGGCTATAGAACCAAATATGTTCTGTTATTTAACCCATAGCTGGAGGGAATAAACGCATTAATACATTTCCAAAGGATATTTGGGCGTAAATGAATGCAACGAATTCAAATGAAATTCGAACTCGGCTCTTCGATTTCTCATTCCGAACTAATATCGATTGCATTACAACGCACATCCAAATTAACTTCGGATATTTTCTGACAGAATTTCCTTATATGAGAAAGATTATTGGTAATTTTGAAAAGCCTATGAATAAAATTAATGGACAAAAATATCTGTCTTTCATAACATTTGTCTTCGAGAACATTTGCCTGTGGGTATGTGTGTGAGAAAGAAAGAAAGAAAGAAAGAAAGAGAGAGAGAAAGAAAGAAAAAGAAAGAAAGAAAGAAAAAGAGAGAGAGAGGAAAAGAGAGAGAAAGAAAGAAAGAGAGAAAGAAAGAAAGAAACAGAGAGAGAGAGAAGGAAAGAGAGAAAGAAAGAGAGAAAAAGAGAGAGAGAGAGTATATGTATGCGCGCACATTTACACGCTTATTGACATTTCTTCCTCATCTTTTGAACAAGAGCAGATGGTTTACTCCTTGTTCTACGTTTAGAATTGGTTTTCCGGTTCCTTCTAAAGTATTTTTCTTCTTTTTCACTTTCAGTAGCCCTTTTCGTTTTAGAGGCATTATCGCCTATTTCGGTGTGAATTAATCGAAAAAATCCCAACGTCGTGCCTGATGTAGTCGTTAGTGAGTCTAAATGGATTGATCATTACCACAGAGGGGTGAGTTCGAACATCGCTAGGATATTTATTTTTATTTCCTGTCTAGGATTCGGTTTCCGGTTCCTTCTAAAAATCTTTTCCTTCTCTTTCACTTCCAGTAGCGCTCCTTGTCTTTTAGTGATATTATCACCTTGCTTTGAGTGAATTATATATATATATATATATATATATATATATATAAATTAAATAGGATTAATTCAAGGATGTTGAATGACTATTTCGATATGAAATCCCCACAGGGGATAACACATCACGTCAGCAACAAAAACATCCTTTCTGAGAGGATTTTTTTTGTTGCTGAAGTGATGTGTTATCCCCTGTGGGGATTTCATATCGAAATGGTAATTCAACATCCTTGAATTAATTCTATTTAATTTATATATATATATATATATATATATATATATATATATATATATATATATAATAATTAAATATATATAAATAAATTAAATAGGATTAATTGGATGTTGAATGACCATTTCGATATAAAATCCCCTGTGGGATTTTCATATCGAAATGGTCATTCAACATCCTTGAATTCATCCTATTTAATTTATATTTGCTCTGTAATATTTTATTACATGGAGCTCTCTTCCTGTATCATTTTTTAATATTAAAATAAAATTTTAATATTAATTAAGATCGGGTTTTGGAATTTACCTTCCTGCTTTTTTCCGCTTGGATTAATGTATCTGAATTAAAATATATATATATATAATTATTGTCAATCAGTTTTTGGTTATAATTAAAATAGATCACTAAACAGTTGTATAAAAAAGTGATTAATACATATATTGTAGAGCTTTTGAATATCTTTATTTGGAAACCTAGATTTCAACATTTCGGTATCTTTAGGCGATTTAAAATCACTTGAAAATCTCGGAAGTTTGAAACCTAGGTTACGGGAGTAACTAGTTTCTATCTATCTATCTATCTATCTATCTATCTATCTATCTATCTATCTATCTATCTATCTCAGTCTTTTCACATCTATCTATCTATCTATCTATCTATCTATCTATCTATCTATCTATCTATCTATCTATCTATCTATCCCAGTCTCTTCACATCTATCTATCTATCCCAGTCTCTTCACATCTATCTATCTATCTATCTATCTATCTATCTATAGACAGTAATTTACTCATGAAATGGTAGTAAAAATCTGTTGTTCAAACAGAAAACCTAAAATCCAAACTCCTGTTAAAAATTATTTTCTCCCCATTTAAAAACATCTAAGGTCCTACTATATATCTTATCTAGAAAAAAGTGACATGTTTAGATCCAAGCCACCCTGCCCCCTTTCATAACCCAAATATAAAAACTCCATGGTTTCATAATTCTCATTTTTAATTGAACAACTACCATCCCTTAATTTTCTAAATACCCATGAATTCATCTTAAATTTTAAAAATAAATAATTTTTACTATTTATTTTAACATATCAGCGGAAGATGAACAATATTGTTCTGAAACACGAAAATTTTTGGTGTAGTAATATTATACTTTTCAAATAACAAAATATATATAGTCATGAGCAGACAGTTCTGTTTCACTGTATCACAGCTCATCAGTACGGTTAGATTCCGAGTACTTTTAACCCAGGATTGAAACTCGACCGAATTGGTTTCAGTCGGCGATTCTACCTCTGGGCTATGGGTGTTCGGTGGAAGAAGACAGACATTAATATATACATGCATGTGACCAGAACATACGAGTTAGAAACTCACCAGGATCGATTTGTTAGGAGACGATAATCGTTTGAAATCTCATGATAAACCATTTTAATATAAAGCACAAGTTAGTTCTCCAGGTGTGTAACAAGGATTAGCTACACATCATGATAGAGTCGGAGATCTCAAGGATTATTTCTTAATTACGAATTGCATAACTACAGTACCATTAGTGGAAGTGATGCTTTCAAATAATCCTTTCTTTCTTTTTTATTTTTTATTCATTATTATTATTATTATTATTATTATTATTATTATTATTATTTTAACTATTATAATTAAAAATTGGACTAACAATACTGTTAGGAAACCACTAATAAATACACTGTATGCTTATTTAAATAAACCCTAATGTACCTGAGCAGACCACAACAGCGATCTTCTAGGCATCCGTGTAGACTCACGAATGTCTCTATAAATATATATAATTTATAACATCAATATGTTATAATATCACTCCAAAATAGCTATTTTGTTCCGACACTATCGGTGTCTTATCAAGTGATGAGGTTTATTTCAAGATGAAAACTTTTAAAACTTTTCAACTTGAAATAAACCTCATCACTTGATAAGACACAGATAGTGTTGAAACAAAATAGCTACTTTTGTAGTGATATTATAACATATTTATGTTATAAATTCTAAATAAATATTACTGGCTCTACTTTGTATTGAGCACTTTTTTTAAGAATAGTGTTTCTTTGGATACTGAACTTTTATCCATCCATACCTACTCTATACTTGTATATATATATATATATATATATATATATATATATGTATGTATTCATATATATATATATATATATATATATATATATATATATATGGATTTATTTCATGGATTGAAATCCGACAAGATAAAAAGAATAAGTAAAGAACAGGTAGGAAAAAAGCGTCTTTAATCTAACATGTTTCACTTTAATAAGCTTTTTCAGAAAGTTTTTAAAGGCAAATAGTGTTTAAAAACATGTTCTGAAAACCTTATTAAAGTGAAACATGTTAGGTTAAAACACTTCTTTTCTACCTGTTCTTTACTCATTCTATTCGAGTGTGTGTGTGTGTGTGTGTGTGTGTGTGTGTGTGTGTGTGTGTGTGTGCAAAGTCATATATGGATTCAAAATCATTCATGTTTTTGTTTTTTCGCGCGTGGTGGAAAGTAAAGTATAAAAAATAGCCTCGAATTAACAATGGGATAGAATTACACACCAAATTATGGATTATTATAAAAATGATATTAATTTAATGAGACAACGCCTTTATTGCGAGGGAGCCCAGTAAATTTAGATTTAGGTTGTAGAAATATTGGTCTGATTAAGGTGTCGGGTTCCACATTGATATTTACACAGTTCCGTCTCCCTCTCTCTCTCTTCTTTTCTATCTCTATCTCTTATTTCTTTTTTCTTTGACGGTTGTTATCCTTATATTTTTGCTCCAATTATGTAAGTATTTGATCTTTTTTTGCCATCGTGTTGTTTGACTCTGCATAAAAAAATAAAACTGAATATTATACACATAATTGAAAGCGCTTTTACTTACATACATGCACACACTTGCGCGTGCGCAAAGTTCTGCCTCGACATTCAGCCATTTTAAACAACGGATGCGTTGTGGTGTCGTGGATATCGGCTCGGAACGAGAAATCAAGGAGCCGAGTTCGAATTCCAGTTAAATTCCTTGCATTTACTTACTTGCAAATACTCTTGGGAAAGATATTAATCCGTCTCTTCCCTCCACTTATGGGTTAAATAACAGGATAGATTGGGTTCTATAGCCTTGGCTGGCGAAAGTAATGGCAACCTACTGCGGGATAATCTTCTTCTCAGTCAGTCATGTCTATTTCGAGAAAATATGCGATAGAATTTGGTAATTACATTTTTTTCGCAGCAGAGACTGGATCCAATTTCCTGGTCACATACTCGAACTTTCTGCTACAAATTCAGATTTGTATTACCGGTTATATTGGTAGAAATTTTTCTTCTGGTATGTACGGTTTAAAAAAACTGGTATGTACGGTTTAAAAAAAACTGTAAACATAAAGTAACAGAAGAAAAAATTCTACTGATATCACCGATGTAAAATCCTTTGTACAATAAAGACGGAAGCTGATGATGGTTTGCCTGAAATAGGCCAAACTTCCGATTTACCATGAAATAACGTGTCTACCTTAATTTTTCTAATATTTGCTCTGTATGTATTTATATACATATATCTTTAAAGCTCACTCAGACAGTTATCCTACCACTGTATGTACAGGATACTCCTTTGGATTCTTCAATACCCACACCGCATGCTAATATATATATATATATATATATATATATATATATATATATATATGGAGAGAGAGTGGGGAGAGAGGGAGGGAAGATTAATGTTGAGTGTCACTTAACTGAGTGGTGTTATGCCGACTTCGAAGTTTCATGAAGGTACTACTGTGATATCCTCGTTCCTCTGGGCTTTATTACCTGCTACACAAAAAAACCCTTCTTAATTAAGTGACAAACTTCTCCACATGAATCCCATTAACGCTCCATCTCTATCTTGATATCGAACACTTTACAACAAAAAACATCTTTGCAAAATATCTTTTTATCAGTAAACCACTGAAAATCAGCAAACTTAGCACTAAGAATCATCACAACTAAAAACACTATATATATATATATATATATATATATATATATATATATATATAATTATATTTAAAAAAAAGATTTTTTAAAATGTAAATCATCGTCACAACCACACCAACATTGCCTGATGATGAGAATTAATCTCGAAACAGTAATTTCCATGTCACAATGTAAAATTGACATAACCATATAATTATATTATATTATATTAAGCTCTATAATACTCATTATATTGAGCACTGTTTATAATAAAATAAATGCCAGAGCACTCAAAATTATATAGCACTTGGAATTATATATATATATATATATATATATATATATATATATATATATATATATATTGTAACTAAGTTGCTGAACTCGTAGGTTTATTAACCTTTTGTTCATGCATTTACTTATATATATATATATATATATATATATATATATATATATATTGTTAAATATAAGAAACAATGAATGTCTATTATGTTTAATCATGAGCCTTTCTAAACATCGCTGTGTTGTTTTTCCTATGTAGTCAGCTCCGCAACTACAATCATATTTATAAATTATGGAATTAATTTAGTAGAGAGGAAGAGCTTCCTTGCGTCCAGAATATAACATGGGCTGGGTTTGAATGTATATATATAAATATATATATATATATATATATATATATATATATATTGATTTTTTCAGCATTCTAATTTTCCATTTTTTAGGAGTTAAAATATATATCGATTTACAGAACTCATGCTTAACTGCTTAAGGCGGTCACTCCTCTATAAGACTCTTTACACAGAAAGCACTCTGTAGTACAAAACACAGAGAATAAATATCCTTGAAAATGGTTAAAGCACTAGACGAAAGCACTCGGAATAATAAAATAATGAGACAATTCTTTAATTCTTAAAAAAACGAAAAAATATTAGAATCCTGGAAAAAATCGACAAAAGATTGAATAACTCATCCTTTTCGGCCGTATTTAATAAAAGATGCTTAAAAAAGTTGCTGCCTAAGAACATTATATATATATATATATATATATATATATATATACACAAAAATCTAGAGTGAGCCAAAACCTACCGCGGTTTCACACTACGGATCGTCAGGGCAAAGGCTGAAACACTAAAGATAAAAGCAAATAAAATAAATAGAGCCTTTGCCCTGACGATCTGTAGTGTGAAACGGCGGTAGGTTTTGGCTCACTCTAGATTTTTGTGTGTTTTTGCTCTACTATTGTATCTTTTCTTTCGTACTTTGTATTGAGCACTTTTTCTTGTGTTTGGTTCCGTTTGGGGTTTTTTCTTTACTGCGGAGTATTGAATGTTTTGTTCTTGTTCCGAGGGTTTCTTTTTTTTCTCCCCATTTATCCGACGTCTTAGTACACCGGATTGTAACGGATTTAGGTCCTGTTTGTTAATGTTTTTTTCGGAGGTTTATTTTAGTATAAATTTACGGCCGGCATACTTACAGAGTCTATGTAGTTATTATTATATATATATATATATATTGGCAAGAAATAAGTCACTTTTATACTTACAGGCATTTATATGGTAGAATAACAATACATGGTATAAAAAAAAGAAATATGAAAACGACCGACCGGTTTCAATCCCTAAAGGGTCGTTTTCGTTTTTATTTTTTTTATTTTTATACCATATATTGTTATTCTATCATCTATAAATGCCTGTACGTATAAAATTCATTTTTTCTGGCCATTATAAAATTTTGGGCCTATAATAATTTGTTTATATATATATATATATATATATATATATATGATCAGAAATTAAAATTGAAACCTAGGTTGGGTAAATAACACATTTTCAAATGAATATATATATATATAGAGAGAGAGAGACAGAAAAGAGAGATAGGCCGAGATGGATAAATGTACATGAGATAATGATATGTATTTTTTTTATAAATCAAGAATAATATTGTAACGAAAGACATGACTTATCTCGGAATTTAAAACGAGCGCGAACATGTCTTGCCTGCAAGATAATAACAAAAAAGAAAGATGGCCACTATTGAAGACACAATTTATGCGTGCCTATCTCGTCCAAAACGAGACTATATTTGCACACCTGCAAATTTTAGCCGTCTTGGAATGATATAAAAAGCAGGTGCCAGCGCTGCTGTCGGTGTGAATTTTTTCGGTGGATTGCGTGTGTCGAAGCTGCAGATTGACAGTCAGCCTGACAAAGAGGAAGGAGAAGCGACTTAGTTGATGTCTGTTTTACAACTACCCTGTGTAACGGGCCGAGAAAAGGAAACCTGAAATCCATGAAGCGCCCAAATAAATAAAGAAAGAAAAACAGCTGGCCTGCCGGCGAGCGAGCATCGCACTGCATTGCACTTTTTGGCTCTCACTCACCACATCATCATTCACCTTTTTGTATTACTACAAATATTATGGAAAAATGTATGACAGAAGTAAAACAAAGTTTTCTTGTGACACGTTTGCCCTTTAGCACTTTATCGGTCTAAATTTGTTATGTTGATGCGACTATACATGAACACGAATTTAGTCTGATGACGTCCTGACAGATAAACGTTTTTCACATTCCTCCTAGCGCGTTTGAACATGTGCAGTGTTTATCCCTTGTTTCCTATTTAGGATTGGGTTTCGGATTCCTTTTAACATCTTCTCATTCTTTTTCTTTACAAGTATCTTCTTTTTTCTTGGTAGCATTTTTACCTTATTTGGGGCGAACTGAATTATATATATATATATATATATATATATATATATATATATAATCATCCGATTGCTTTAACCCAGGATTGAAACCCGACCAAATTGGCGTCAGTCGGCGATTCTACCTCGGTAGAAGGAGGCAAAACATTTAGCGTATGATGTATAATACGCCAAAAGTTAGAGTGCTCTAATTCATTGCTGAATGAGCAGTGTGTAGATGCTAGAGTAGCTACTGTTTTTTCAAAGTCCACCATTCTTCCAGAGTGCTCAATCAGATATATACTGTGGAGCCTATCGTATGCGACCAATTTTACTGTCATCAAAAACTGGTCGCACACAGCAGTTATATATATATTTATATGTATATATATTTTTTTTATAATCGTGTCACCCCAAGCAAAATATTTTACTGCCACTGTTTTGCAGGGGGTTACATAGGAGGAATGTTAAGAGGAGTGAGAGGTTGCAGGGGGTGTCAGGATAAGAGTCGGAGAGAGAATAGATTACTGATGAGAGTGGGGTAGACGAGGAGGAATGTTATGAGGAGTGAGAGGTTGCAGGGGATGTCAGGAAGAGAGTAGGAGAGGGAAGAGCGTACTGATAAGAGTGGGGTGGATGTAGAAAAGCATGAGAGACAAAGGATGTAAGTTAGTGAGACAGGAGATGACTACTGACTTTACATTTAAATTCTTGGAGATTGTAACTTTCAGGAAAGCAAGTATGCGGAAGAGAATTCCACAGGCGGGAAGTGCGAGAAAAGAAGCTACTGGAGTAGAATTTGCGTTTACAATTTATTGGTTTCACAGTAAAAGGGTGGGACCTAGTTGCTAATCTTGTGGCTCGAGGAAATTCGTATATAGGGGGTACCAGTGAGCTAGGTTCATCGGAGCAGAAGCCTTAAAAATATTTGTAGAAGAGACACAAGGAAGCCACATTGCGTCGATGAGAAAGCGACTGTATTCGAACTGCCAAGTCGGGATCGATCACATTACAGATTCTCCGTTGGATTCTGTCGAGGACACCTAAGTGGATAGCAGGAGCACCAGACCAGATATGGCAGCAATACTCAATGCACGGGCGGATGGTAGACTTGTATATGTGCAGGATTGTTTGGGATGGGAAAAACTTCCTGACCCTACACAGAGAACCGACTTTCCTAGCAGCTGATTTAGCTATGGATTCTATATTGTTATTCTACTTCAGGTCTAGTGTGAGAGTTAACCCGAGGAGGCGCTATGTTTCTCTTTCAGGGAAAGAAACCTGATCCATGTTAATGGGCGGGAGGAACGATTGTCTGTGGTGGTTATTAGATAGCAGCTTCGTTTTGGAAGCATTAAAATTTACGAGCCATTTCTTACCCCAGTCCCCTACGGATTGTAGGTCCTTTTCAAACTCGGCAGCGAGGTTTGATTTTTCAGCCTCGGTAGATTTTTGATCGAGACGATAGTAAACCGTAGTGTCGTCAGCATATATGCCCACTTGGGATCTAATTACCTCAGGGAGACCGTTAATATAGATCAGGAAAAGCGTAGGACCTAGAATATAATCTTGAGGGACACCCGCATTCATGTGATAGTATTGGGAGGCTTGTCCGTTCAATACCTCCCTCATTGTACGATTTGAAAGGAAGGACTGGATTAGGTCAAACAATTTTCCAGTTATACCATAGCCGTGCTACTTGCAGAGAATGTTAGCATGCCACACTCTGTCAAACGCTTTGCAGATGTTAAGGGCCACAGTTCGGGCTTCGCCGTTTTTGTCGAGGGCCTGGTGTATCGTCAGTGATCGTCGTGAGCATATCAGCATTAGATCTGGTGAAGCGGAAGCCATACTGTTTGTCAGAGAAGAGTCTATGGGATGTGAGATGTTGTACCACCTCGGCGTTGATGATGGCTTCGAACACTTTGCCAAAGATCGGTAGGAGGCTGCTAGGGCGATAATTAGCGGAGTCAGAGTGTTCTCCAATATTTTTATATATAGGAACCACGGAGGAGGATTTCCAGCAGGCAGGATAGTAAGGAAGCAGAAATGCAAAGGAGAGTTCAGAAGCACATGGGTATTCCGTCGCCACCACTCGTCTTATGGGGGTCAAGCATATAAATTATTTTCAGAGCACCGAGGGAGTAATTAGTATGTCAGTCAGTTGGGCCTGGGTTCGGAGGGAAGTCGGGTATAGATACTCCAGACGAGTCCAGTGTCGAGTTTGTGGAGAATCTGTGAGCGAAGCACTCAGCATTGTCTGTTGAAGAGGTGAGGACCTCAAATTCGTTATCATCAAGGCAGCTTCATCTCTCCTTTTTACTGCTGCCGAATTACATTTTAATGATAACCCGAGAATTAGTCGAGACTAACATGTCTTGTGTTATATTTAAGATGGCATATATTATTTGTTAGTAGTGTTAATAGCTGCAAGTATATTCAATTTGATTTCTTTTGTTAGGTGTTTGCTTATGATATTTTATTGATTAAAAGGCTGAATATTTTGGACTGCGACAATATAAGTAACTGCCTGGGTAAAATCCCAGATTATTTATACAGAAAATATGACGAATGCAATTGTAAAATTACTTAAGTACTGTCGTTTCGCCGACCGCAAGGTGATCAAATTTCAAATCTAAATTGTTTGTCCATTTCAAATACTATATTTATTAGAAAATATATTCAGTTCAAACACAGAAGGGATGAAAATGACTTCAAATTGGTCGAGGCCAGAAGAAAATGGAAATTAGTCTTCGCGTCGCAAATGTCCGTTTCAATTGCATTCAAATTGTCTGTGTACGTTTCGACATGCGCGCATGCATATTTTAATTCCATGAAAAGACTTCAAAATATATATATAAAATTAAACGAAAATAATAACAATATTTTTTATTTATTATTAGATAATTCCCGAAAAGCTCGATTTTTTTTTATCTTGTCGCTTCTGTTTAGGGTATAAAAATTAACTTTCTTTTCTTGTCTCCGAATATATGATTATATTCCTCAATCTAGGGTAGTTGTTGTCCAGATTGAGTTGGAGAGAAATGTATTATTCTAATGTCTTATTTCAGACACACTCAGATTGTGTGTATATGTGCATGTGTGCAAACACTTGTAAGTCACTCCCGTACAACACAGATATCCGTACACATATTGCATAAACATATATAAAATATAAGCACACACATTACATATACGTATACAAAAACACAGTCGGAAAATGTGTGATGGGCAGTGAATGAACTCTTTTATAATATATATCCCCTAATCTTTTGACAGTCCAATTAATTCGTATATATATATATATATATATATATATATATATATATATATATATATATACGAATTAATTGGATATATATATATATATATATAAACTAGAAAAATGATAAGCGTAAAAAAGAGAAAGGAAAGAGCAAAGAAATATGATAACGAACAGTATAGATATAAAGGATATTTAATTATAATTTTTGTTTTCTTCATACGTTTAATTATTTTAACTGTATTATAAAATAATAATAGTGGTTATATTTTAATTTGTATTAAAAATTACGATTTACAATTTATTTTTTACCGTAAATATATCCCATTATATTTAAAACCAAATTTCAATGTTAAATTTCTATGTCATGTTTTTCTAAGAAAGCAGACGAGTTGCAATAGACGCTATGTCGATATATGGCGTTAACTTTAATTTTTCTGTATACTGTTCGTTCTCTTTCCGTTTCTATTTCTTTCCTTTTTTCTTCTCTTCTTTCCATTTATAAATTGTTTATATTTTTTCTTTTTTTCTCTCTTTGTTTTTTTTGTTTTTTTTTTTTTTGAATGAGCGAGGAATTGTTTCTCGTAAATTACCGTTACAAATGTCTATTCTCAATATGAACACGTGAGCGTCTGTGTGTAATGATTTTTAGGAACATTTTAAGAATTAATTGTTGTATCATTTGGGTCTGAGGAACCGAGGGTCAGCAGCGGCGAAATACATATTACCCATAGAATTTTAGAATATCTAAATTTTTTCTAAATTATATTACTCTGTTAAATTAAATAAATGAATTTAACACTGAGTTATTTTGTTTGTCTCTATCAGAATTTATCTAATATACCAAGTATTCTACGGTACATATATATAATTTCTAACATAAATATGTCATAATATCACTACAAAAGTAGCTATTTTGTTTCGACATTACTTGTGTCTTGTCAAGTGATGAGGTTTAAAAGGTTCAAGACTAGACAAACCCCCTTCATCAGAGAGGCATTGTTACATGCACAGTGTAAACCAACCAAAATAAAGTAATTTCTAATATAGAGAATATGAGAACAGACTCTAAAAACAATTTATTGGAGCATTAATATTAATATTTGATTAAAATAGGGATCAGAATTATTAGATTCTCTTTATTTTACATTATTTTTATTGCGAATTTTAAATTCTTAGTTTAACAAAGGATTAGATTTAGATTAATATAAAGTTACTTAAATATTAAACGAGGAAAAGATATCGATGCACGAATATTCAAATCTATAGACATCCATATATGGAAATGTAGACGAGTATATACATATGTAGAAACATATATTGGTATACAAAGACTTGTACAGATAAATATACGCTCTTATATATGCATACAGAAATGTTAAAATTTTGTTTTTATCGACGTGTCAATTTATCTGTTAAATTTTAAAGCCAGGTTTGGAAAATGCCTGTAAAGGCTACAATATTGGCGACATGTAATATATATATATATAAATATGTAATACATGTAATATATATATATATAAATATGTAAGAGCGAATTTGTAAGATAGCAAAATCCTTCAATGAACTAGGTCAGGATAGACACAGTCATATTTCAGTACATCAACAACAAAAAAAAAACATATTAAAATATATATTCACACAAATACACAAGCTGAAAACAAATACATATGCGACTAAAAACTCTACAGATCATCATATACAAAATAAAAAACCACATACATGAAAATACTTATACACAACTTCTGGCATAAATATACGCAAATAAGCACAGGCAAATTCACACAGAAGCATATGCACATATATAGATGTGCATAGACAAAACAAAAAGATATATATAAACACACATACATATATATACATAAACATATATATGTGTAGACACACATACATGGACATCCAAACATGTCTACACACAAATACATATACACACATAAATATGAAAATTATAGATATATAAAAGCACATATATATATATCTGTATATACACATACATACTAGTATATGCAGACATACTCAAACACATTAGCAAGTAATACAACGTATCAACATATCTACTAGTTATAAAAACCATATGTACACTTATATGCATACGTAGACAAATCCATGCACCCAAGTATATATTTTAATATAAACAAAGTGATATATATATATATATATATATATATATATATATATATATATATATATAATCATGAATAACTAAATAAGTAAATAAACAAATAACAGAACCCAAAAGTACAAACAGTTAAAACCAGGCACTAATAAAAAGTTCAGAAACAATGTGAAATTGATATCCGGCAAATAATATTATTAAATATTAATTTGATAATCAGTGCTATAATAAATACAGACACGTGTACAGATGAATATACGCACACACACACACACACACACACACACATACACACACACACACACATATATATATATATATATATACACAACTTCCATTTGCTTTTATCGACGTGTCAATTTATCCGTTAAATTTTATAACCAGGTTTGGAAAAAGCCTGTAAAGGCTACAATGTATACTACTGACTTTATTTGTCCACATGTAGATATCTATAGATTTTTGTATTTGTGCGTCTATGGTTTTCCTCGTTTAACATCTAAATAACTTTATAATAATCTAAATTTAATTCTTTGTTAAATTTAGAATTTAAAATTCGCAAAAAATAAAGTGAAGCTAATAGTCCATTAATAATGATGATCTGTACTTTAACCAAATACTAATATAAAAATAAATTGTTTTTACAGTCTGTTCTCATATTCTATAAATTGTTTTTACAGTCTGTTCTCATATTCTATAAATTAGAAATCACTTTATGCTGATTAGTTCACACTGTGTATGTAACAATGCTCCCTCATTAAGGGCGTTTGGCTAGCTTTGAGCCTTTTAAAACATTTCAACTTGAAATAAACCTCATCAATTGATAAGACACTACTTGTGTCAAAACAAAATGGGTACTTTTGTAGTGATATTATAATATATTTGTGTTGTAAATTCTAAATAAACATTTTTCACTCTACTTTGTATTGAGCACTTTATTAAGAATCGTGTTTCGTTGGATACGTATTTTTATTCCATCCATACTTGCCCTAAACTTGATTATATATATATATATGGTTATGTCTTGAAGGGTGTCACAATGCGTTGAGTAAAATAAAGGAAGGTAAAGAAGTTTTTAGGTATTACCTATTTATTAAACATTCCGGTCAAAAGTCAAACGAACGGTCAGGTCACACTAAGATAAACCACACATACAAGCAGACTGATATCATCAGACCAAAAAGGCCCCAACTATAGTACACACACACACACACACACACACACACACACACACACACACACACACACACACAATAAACAATAAAATTATTTTAAAAAAATAAAAATAATGACAGCAGACAGCCAGTCAGGAATAGGCATTCTTTGAAAGGCCGAAAACACACTCGGACAGACACAAGCTTCTCTGCCATTCTGAAGATGAGATTTTGATCTCGAAATATTAATGTTTAATAAATAGGTTATACCCAAAAACTTCTTTACCTTCCTTTATTTTATTCAACGCATTGTGACGGCCTTTAAGACCTAACCATATACCTATTTTACACAATGCTTCAAGCAAATTACAAAAATTTATATATATATATATATATATATATATATATATATATATATATATAGATAGATAGATAGATAGATAGATAGATAGATACTTAGGTTGCATTGACCTCGAAATGGAATGCAACGAATCTGAGTTCAAATTTCATTTGGATTCGTTGCATTTACTTACGCAAAAATATCCTTAGAAAAAATATTAATTCGTCTCTTCCCTCCAGCTATGGGTCAAATAACAAGAAAGATTAGGCCACCCAAGTTAATTTTTGAATAATGTATTTCATACTATTTTTAGTATGTATTGCCAAGTGGATAATTCTAAATTAAAATAGAATGGTTCTTTTGTTAATACTACACAATAACATGTGCATTAAATGAACTGTTCTGGTGTCCAGTTTTTGAGCTCTCTTCCCATCCTAGTCTGTTCTTTTTATTGGCTTGTCGAAACAAATGCTTCCTGGCTACCTTGTAAAATTTTGCAAAGTAATAACAACAAAAGAACCATTTTATTTTCATTTATAATTACCCATTTGGCAATAAATACTAAAAATAGTATGAAATACATCATTTTCTTTAAAAAAACTGGGGTGGCCTAATAATTATGGCCGATAGTGTATATATGTATATATAGATATAGATATAGAAAATCTACAGGGTGCGATGGGTAACTTGTCGCTATTTGCCTTGCAAAATTTTGCAAAATAATAATAACAAAAGAACCATTCTATTTTCATTTAGAATTATCCACTTGAAAATAAATACTAAAACTAGGATGAAATCCATAATTAAAAAAACTAGGGTGGCCTAATATTTATGTCCTGTTGTTTATATTCATAACATATTAGAAATGTGAGTTGTGGTGCAGTGGATATCGGCTCTGAATAATAAATCGGTGGAGCCGAGTTCGAATTTCATTTGAATTTGTTCACTTTCGGGCAAATACCTTTAGGAAAGGTATTAATCCGTCGCTTCTCCCGCTATATATTGGTTAAATAGAAAAACAGAATGGGTTCTATAGCTTTGGTTGACTACCAGTCTACTGCTAAAAGTTATGGCAACGTATTGCGAAAAATTATTCTGTCCAGTTAGTCATGTCTCTTTCTACACATGATCGCCAATCGTGTAACGCGTAAGGTACCTAACTGACTGATGTTCTTAGAAGTTAAGTTTTTTTTTTATTTCGTTTCAAAATCGTTATAGTACTTTTAAAATAACGCATAGTAATGTTATTCTCTTATGTGTACAGCAAGGCCAGTGCATACTACCCTGACCGGGAGAGGGACAAGCCTCATTCGGGTCCCCTGGCAATGCTTTATGACTCTTGCAACCTTATCAACCTTATTTTATATGAGTACCACACTGAAAATTGAGATGTAATAGAGTTAGGTGAACGTATTACAGATTAGTAGTGGGCTCAAGAGACGATTGTTGTGCAGTAAATGTTATACAGTAATGCATAGAGAAAACCACAATAATAAATAGCCCTGGCTGTAACCCATACAAAAAAGTATTAAGTAAAAAATGTAATTTTATAGATCGCTGCCTCGCGAGAATTGTGTACCTCTCATAAATCCAACTTCAAGAATTCCCTGATTATTCAATCTGTTTTCTTTTTCTCATTTTTCTAATGTAATCGATCAAACTAACAAAAAAATATGCTAAAACAAATCATGGAAATACAAAAAATAAAAGGTAAAATACAATAAGAAAAAAAATTAAAATAAAAAGGTAAATGTGAATGGCTGATATCTACTTTGGGACATTTGGTGGCGTTAGTGAGAATTTGAACTTGCTAGAAAAAGTAGCCGTCAACGGAAACAAAGAAATGGCATCTCATGCATATGACGAGGATTTCTTGTGTTACCATTGTTGGACGGATGTCTGCGTAATTGTTGCGTCAGGTTCCACTACAACAATGATTAGTGATATTGTTGGGTGGTAGCACCACCAGTTCCAGGCGCCTTGCAGACGGCAGTGGGGGCTTTTAACCAAGTATCGATGTCTGTTTTCCCACACACACACACACACACACACACACACACACACACACACACACACACACACACACACACATATTTACACGTATATATATATATATATATATGTGTGTGTTTGTGTGTGTGCGTGTACACTTATATATATATATATATATATATATATATATTACGATACATATATATATACATATATATATGTATAATACGATATACGAAAATACATATGTCTATAAAGATCTATAAGATATATATATATATATATATATATATATATATATATGTATAAATGGATCTATACGCGTATATATATATATATATATATATATATATATATATATATATGCAGGTTTCATTAAAATGACAGACAAGGTATTATAGTTAAGTTTTTATATAATTTTTCACGTGCACTTATAATTTCTTTTCTTTTGAGAACATAAATTGTCCAAATGTTTTATTTTTCCGTGCACTTTCGGCCATGTTTTCGCCATTATCAATAATAAATTTTATTTTCCATGTAACTGAATATGCAGAGCATTTATGCACGTATGTACACTTATAGAAATATATATGTACACTTGTATGTACACTTATAGAAATATATATATATTAGATAAATATATATACATATATATATATATATATGTATAATACCATATACGAATATGCATATGTCTATAACGATCTATAAGATATATATATATATATATACATATATATATATATGTATATAGATCTTATAGATCTTTTTAGACATATGCATGCATATATATATATATGCAGGTTTCATTAAAATGACATTTATATCATTTTTCACGTGCACTTATAATTTCTTTTCTTTCCAGAACATAAATTGTCCAAATGTTATATTTTTCCGTGCACTTTCGCCCATGTTTTCGCCATTATCAATAATGAATTTTATTTTTCATGTAACTGAATATTTCAGAGCATTTATGCACGTGTATATATATATATATATATATATATATATATATATATATATATACACGATACATATATATATATATATGTATAATACCATATACGAATATGCATATGTCTATAAAGATCTATAAGATATATATATATATATATATATATCTTAGAGATCTTTATAGACATATGCATATATATATATATGTATAAATGGATCTATACGCGTATATATATATGCATATATATATATATATATATGCAGGTTTCATTAAAATGACAGACAAGGTATTATAATTAAGTTTTTATATCATTTTTTAACGTGCACTTATAATTTCTTTTCTTTTCAGAACATAAATTGTTCAAATGTTTTATTTTTCCGTGCACTTTCGGCCATGTTTTCGCCATTATCAATAATGAATTTTATTTTAAATGTAACTGAATATGCAGAGCATTTATGCACGTGTGTAGAGCCATGTTTACGTTTTATATACCGGACACTATAAGCATATTGTTGCCGTGTTTAAGGTTGTTATTAGTAAGTGTTAGCTTTTTACTTTTAATAATGTTTCTATTATTTTTAACCTTTTTTGTGGGTGGATGATGTTATTGTAATTGTATTAAGTATTTTTTACGGATGGAGTTCGGTGGGGTGTTGTGTTGTAATGATGCTTAGTACCAAAATTGTCTTTTTTACTTGTATACCGATAAAAAGATATTTTAGCAAGCCCGTTTTTCGTCGTAAAGTGATCGATATCGTGATAGAGATATGGCGTTAAGAAAATTAATTTATAGAAGTTTGTCACTTAACTGACTTCGTAGTTTTCCAAAAGCGGACATTAAAGTTTCGTGAAGTGCCGATTACGATGTCCTCACTCATTTGGTCTAATTTTTCAATTTGGTGTTGTGTCCTGGTTTTATTTTTATTTAAATGGAAATTGGTGTAATGTAATATTTTCGTATGTGAGTAGTTATACAGATAGTTAATTGCTTTTGATTGCTATTATTTTGTTGACTTCCTTTTCCTGTTGTATTATTTGCAGGTGGTTGATTTTATATTTCTTGTTTTTTATTGTGCTAATTTCTTTTGATCTTGCGTGAATGGGTGTCTGCTTAAATGCTTCCTAATGAGTTGGTTTCTCGTAATTTTTGTTGACCTCTTTATATGGCGTTGGGTTAAACTTTTTTTGCACCGTGTTCGTATATGTGAGCGGGTAAATGATGTAGTGTGTTCATGTGTGATTTTTTCCGTTTGTTAGATGTTATATTAGCTTCTATTTTTAGTTGTAGTTGAGTGTTTATATATTTATATGTGGTAGTTTTGGGTAGTAGATACTTCGAGGACTGAGATCATCGTAATGGTGCCTTCACAAAACTTCGAAGTTAGCATGACACATTTCTTCACATTAATTATATATATATATATATATATATATATATATATATATATATATATATTTTAGAAGATGAACAAATTACAATTTACTCCAAAAGTGTACAAGGTAAAGAGGATAGAAAAATGAGAAATCAATATATATATATATTGTCATCCGCAGACAGATCTGTTTCGCTGTATCACAGCTCATCAGTACGGTTAGACTCCGATTGCTCCCTAACCCAGGCTCGAAACCCAACCGAATTGGCGTCAGTCGGCGACTCTACCCCTGGGTCACGGGGCGTTCGGTAAAAGAAGGCAGTCTTTTTTAGCGCATATCATATTACGCGCCCAGCAACCATAGTGCTCCAATTCATTTTTAATGAATGAGCGATGCGTTCACGCTAGAGTGGCTACTCTTTTTCAAATTCTACCCACCTCCAGAGTGCTCAATCAGGGTGTGAGAGCGTAAATATTGTCATCCGCAGACAGTTCTGTTTCGCTGTATCACAGCTCATCAGTACGGTTAGACTCCGATTGCTCCCTAACCCAGGCTCGAAACCCGACCGAATTGGCGTCAGTCTACCCCTGAGCCACGGAAGTGAAGAGAACCAACAGTTTTACAATTCCGTGTTCTCCTGGATTAACTTTTTTTTTCATATAAAAGTGCTCAATACAATAAATATTGTAGAGCATAATATAATTAATTAATTTTTAAAAATTAAAATACATTGCGACACGGAAATTTCTATGTTTCGAGATTTCTATTTAATTTCATATATATATATATATATATATATTACCAAGTCCGTAAATGGAGAGTATAATCTAAAAAAGATCAATTTAATATAAAATATCAATATATCTGTATAGATTTCTCAATGAATATTATCATATATATATATATATATATATATATATATATATATATTATAAAAAAAGAAAAATGGAAAACCAGAAACAGAGATTCATGACTCGATATTAGAAGATTTTACATTCAGTCAGTTAAGTGATACACGCTTGGGCGATCATGTCTCGAAAGAGACATGACTGACTGGGCAGGAGATTATCCCGCACTAGGTTGCCATTGCTTTCTGCGGTAGACTGGTTGCCGACCAAGGCTATAGAACCCAGTCTGTCCTGCTATTTAACCCATAACTGGTAGGAAGAGACGGATTAATACCTTTCCTAAGGGTATTTGCGCGTAAGTGAATGCAATAGATTCAACTGGAATTCGAACTCGGCTCGAACTTTTTACATTACGTCTGTATAAAATAATCAAAAGTGTTTTTTTTTTCTTTCTTTATTCTACCGTGGATATGTTTGAAGGCTTTTTTCGGCATAGAAATTTTGTAGCATATTTGAGTTAATAAATTATTGTTTTCGATTGTTGCTGATGAAGCGAGAATTTTCTCGCTAAACTAGCCATTCAACGAATTTATATTTCGGAATTTTTTCATATATCTGGCTCTGTAAATAGATAAAACTATTTACATCGGGCCCTCCACCTTGATCAATATTAATAAGATTGCGGTTTTAGGATTTTACATTTTGCTCATCCTTTTGGGATTTAATATATATGTATATATATAAACTTATTTATAAATGGAACTTTGTCTGTGTGTGTGTCTCTGTGTGTGTGTGTGGGTCCGTTAACTACAGACTCCGAAACGGCTGAATCGATTTTATTGAAAATTTATACACTTTTACTATAAGCGTCTGCGAGTGTCCTTAGCTAGGTTTTGCGTCGCAGTGCCCCCAATAAATATCGAAAATCGATAATCGAAAAAATCGGGTTATGGAAGGAGTGGTTCGATTTTAATCAAATTTGAAACACTCATAGACAAAGACATAAGAAACGATATTGAGAAGTTTCAATGTTGCAGTTCTTACAATAGTGCAGGAAATCGATAATATACATATATATATATAAGGCAAGATGTTTGTGTGTGTGTTTGTTTATCTACCTGTATGTCTGTATTTTTTTTTTCAGCCCTTTTATTTTAGTTTTTGCTTCGGGTTTGGGTCTAAGTAGGTATAATTGTAGTTTTTAGTCTCAGCCATGATACCATTTACTCAGAGGACTTATTTAACTTTCAAAATTCAGTTTACGATGAAAAAATGTATTTGATATCGATACCAGGAAATCAAAATTTGTCTAACATCCATTCATTTTTTTCAGTCTACGGTTTCGCTTTAACTGGAAACGACTATTGCTTTTTAGTCTTTCGTGCCAACGTCCAAAGAGTCTGAGCTAAAGGACCATGGATTAGTTTTAAAGCTTTCATTACACCCGAGCAATGCCGGGCTATACTGCTAGTATATATATATATATATATATGTGTGTGTGTGTGTGTGTGTGTGTGTGTGTTTTTACTTATGTATGTATTTGGTATCTAAAAGAAATCAGTTAAAATCTGAAAAAAACTAGAATAAATAGTTTTTAAACGACAACTATGTTTATTTGAAAAACTATACATTATTAAACTTCTAAAATATTAAAATCGATTAAATAAACGAAATTAAATTAATGTCATGTAAACATTGCACCTTACAATATGGTTAATAATGCTTCATAAATAATATCGATTAACTTTTTTTTTAATCATATCACTCCGAGCAAGGCGGTAACGCCACTGATGTGCAGGGGGCTACGTAAGAGTGAAAAGATTTGGAAAGGAGAAAGCCGGAAACCACATCCTAAACAGGGACCAAGGGATGAGCCTCTACACCTGTACAATAGACGTGGGTAGAGTGTGAACCGGGCGATAGTTTAGTCTATCTACTCCAATTAATTATTATGATATAATATTAATTTAATAGATATTAATTTTTATGCAAGTTAAGAATATATTAAAAATTGATGAAAAACTTCACTCTGAACAGAAATTAAAAATAATTTAATCATACCAAAAGTCTCTTTAAATCAGATCCAAAATAAAAAAAAATGTTGGCGGACCTGAAGGAGACTACCACCACCTTTAAAAAAAATTGTTTTTCTTTTTTTTTACTTCTTTCAGCGCAGTCTTATTGATTATTACATAAAGTTTTTGATTATCGAAAAAAATGGAAAAATTTCAATATTTAAACAATATTAGTGGGAGCTCAGTTTCTCATACAACGTCATAGTAAATCGATCCTTCATTTTATAATCACTCGCGTTGGGGTCGCTTTGTTTTGTTTTTGTTCTTTTTTGTTTTTTGGGAGGGGACAAGATTTTGCTCTTGTTTTTGCCTTTTTCAAGTTTTCTTCAGTTCTTACGATGGCATCTTCCTCGGAAACTCCAAGATTGGCTTTATTCAAAAATTTTGCAAAGGATTCAGTAAATGAATATGAGCAAGCTAAAACGTTAATTGCACAGGGTCGATTTACTTTAAGATTGTATGAAAAACGGATCCCCCACCACCCCTAAAATTGTTTAAATGTTGAAATTTTACAATTTATTTTTTGTCAATCGGAAAGTTTAAAGTTAAATCGATAAGATTGCAGTGAAAAAAGTAAAAAGACATTGAAAGAAATTGAAAGAAATTGGTTCCAAAATGGAGGATCCATTTACTATAACGTTATATGAAAAACTGAGCCCCCACTAAAATTGTTTAAATATTGAAATTTTTACAAATTTTTTTTTGTCAAACGGAAAGTTTAGGGTATAATTGATAAGACTGCATTGAAAAAAGTAATAAAAAATAAAAATAAAAACAACAGATTTAAAGGTGGGAGTAATCCCCTTCAGGTCCGCCAAAATGTTTTTTCTTTATTTGTTTTTAAAAAGGCTGTGATACATAAAAATCTATTAAAATAACCTTGTAGCGATAATGTATACATCATAGGGGAAAAATCAGTCTAGATTCTAGCTGAAAAAAATAACACTGTCTCGTTAAGCTTGAAAGAAATAATCTCGTATGCTCAAACATATAACCTATATTTTCAAGTTTAAAAGTCGAATTTCTGATTATTTAAATTAAACACACATAAAATCTAAAACCTTTCTTCAGCCTTCCTCCTTTCTATTTAACTCATTGTATAACAAACGTATTGTTTGCTACATTCAAATGTAAACATCATATATATTCAAATATAAATCATTTTCACTGCCTGATGACAAAGTAAAATCTCGAGATACAGAAATTTCCGTGACGAAACGTAAATTAAATAAATTTTAACGAAAAAGTAGTTTATATATATATATATATATATATATATATATATATAGTTTAGAACATGTACAAATTTTTTTCCACTACAAAGTGTACATTTTGTTTCGACCTTGAAATGACAATGTCTCATCAGGTGTTGTGGAAAGGAATAGAAAGTCTCTTTTCCTACATTTGGCGAGCTGTGTGTGGGATATAGGTGGGGTTAGTGACAAGGGAATATTTTTGTAAATTAGAATTTTGAAAAGAGGGAATAGATAGGGGATAGAGTTGATTAATGAACGTGTCGAGAATCTTGTAGACAGATTTAACATTTAAAGATTAAAAGATAGGGTATAGCCTTTTATGGCCGAATGGCAGGATATTTTTTTCTTCGGGTTTAGTAAAAGGGGAGAGTAACGAAGTGTAAGGGTGGGGAAAAGTAGGATTAGATGCAATTAAGTGGGAATGATAGTTACCATTTAGTGGACCTATCTTTATTATTAAGTTGTAAAACTACACAATATTTTTTTTATTTAAACTCAGTCTTCATAATTAATCTCATTTTCTATATTTAACCCTAATTTTAAATTTAGGAAATCACTTTTTTCTATAAAACTTTAAAATAGATCACAGTTTGTGGTATGGAATAGGTGAAATTTGATGTAAGAGTGTTGTTAATATTATAAAGGTTTATCGTCTCAAAGTCCTAACTTCGGCTTTTGTAGTTTTTAGCATGATTGTAAGGTTAGTTCTTTAATGTGTTTGCAGTTTACTGTGGTTTCATGTCTCAGGTTTAATAGTCTGTTGCTATTCATGTATTTAATGATTTCAATTTTTTCTTGAAGACAAAGAAAACATGGTTCCTTTATTGATTTAGATGTTCTTGCTTATTTGAGGATTTTCCATTTAAATTTAGGTGTTTTATTTTCGTTTTTAACTTCCAGAAGTATTTGGAAAAAGACGTCATGTTTTGTTTTTCGTTGTTATTGAAGGATGAGAAATAATTGTAAAAGCGCTTAAAAAATTGAAAAATAAGGCTAACCCACTCTATATAAACCCCAACTCTAATCCCCCACCATCCATTATCAAACATATTCCATCAACAGTTGAACGCCGCATTAAAACACACTCCTCAAATAAAGAAATATTCGATAAACATAAAGCAATTTACGATAAAATTCTTAAAGACAGCGGATATCAATCCTCCAAAATTCACTCTGTGGAAAAAGTCAGGAGCCCAAAAAGAAAAAATAGGAACAGAAAAATCATTTCGTATAACCCTCCTTTTAATCAGTTAGTTAACTTTAAACTGGGAAATAAATTTCTTAAACTAATAGATAAACATTTACCCGATCAGTTAGTTAACTTTAAACTGGGACATAAATTTCTTAAACTAATAG
This sequence comes from Ascarosepion bandense, assembly GCA_037127315.1. Lineage (NCBI taxonomy): Eukaryota > Metazoa > Mollusca > Cephalopoda > Sepiida > Sepiidae > Ascarosepion > Ascarosepion bandense. The sequence goes on from JBBBDQ010000264.1 coordinate 3,927,986, forward strand.
ATAAACATTTCCCCGAAAATAACCCTCTAAACAAAATTCCCTCTTTTCAAAATTCTAACGGACAATTTACCAGACTTATTCCCTTGTCAGTAACCTCACCTACATCCCACACACAGCTCGCCAAATATAGGAAAAGAGACTTTCCATTCCTTTCCACACAACTGATGAAAAATTGTCCTTTCAATGTCGAAACAAAATGTACACTTTGTAGTGAATGACAAATTTGTACATGTTCTAAACTATAATTTATAATAAATATTCACAGCTCTATATTATATATCGAACACTGTTTTAAATTAATATTTTGAACGTTGTAAATTTCTCTTCGTTACTGATTCACTCGGATATATATATATATATATATATATATATATATATATATATATATATCCCCGAGTGAATAAGGAACGAAGAGAAATTTACAAAAAATTCCCGTACAGGAAATAAATGTGTTTAATGCCTCTAAATGAAGCAGAGCATAATATTTACTAATAATAATTCCCGCAAACATGACCAACCTTTACTATAGTTTGATACACCTAAACGCAATCATCAGGAAGTCGATAAATGTTAATACGAAATTAAACGCTATTATTCTACCTGGACGAGCCTAAGATATATAAAAGTCTGTTCTTAACGCGGCTCGTCAGACCCAAATGGTACAACAGTAGGCAATCGAGTCGCATTAAGAACACCAAAGCGGGGAAATATGTATCATCCAAGGTCAGTCAGTTAAGTGCCATACGTGATACACGCTTGGGCAATCATGTCTCTTTCGAGACATGACTGACTGGGCAGAAGATTATCCCGCAGTAGGTTGCCATAACTTTCTGTGGTAGACTGGTTGCCGACCAAGGCTATAGAACCCAATCTGTCCTGTTATTTAGCCCATAACTGGAAGGAAGAGACGGATTAATACCCTTCCCAAGGGTATTTGCGCGTAAGTGCGTACAATGGATTCAACTGGAATCCGAACTCGGTTCGCCGGATTCTCGTTCCGGGCCGATATCCACTGTACCACAACGAACATCCTATCATTCAAGCTAATAATCAAAAATCCTTTTTATATATATATATATATATATATATATATATATATATATATATATATATATATATATATATATATATATATATATATATATATATATATATAAAAATCTGACAAGATAAGCATAATAAGTGAACAACAGGTTAAAAAAAGGTTCTTTAATCTGATATATTTCCCTTTAACAAAATTCTTCAGTGATTTTTGAAAGAGGAATGATTTAAAAATAGAAAAAAAATAACTTTTTATGTAGTCTTTTAAATATCTATAGAGAGAGCCTGTTGACTGGGATTTGATTTCGTTGGTCAGATACGTGTCAATTTAATAAAGTAATCGATGAATATTTTAAATGTATGTCTGTTTAATATGTGTGTGCCATGTGTAGTAAAAACAGTTGATGTTTATTATGAATGTAAGGATATTTATGCAAAAATAGTGCGTGTCAAGCGTATTTAGACGAATTAAGTGCGTTTATATGTCAGTAACGTTAGTATGTGTATGAATGAGAACACGAAATACAATCCCGTTAGAAAAATGTCGCGAAATAATATATATATACGTGTCAAAGTATGGAGCGAATTTCTTTTTAAATTAACATGAGAGAATCATGTATAGAATGTGTGCGTTTATGAGTTTGGATCATAAAACAAAATACATTTCCGTTCAAAATTATAGCGAAATGATGTATACAAGCATTAAGCGAACTTTTATAAATCTAAACTTATTTGTCTGTGTGTATGTATGTGTGTGTGTGTGTCTGTGTGTGTGTGTCCGTTACCTAAAGACCCCAAAACGGCTGAAACGATTTTCTTGAAAACTTATACAGTTGTAGTATAAGCGTCTACGAATGTTCTTAGTTAGGTTTTGTATCGAGGTACCCCCGATAAATATCGAAAATCGATAATCGAAAAAATCGGGTGATAGAAGGAGTGGTCCGATTTTAATCAAATTTCATACACTCATAGACAATAACATAAGAAACGATATTCAGAAGTTTCAAGGTTGCAGAAAATCGATTATATATATATATATATATATGTCAGTAATTGTGTTTGTGTGTGTGTCTGTCTATTTGTCTGTATGTCCTTTATACAAATCCACATTTTTTATCCGATTCTCACCAAACTTCACATAAATATTTTTTAGACTGAGTCTGAGATCCAGGACCATGGAGTAATTTGAAAGCTTTCATTACACCCGAGCAACGCCAGGCTATACTGCTAATAAATAAATAAATTTTTGAAAATAAGTTGTTAACGTTTAGATTCTTTAAATGAAATAATATGTATTAAAATAATAAATATCTATGTATTAAAATTTTTACAATATCTTCATTAAGTAATATAAATAATATATAAATATTAAAAAAATATAAATTTAATGATATATAAAGTACCATGTTATATCATTACAATATTACAATTAAGAAAAATAAATAATATCTAATAGTATATGATAAAATAATAAATAATAAAATGAAATAACAATAAACAACTAAAATATTAAATAATAATCGGGAGAAAAATATAGATAATAATAGGAAACATAATTAAATTATTTATGAAGTAAAATAGAATGTACTTCCTATACAGAAAACAATATTACATTGTTAAGAATATAAGAAAATATCTTTAAATTATTTAATAGTATCTATTGGTATTTTGGATTCATGGATTATAGATTTGTAAAAACATGCAGAATTAATGTAATATTAATATGTTTTCAAAGTATTTCCTCTTTAAAAGGGTTTTTTTTTAATGAAACTAGCATTTGTGAAATCGAAATTGTGTCCTATTTCGATGTAATACAATGTGATGGGACGTGTGACCAAACGAAAGACTCTTTTATGTAAGTATATATTACATTCATAATAAACATCTAGTGTGTTTTATTACACGTAGTACACACACACACGCGCGTGCGCACGCACACACACACACACACACACACACACACACACACTAAAACAGACATAATTTTTCTATCTACCTTTAAAATATTCATCCGTTGCTTTATGATATGTGACACGTATCTGACCAATGAAATCAAACCTTAATCAGCACACTGTCTCTGTGGATTCTTGAAATTATATTTTTAAAAATTAAAAAAACTTTTTTTTTAATCACTCGTCTTTAAAAATCTCTGAAGAAGCTTGCTAAATTGAAACATGTTAGATTACAGACACTGTTATTTATTTATTCTATTCCCCCCCCACACGCACATATATTTATGTGTGTAGAGAGTGATTGAAAAGTAACTACCTATTTTCTAAGACGTGGTCAGACAGCAGTCCTGACTTAACACCCTGTGACTTTTTCTATAGGATTTGTTAAAGGAACAAGTCTCCTATACCAAACCAAGGCTTTGGAAGAACTTGAAGTGTGAATACAAGTGATGTCCTTCTATACAAAAAGAGTTCCTGGTGAAATCAGCTGACACAATTCCTGGGCAGCTTGAGAAGCTGGTAGCGAAATCTGGTGCTCATACTGAATTTTAAATAAAACCTCATCCTAAATGCTTTTCTTTCATATCCATCTTTTGTAAAAATTATAGTTAATAAATAAATCGTAAGTATTTTAAAATTTGGGTAACTTTTCAATTAGCTTGTATATATGTATGAACTGAAATTTTCACCACTGTAAAAAACACTGGAGTTGCCTAATAATTATGGCCAGTAGTGTGTATATATATATATATATGCAAAGGGTGATTGAAAAGTAACTCCCTATTTTATGTATGAGTAGCCATCCAGTAGTCCTGACTTAACACACTGTGACTTTTTTCTTTGGGGTTGCTTAAAGGAGATAGTCTCTTATATAAAACCAAGACTTTGGAAGAACTTGAATGGAAAATACAAGAAGTTATGTCTTCCATACTACAAGAGTTCCTGATGGAATCAGTTCATACAATTTCTAAGCGGCTCAAGAAACTGCTAGTGAAATCTGGTGCCCATATCGAATTTAAAATAAAACATTATGCTAAACACTTTCATCTCATATGCATTTCTTGTAAAAATTATAGTTAATTAAATAACTACTTTCGAACTACTTTTCAATTCCCCTGTATATATATATATATATATATATATATATATATATATATATATATTAAAAACAATAAAAATTATTACAAAAACATGCATGCAACGTATATAATATATACACACTATCAGTCCTTCAAAGCTTCATGGAAACATTTGTATATATGTAAATATATATATAGTCATCCGCAGACAGATCTGTTTCGCTGTATCACAGCTCATCAGTACGGTGAGACAGCCGATTGCTTTTTACCCAGGTTTGAAACCCGACTGAATTGGCGTCAGTAGGCAATTCTATCTGTGAGCTATGGGCGCTCGGTAGAAGGAGCCAAACTTTTTAGCGTGTCTATTATCATTATGCACGCTTTTGAGAAAGTGATAGAACACGCAGATTTTAACCCACTGTTCAAGCATTTATTTTTATTTATCTTTCTACGTCTCTTTTGAATTCGATTTCCGATTCCTTCACATAAGGTTTTTTTTTTAAATTTCCTTTTACTCCGAGTAATTACTCGCGTCTTCATGTCATTATTGCCTTGCTTGGGGTAAAAGGATTAAAAACGTACAGTCCAATAACTTGTGGTCGATTTTGTTTTCCTAAGCCATTTTCAAATAGTTTTGTGTGTAGTGTGTGTGTGTGTGTGTGTGTGTGTGTGTGTGTGTGTGTGTGTGTGTGTGTGTGTGTGTGTGTGTGTGTGTGTGTGTGTGTGTGTGTGTGTGTGTGTGTGTGTGTGTGTGTGTGTGTGTGTGTGTGTGTGTGTGTGTGTGTGTGTGTGTGTGTGTGTCGATGGATAGATTTGTATTTAGATGTATACTTTCTTAGTCTTTTTTTTTAATTTGAAAATCCGACATGGTAGTCCCTAATGCGAGAAAACACGACATTCAAAAATGCAAACGTGAAAAATGCAGATTATAAACTCTTAATTTTATGAAAAAGTACCTACACTATGTCTGACATTATTATGCAAAGCAACATTTTCCTGATAAATAAAATACAATAAAAATATACGAGATATATTTATATGATAAATGTATCATTTTAATTTCAAATTATGATATTCGGTTTTAAAACAAATATCTATAATAAATTACCTTTATTACGTAACTTAAGTTTTTCTTTTACTATTAGGATAATCAGATAAGATCATTCTTTGTTTTATTTCTTTTAATTATAAGAAATTGTAAATCTTTCCTAGTGATTATAATCACATGTCTTGCTTAGGATACTCACCATGATGTCATTAGAAATTCTTATCAACTGACTACAACGGACTAATATTTACTTTTGTAAAAAAAAAAAAAAGAAAAAATGTGGCACAAGGTTAAGAGTGGTGATGGATAAAGTTGACCTTCATCTTTCCCATTATACACTTAGCTACAATCCCTGGCCCTATACAATATTCCTAGCACATTTTCACTTACAACCACCGTAATACCTCCACATCTCTATGAAGTCTTCACTAATCACGATGTGTACAATTTGTCTGGAAGGGGAAAGAATAACAAAAATTATAAACGAGAGCTAATGAACATTAACAATATGTATAATACTATATATACAAGAAACTAAACAAATGGTGTTAGTAATTTAACCCTCACAGTCCTTAATTGTATTAGAAATTACTTCGGGACTTGAATGAATTAAAAACCAATCATTCGACCAACCACACACACAACTAGACACTCATTAAGACAGAACAACAATTACGAAAGAACCTACTCAAAAAACGAAAAGTCTCCCACATCTACCAGAAAACTGACATTTCTGGTCACCTAACGGGGAATTAAACTAAAAAAAGTGGGGATAAAAAGGGAGCTAATGAGCATACACCCCTTAAATAATATTTTAAAAAATACTGAAGTACGTTATTTAATACAGGGCTTTCAATAAAATGGTGTCTAACCAGCAACAAAACTGCACTCTAAGTAAGCTCCTTCCAATCGACAGATACGCGCAAGACTCACCCACCTTTTACCAAATTCTAACGGAGAGGCTATCGCTTTTCCGTCTTGACCTTAACTTTAAGCTAATGCTTAAAGAACAAGATCATTTAACAAGAGGTAAACTTCCCGTCTCTTTAGAATTCCTTCCTTCGCGTCGTCGCAAAATACTTAGTAAGCAGCAAGAACACCAAGTGCCCAGCCTTAGTCAAAGACGTTACCACGTTGCTACAAACAGAACTAACCTCAAAGACAAAGAATTTTCCAGCGGGACTAAGACCTTGCAGTGGAAAAAGGCGTGACCCAGAATTCATCGATTCACCTCAGTGAACGAACTTTAGAGAACTTCCCAAGCCGCTGAAGAATTTTACTGACCCAGAGAGCCTTTCGTATCACCAACCAGATGAATGATGCCTCAACACATTCGCCTAAGTCCATCGGTGGGAGTCCGCTGCTTTGTTAAACCGAGCTCGCCAATGAAACCCTCTTGAACGGACCTCCTCACTAATACACTTCTCATGGACGGAAAGTACTAGCGTTTTCCTTCTAGATTCCCGTCCTCTTGCGAACACATTCAGTCTAGGAACGCGTTGCGAAGCATATATTGACGAATCCCAAACCTAAGCATATCCAAACCGCCTTCAGAAGAGTAAAGGCAACAGATCTTCAGACATACCTTAGTATCCTTGCTTCTCCACCAGAAAAAGAACAAGTAACCCAACTAACTGCATTAGTATAGTATATACGAATAAAAGCACGGAGGGTTGATAAAGGAAAATTGGGTAGATATGCGAAACACATAATTCCGCATTTCCCTTTAACGAAAGATTCTTCCAGGGCCACAGACGAACTGATTTCTCGAACATCTCCTGCACCTTCGACCAATTTACATTCCCGCGAGAGATTGGGTGCGGACTAGACGCCTAGTATCTTGGCCGGCCTCTCCGTCCAGAGAAAGGCCTAGAAAGAGAAACTCTCTTCTACGCGCCCAACCGCAACAGATTTATCGCGATTGGTCTTGGCCTATGTCACCTTCTCGTACCCTCTGATCTCTTTGACAACTACGTCAATCTCGGCCCTGATCAACACAAGAACCGAATCGTCATAAGTATAGACAGATTACATTATTTAATTTGCGAAATAAATGCTACCGTAAAGTAAAAGCGAAAGCGAACAACCTTATCGAATGTAGCATGACAACAAGAAATTTCTGATCGTAAGCTTTTCTCTTGCACCAGTGCATCGGGGAGGGACCTACAGAATTCGGATCCAAGTGCGAAAATACAGCTCGAAACCGGCGGCTAAATGGAAAGCCTCTAGAAAACGATGTTCAGCCCTATCGTTACATCCCATATACCGTTGTATCATCAGTATATATATTCACAAATGATCTATGTATACTTTTGAACAATAATTCCTGTGAGGTAAAAACGGGGTTGGATCGAGAAAGCACATCTTCTGGCCCTTAGAAGACTGACCGTTAATAACCTCCCTCAGAGAGCTACATGTTAAGAAAGACTTGAGAAAACTCTTCCACTGATTATATGGCTATAGAGTTTGTGCAGTAAACTTTATGCCACACCGTTCCAAATGCCTTTGAAATATGTAATACGATCGTCCTTGAAGTGTATTTGCCGTCTAATGCTTCAGTGCTTCTGTCAGTAATGGCAATTTCGGATATCAGCAGTGGACTGAGCTGATTAAAACCCGTAGTGTTTGTCGCACAAGAGGCTGCTCCTATTGAGGTAATCGACAACCTTCTTGTTAATTATAGTTTCAAAACGTTTTTCTCGCGATACTGAGAAGGCTAATAGGTCTATGCTAGGATGAGATGCATGCTTTAAAACAAGACATACACTCTACACCTTCCACACATTTGGAAGCTACGGTTAAATAATTTGGCTAAGATCGGGGATTAGGATTAGTCCCGGCTTAATTTTCTTAATGATAACCTTCTTAGAGTCAAGACGTTTGATAATTCTTCAGACTTCACGGAAAAATCTTCAGATTTCACGGACTGTAAAAAAAAATATATATATATATATTACTGAGATTGTCCTCAGTGAAACGGGGGAAGTCGAGAAAGGAATGGTCTTTGTCATCTAATGTTAATTTCGACGCAGAGATTGTGGTGAAGAGATTATCCCTATCTGAAGAGGATTAGGTGACTTTGGGGTTATTTAAAATAGTTGTTAGCAACGCTTAACTTCTATTTAGAATTTGGATGGAGATCTTTCAGAATTCCCGGGATCCAAGTTATCTACTTTCGACCGTATTCTGGAATTTTTATGCATTGATATGCTTTGCATTTTCGTGAACTCGCTTGCGATCAGTTTTAAATGTAACAATTGTCCTATATGCTTAGAATCAGTAGATAAAATTACTAGGGCAGATAATGAGGAAAGAGGACTTGAAGAGTTTAATACTTACAAAATATATTGAACGGAAGAGAGACATAGAAAACAGAAAATTGCATCCCTATAAACTTAAACAAATGGTTAGCAGTATAAGGACTGTAAACGATAGAAAAAAGATAAATCTTAAGAGACAAAAGGATAAGAAGTTGTAGAGGACCATGATTGCTCAGGTCATGAAAAAACACAGCAGATAGAAGAAAATTCATTAACAATTTTAACGAATCAGACAGAGATATACAACGTAAAACAAACTTTCTAAAGGAAGAACTGAACTAGGAAAAGTGCAAAATACTCCGATAAATATATTTTGCGTGTTAATTCAAATAACATTAGATAAAGAAAGAATAAATTTATCAGACATTCTTTTTAATCGTTTCACTCCAATTAAAGTGGCACCACCACTGATGCGCAGAGGACTACATAAGAGAGTTTAGGTTTTAGGCAGGAGGAGTGTGAGGAGAAATACGAACCAGTTACAGTGGGGTGTCAGAGAAAGGGCAAGAGAAGGAGGTGAACACAGGAGTGAAGACAGTTGCGAAGGTAGAGAGAAAGGAAAAGAGTAAGATAAACGGGGTGATGTAGAAAGAACTGGAGTCAAGTGAATAAGATATGGGAATTGAACATTGCATTTAAATTCCTGGAGATTGTAGCCTTCAGTAAAGCAAAGGAGTTCCAAAGGCGGAAAGTACGAGAAAAGAAGCTGAAGGAGTAGAATTGTCGTCTCAATTTGGTTGATTTTACTGTAAAAGGGGGGGACCTTGTTGCCAGTCTGGTTGCACGAGTAAATTCTTGTGGAGGGGGCACCAGTGACCTAAGTTCGTCGAAGTAGAAGCCATGAAAATATTTGTAGAAGAGACAGCGGGAAGCCACATACCGCCGGTGAGAAAGTGACTGGAGTCGAGCTTTCAGGGAGATTCTCTTTGGGAGGTTCTCTTTGGTCATACTTATGGGGGACATAAGAGATTGCCTGTGATGGTTGACAGCAGTTTCGTTTTAGAAGCATTGAAATTTACAATCCACTTCTTACCCCAGTCCACCACTGAGTGGAAGTCCTTCTCAAGATCAGCAGCGAGGTTATGTTTGTCTGCCTCACCAGATTTCTTACTGATGCGGGAGTAAATGGTGGCATCATCTGCATAGATGCTTACTTGGGATTGGATCTCGTCTAGGAGATCAGTTATGAAGCTTAGAAACAGCGTCCGACCTACGATAGAGCCCTGGGGGCACTAGCGTTCGTGCGGTAGAATGTGGAGGCATGCCCATTCAAGACTGTCTTCATTATGCGGTTAGATAGGAAAGATCGGATCAGATCAGATGAGGCAAACTTTCAGTGATAACCATAACCCTGTGGCTTACGCAGAAGACCAGCGTGCTAAATCCTATCAAAAGCCTTGGAGATATCCATGGCAATAGCAAAAGCCTCGCCGGACTTATCGAGGGCCTGATATATGTACTCTATGATGGTCGTTAGCATACCGGGGGTAGACTTGGCAAAGTGGAATCTCTACTGTCTGTTTGAGAATAGTTTATAGGCAGTAAGATGTTGAACTGTCTCAGCCTTGATAATAGCCTCGAACACTTTCCGAAAATTGGAAGGAGGCTGATGAGGCAATAATTGGATGTATCCGAGGGTTTCCCTTAGTTCTTAAATACAGGAACCACAGAAGCAGGCAGGAAAAAAGGAAGTAGAAAGGTAGTAATTATAGAATTTAGAGAGGACAGAGGAGAGTTCAGGGGCACATTTCTTAAGGATTTCATCACCTCCGCTCACCTTATAGGGGTCAAGTTTTGATATTATCTTAAATACCAGAGAGGGAGTTATGTAAATATCTTTGCGTTGAGCTTGAGTTCTAAGTAGAAATTCAGATGCGGGTACTTTTGCCGAGTCAAATGTAGAATTTGATGAAAATCTGCCAGAAAAGCACTCGGCCTTGTCCCCAGATGCTGTGAGGACCTCGAAGTTATTGATTAAGGAAGATATGGAGGGTTTGATGTTGTTCAGCACACGTTTGCACAGCCGCCAATAGTACTTGGAGCCGAACTTGCGAGCAGCTATGCGCTGCCTCATTCTCTCTGCAAATAACAGCTTAGCGTTATTCAGGATCCCCTTACGCTCATTTCGAGCAGAGACGAATAGGTGCATATTGTGGTCAGATACAAGGCCCGAAATAGCCGGAAGTAGTTGTTCCTGTGGGCAATGACGGCCAAACAAGCAGGAGATAACCAGGAAGAGAAATGTGGTTTTGAACGGGACTTCCTGATCGCTATGAAGACATCAATGCAAGCTTTTCACCCAGGAAGAGACCTCAGAGACTGGGAGACTGAACAGTTTTCCACAAACGAAGTCGCATAGGCAATCGCGAAACGCATCCCAGTCTGCGATTTGGTAGCAGTAGGAGATTCTGTTGGTAGGAGGCTCCTGAGCGGGGAGAGAGAGTGAAGAGAGGTATTAAAAGAAAAAACAGCATGATCGGAGTTACCAAGAGGGCAAAGCTGCGAGAATTGGCAGGAGTAAAGTTCAGAGGTGAAGCACAGATCTAATAGAGAAGCGTGTCCTGAAGGGGGTCTGGGAAAGCGCGTAAGAGATGGAGGAATAGTAATGTTCAGGGCGGGAATGCCAGCTGCATCAATGACAGATTTTTTTAGCTACTTGGCATGATGGGCGTTAATATCTCCAAACACAAATATGTTAGCAAATGTGGGAGAGGAAGTAGCCCTATCTATATTGTCAGAGATGCTTTCTAGCAGGGAGCAGTCGGGAAAGGATGGGGAACGGTACAGGAAGAAAAGGTAGCTAACCAATTTGAGAAGTGACAGACGGAGACACATGTATGGGTGGTCAGGTGATTCAGGAGATGTCACCCTAAAGGAAGGTGTTCACTGACGTAAACCCCCAGCCCATGCATATGGACAGTAGAGCTCTTCCTTATGAGGGGAAGGTAGCCAGGATTCGAGAAGTCAGAAGAGGGTATTGAGGGGTTGAGATTAGTCTCACAAAAGCTGTCAGGGGACTTTTTGGGGAGGAAAGATTCAACGCTACAGAAGTTGGTTCGAATACCCCGGATGTTAGTGAAGGAAATATTTAGATTTAGGTGATTTAACTTTGCCTGGTTTAGCTTTTTTTTCTTTTTTGCGGAGATAATGTTGTTCATATTTGTTGTTGGTGAAGAGAAACCTCAAGTTGAGGAGGCAGACGGTCATTAGCAGGCTGCAGCAAAGTGTGGCCACGGGGTTGTCCACCGAAAGCGCCTGCATGGACACTTATCCATGCGCGATATGGCCCTACAAGAACCCCAATATTATGCAACTGTTGATCAGAGCAGCTGCACTTGACGCTACGCAAAAGTTAAGGCTCCTAACTACCAGTCGGAAGCAGCAACTAAAAAACTGCCAACCCGGTACCCTCACAAAAAAGAGACGTTGCCACCGACCATGCATGTTGCAGGAAAATCGCGAAAGCACCAATATTGAGGTCTCAACAGGGAATAAGGGATAATCCTCTCCTCCTGTTCAATAGAGGTAGGAAGGGTGTGAACCTGGCGATAGTATGGCCTATTCAACCATATATTACTTGCTATTTATACCGTTGTATATAAATATACAAGCTAGCCCATGCTATATTGATAAGCCAACGTATATCTTGATGTACCTACTATTGAGTATCTTACATTAAGACATTAACATAGCTCAAGCTCTCCCACTGAGTGTGACAGAATATATATATATATATATATATATATATATATATATATATATATATAGTTAAGAATTAATTGTACATTGCGACACGGAAATTTCTGTTTCGAGATAGGTTCTCTTCATCAGGCAATGTCTGATATAAAAATACAAAAACCCTCGGTTTGCTGTTTATGTGTATGGGAAGATATAAAATTTACACGTGAGTTCCTTTTAACTAATCAAAACGAAGATTCATTTTGGAATTTAGCCCCAAAGAATACATAGTAACTTTTTCTTTCTTTTCTCCTTTTTCTCTTTCTTTACAGTTCTCCTTTCTTTTTTTTCCTCCCTAACGGTCAAGAAGTCAACCTACTGTTAACCTAATTTTATCTTTTTCCTTTTTTACACTTTTATTGTTTCTCGCTTAGTTTTATTGTCTTTGATGTGATGTGCCCATTTAGTACCAAGGCTGTCCTTTTCGTTTTCTTAACCATTTTGGTCGCCTTTTCTAGTGAACAGGAGAGAGGTGAAGAAAAAGAGACACTTTATTCTGTTTATATAGTATAGATACACAACGGTCTTTATTATGATATAGAGTATAGTAATTGCTATTCCTTTAGTTTATATAATTTCAAATAAATATTTAAATTTATGTCATGAGAAAATATGACCACAAAATGGAAACAATAATATTTAAATTTATTGAGCGATAAGAATGCATAATCCTAAATTGTAAACAGATGTCAAAGAAGAAGGAAAATGCATTTCCCTTCGTTGGCAAAACTATTATTGTCTCAAAAGTTCGTAAACCCTTGCAAAAATTTGAAATTTTACTCGCCAAGTAATCTAAAGCTACCAGAAAAGACTTTCAAAAAATTGAAATTTTACTCACAAAAACAACAAAAATTATTGCTCAAAATAAAGACCATCAATTTTCCAAGACATTCTGCCATCTATCTGCAAGCTTTCAGATCTGGTCAAAGCACCAGATCCGAACGCTTTCGGTTGACCAGTGCCGGGTACTTTTGCTTCAACTTTTAGTAGACCCGCTCAAGTTGCTGACAGTAAATTTCGGCACTGAATGCACGACCATTCGAAACCAACTCAAAATTCACGGTTCCTTCAAAGTTCCACAAAAAGCACAACATGACTTTATTGCCGAATCGATCTTGTTTTGGAACCGATGGTGTCTCTTGCCCTTTCTGAACCCATCGCTTGTCTCGATTGTGCTGGACCAGATAGACCCATTTCTCGTCGGATGTCACAATGCGCTTCCAGAAACGTTCGTCCAATGGATTGCTGAGCAATTGACGGCAAATTTTAACTCGTCTCCTTGGCTTGTGCTTCGAGTTCCTGCGGATCTTGGCGCGGCTATTTGTGAACAAAATCAAGTTTCTTCAAATGTCGGTGAATTGTCGATTTGCCAACTCCAAGTTCATCAAGCCAATTCTCTAGTGCTCGATGAAGGTCCAACCCGGTTTGCAAGTCTCCATCATCCATCTTTAACGGCCGTCCCGAACGTGGCTTATCTTCAAGACTCATGTCGCCAGAATCGAAACGCTTGTATCACTTTGAGATCGCCGCATATGCAATTGTCCCTTCACCTTCGGCAGCACAAATCTCTTCTTCAGCTTTTCTGGTTGAAAGACCTCGCTTCCAGCAGTAACGAATCAAAACTCGCAGCTCAATTTTATCAATTGCCATCTGGAATACAAAGATGAAGATCACTATAACAATATAAACGCAAAATTGCATAAAAATTCAATTTTTCGCAAGTGTTTACGAACTTTTGGGACAACCTAATATAATTCAATGAGCTTTGCCGCTCGGCCACGAAAGACAAGGCAGCAAGCAAGCTTCTATTTAACCTCTTTAAAGAAAGCAATTTCTCTTTATTTATAGGACAGGTGCAAACTACTAACTACTACAAAATTGTACATTTTGCTTCGACATTGAAAGAACAATGTCTCATCAGTTAGTTAATGATGGTTTCATCTTGGTTAGAAGCAATCGGATGTCTAACCTTACTGATGAGCTGTGATACTGTGAAACAAGACTGTCTGTGGATTAATATATCTGCTTGATTCTTATATTTACGATTTTCGGCTATTGTCCGCTCCGACCTTTTTCCACAAAAATCTTGGAGATTCGAGTTAAATGGAGGTGACTAAAACATCGGGAAGTAGTATGACTTATGGAACAAAAATAATCTACTAATCTACTAAAATTATCGAAATAAAGGGATCGGTTCCAAATTTCATTCACCTGAAGAAGTCCAGGGTGTACAGAAATGTCGTGAATAAGACAATAAAAATGAGGACAACAGTCCAAATAATATAAATTCCTCATCTCAGAAATATAAACTCTCTCTCTCTTTCACACACACACACACCACACACACACACACACACACACACACACAAATATATATATATATATATATATATTACAGATGCATATTTGAATTTTTACTTGTTTTAACATTATTATTATTTTTATGGATACTCGTATTTAAGTGGAAAGTGTGCTTATACACACACACACACACACACACACACACACACATATATATATATATATATATATATATATATATATATATATATATATATATTTAAACAGTACATTATAATTTCCACTGGCCTTAATCGTTTGAGGAATCGAACCTGCAAACCCCCCCCCCTCCCACACCGGAGAGATGCCGTCATTAGATCTGACGTGTCTTTACCAATCGACCTACAGATGATTTCATGGAAGATAAAGTTTAATTTTATCGTTCTGTAAGTATTCTCCTGATTTTCATCAAACGATTGGCAGGGGTAAACAACGCGTAACATACTCGATGGGCCTGAGCAAATGGCTGGCAGAGTGGCGTTTACGAAGGATTACAGGAGAAAGGATGTTATGAGCTACAAGGGATAGGAATATTTGGAAATCCATGGTCGCCTACGTTCTGAAGAGACACGGCATATAGAAAAGAAGAAGAAGAAGAAGAAGAAGAAGAAGAAGAAGAAGAAGAAAACAAAAACATTGTATTTCTTTTAAAGATATTGGAACAATTAATGTGATATTTATGCTCTGAATGATATCTGAAAGAGCAATACAAATGAAAAAGGATATATACCCTTTGTTTAATTGATTATGCAAAAGCGTTTGATAAAATACAGCTATTAAGAATAATGAGGAACTTATACTAGGCAAAAACCATTGACATACGGATAGAAAATAAATTCAATAACTACACAAAAGTAGCCAAGGGCGTAACATAAATATATATCTTATCTTTACAGTTAAGCGATTTTGGAAGTCCTTCTAAGATTTATTGATGCGCACAATCTTAACAACATAAGATATGCAGATAACACTGTGTTTCTCATCTTTTATTATTGTCGAAGCTCATCAATAAGATTTGCCTTGGGGTCCCAAGAATTCTATTTCCCGTTACTTTGTCCGGACGAAACGAAATACCGCGATATGTACAGAAAGCAAATCGGGACAACCTGGTAGAGAGAATATATGATAATGCTGATTATATAATAATCAGGATAATGATAATAATAATGTCAGTTATAGAGATAATGTTTGCAAAGATGGAGATTGTTACAGAGATGGAGTTATAATATTGATAGGTAATGATGACGATGATGATCAAAGAAATCAGATGATGATGATTAATCTGTCTCTGTGTAACAGGAAGTAAATGAAAAGTCGCTCCTTACTGGGTAACTTGATCTAAACAACGACTCGCCAACCCATACCGAACCCTTTCGCCAATGGCGTGTGATTACACGGATAACAGCGTTGCCGATTGCAAAGACTCCCAGCAAACGGCAGCTGCATTCGCAATCTACGATTAAAGCTGTGGCCGACAGTGTCCACGCAGAACGAGAGGTGGTGGTTGTGATAGTAGCGATGGGAAGGTGTAAAGGCTGGTGCTGGTAAGCGATCTCCGACCGGACTTACCGTATCGTAAAGTGACACCTGGCGTCGGTGTTGGATGGAGCGAAGACCTGTATATACTGGCCAACGACATTACAAGAATCGAGCGGTTGACATAGCAACAGTAGAATAGGATAACTCTCTTTTCCCAGAGATCGTTATGTTGACTTCCAGTTGAAAATGGTGGAAAACGAACCGGACAACGAATTTGGGGGCTTTTCGACAATTCATGTATTTTACTTTTTGTCTTTAACTGTTTTGTTTTATTCATTTATACCCTCAAAATCTCATATTGATATTGATCTTTATTAAAAATAATTGACAGCATCACTTCTTTTTCAAAATATTAAGCATATTTGTATTGTGGTTTATCATTATTATTATTATTGTTACTATTAAAGATGTCTAACTAAAATTGCTTACGATCCATATCACGTTGAATACACCGGTTCTCGCTCGATCACCGAAGTAAAACAACGTTGAGCCTGGTCAGTACTTAGGTGGGTGACCGCTTGGGAATACCAGGATGCTGTAAGCGTTTATTGGCTTACGGCCATATCACGTTGAATAGACCGGTTCTCACTCGATCACGAAGTTAAGCAACGTTGTGCCTGGTCAGTACTTAGATGGGTGACCGCTTGAGAATACCAGGTGCTGTAAGCGTTTAGTGACAGATATGCGTTGTGGTGCAGTGGATATCAGCTCGGAAAGAGAAATCGGTGAGCCGAGTTCGAATTCCAGTTGAATACCCTGCATTCACTTAAGCACTGGTACCCTTGGGAAAGGTATTAATCCGTCCCTTCCCTTATGGGTTAACTAACAAGGGTAGGTCTTGGGGACCCTGCCCTTAAAAACAAATCCCAATGAATCTTGTTACTCGAAAAGAAAAACGTATTACTAGACACAAAAACTTATATAAAAAAACAACAATAAAATTGTTGAAAGAAAAAGGTATTACCAGCAATAAAAAAATATTCAGTTGGCAATAAATGACCCGCCGAGGTTGATTTGCCATAAAAACAAAACAACCAACTTACTAAAATTAAATGAAGTATCCCGAAACAGGAGCATTTTTTTAAACAAACAAACAAAAGAACACTTTCGCATGTTTAATGGTACATCCCAGAAACTGAGTAGAGTATTAAGAGACAGGAATATTTTGATAGAAACAAAGAAGAGAGCGCTGGATTGCTATGTGATGTCTTTTCTTCAATATGGCAGTGAATGCTGGACAATCTCAACATAGATGAAAGACAGACTTGAAACAACCGAAATGTGGTTCTACAGAAAGATGCTGAGGAATACCATGGACGGAAAATGTGAGCAACGACGAGGTGTTGGAGAGGATGGACGCAAGAAGCAAACTGACACTTAGCAGATTAAGTTTTGAGGATATGTAATGAGTAAGGATGGCTTAGAGAACCTCATACTGTTTAGGAACGGATAAAGGGGAAGAGAGACAAGGAGAAGCAACGCATGGCATACTTGATGGGCTTGAGGAGCGAGTGTTGAGTGGTCTAACAGGAGAAGGAGTATTAAGAGCCAAAGGGGATAGGGAGATCTGAAAAACCATAATCGCCTACGCCCTGAAGGTACACGGCACATAGAAGAAGACATAATACTAATTAATAGACAATTTCCTTCACGGCTAATGAAGAAAATCTATTTTCATCTCACTTTGCTTTGCTCAACTGTACATGGTATTTCAGATAAGAAAACCGAACGGAAAAAAAAGTGTAATTTTTTTTTATTTTTGTGATTTAAAAAAAAAGGTTTTATTTGAATTTGATTTATATTTGGGTAATCCTAACAAAACAAAAAAAAAAAAAAGAAACAAAAGACACGAATAAACATGGACGAATTTAAATTCACCACGCTCGATTTTCTTAAGTTCCAACTTGAACAGCAAAACCAACGGGAGCCTAAATGGCAAGAAAAGCAACCTGAGCAGCAAAAAGGAATAGAGCAACTCCATCTTTATATAAAAAAGAACTACTTGAAATTCAAACGCAAACTGAGAAAGAACGACTTGAAATGCTAAAGCAAGCAGAAAAAGAACGGCTTGAATTTCAAAAACAAACTGAAATCTTCTACTTCTTTGTGTCATGTCCCTTCATTACGTAGGCGATCATGGCCTTCCATGTTTTCCCATTCCTGGTAGCTCTTAACATGCTTTCTTCTGTTACCCAAACCAAACCCCGCTCTGCCATTCAATTGCCCAGACCCTTCAAATATGTTATCCACTGCTTTCCTCTCTCTCTCTCTCTTTCCCTCTATCTGACCTGTGAGTATCAGATTCTCTTTCCTTCCTCATCTCATGTCTCAAAAACTTCAGCTGTCTTTTCCTGATGCTCAGTATTAATTACCTTTTCGTTTCTATCCCCTTTAAAAACCTCATCATTGCTTGATCTATGATATACGCAACATTCTTCTGTAGAACCCTATTACAGTTGCTGGTTTTTCCTTCATCTTTTTTCTTCGTCTTTGATGATATTGTTCAGCATTCACTGCTATATTATATATAGCAATCCAGTACTCCTTCTTTATTTCTAGCGAAATGTTTCTGTCTCTTAATACTCTGCTCAGCTTCTGGAATGCGTTTTTGGCCATGCTAATCGCCTTCGAATCTCAGTATCGCACTTTCTCTTTTTCTTTAGAATACTTCTCTAGTACTTAAAGTGTTGTACTTGCTTGCTTTTAGTATCCCCAAATCTGTAATTGGCATTTTGGGCTCCTCTGTTTGCTGATGACCATACATTCGGTTTTTCTTTCTATGTCAGATATCAGCACTGCATCATCTGTATATATCTTATGTTTTTCAGATTGTGACTGCCAATGACAAATCCTGACACAACTTCTAGCGTCCTCAGAACACATACTTGTTTTAAGCCCCATTGTATTTTGAATAGCTGAATTCATTTCCTGTTAGTATGCAGGCGGTTTGCTGCTAGTAAAGGTTCTTGATTACTCTGATGTCTTAGACATCAGAAACATGAAGAAATTCTACTTCAAACTCAACAAGATCAAAGACACTTATTTAAAATGGCTAACTGAGGAAAAATTAGTGAAAACGAAAAAGCGTTCTTACAAAACACGATCTGGGGCACAATAGACACTTTTACATATTCTCCGGACGAGGATAAAATTTTGGCCTCCTATTTTAGAAAATTCGAGGATTTATACGCCACAGATTGCATGAACTGGTCGCACTCTAAGAAAGTTCACCTTCTTCAAAAACTTCGCACCACAGAGCACAACAAATTTAAGAATTATATTTTATCCCGTAAAACAAGCGAATTGACATTCACTGAAGTGGTTAAGCTTCTTACAGATCATTTTAGTCCTAAAACTTCACTTTTTCATAAGAGATGGAAGTGCATGAATTTGTAGCCAGAAAGAATAGGGAAGATTACACTACGTTCGCGTCGGTTGTGAACAAGCATTGCAACGATTTCAGACTGTCAGAATTAAGTGGAAAAAATATCAAGTGTCTGATACTTGCTCTAGGGACTCGTTTCAGCTAAAGACGCTGAAATTAGACATAGAGTTCGAAATAAATTGCAATATGAGCCAAACCTTACTCTCCAATAAATAGCGGAGAACTCTTAGAGATTCATAAGTGTACACCAAGATTCGAAAAATATCGAGGAATCTGGAATAGCTCACATAACTAAAGTACGCCAAAAGAAAAAAAAAGCTTCATACTCCCTCTAAAACAAACCAATCAAAAATGAAACAAGACTATTTGCTTCCTAACCCGTATTTCGGTTGTGATTTATTCAGTCAGTCAGTCAGTCAGTCAGTTAAGTGCCATACGTGATACACGCTTGGGCGATCATGTCTCGAAAGAGGCATGACTGACTGGGCAGAAGATTATCCCGCAGTAGGTTGCCATTACTTTCTGCGGTAGACTGGTCGCCAGTCAAGGCTATAGAACCTAATCTGTCCTGTTATTGACTCATAGTTAGTTGGGGAAGTGAGGTATAATATTATTACGTAGTAATTAGTGGGGGATCAGTTTATTACTTCATAACAATAGGAAACCGATCCCCCACCTTATGACCAGTAGAAGCCTCAATCATGATTCCAACTATTATATTCAGTCAGTCAGTTAAGTGCCATACGTGATACACGCTTTAGGCGATCATGTCTTGAAAGAGATATGACTGACTGGGCAAAAGATTATTCCCGCTGTAGGTTGCCACTGCTTTCTGCGGATTATTACATTGGTATAAAGACTGTCTTTACCAGAAAAAAAATGCATAAACTGTAGCCATATTGGGCACTAGAGCTCACACTGTCAAGCAAGAGAAAGGTTAATAGCTACGTAAGAAACAAAAAAGCAGATGAACAAGACGGGTTAAACATTAGGAAGTACGTTCAAGGACAAATCCTAAATAAGAATATTAAACCGCATTTGAATTCTGGTCCAGATTTAACAATCATAAATCATAAAAGAAGGACGTTACAACTAAAGAAATTCGTATTAAAGAATACAGAAAATTTCTTTAACACCGACTGGATAGAGAAATTTGCGTTGTGGGACACGCCAATTAATTCTTTTGGTCCAAAACTTGAAAACCTGACAACCGACACAAATAAACTAATAAAAGACTTAAAAGAAACTGTTCCGTAATTTTTTCTGGGGACTTTGGTTGGTTAAATAAGATGAAGGCAAAATTCGAGTTAAAAGATGACATCCAGCCAGTGTTGAAGAAAAAACCTTATGTACCTTTCGCCTCTTTACCAAAAATAAATGAAGAAATCGAGAGACTAAAAGGAATATGTCTTGTCGAAAATTGTGCATAGTCAATTGGCTTCACCGACCGTCTATGTGAAGAAGACGTGAAACGAGATCCGGGTTTGCGCCGATTTCTTGATGGGGTTTAATGTGTCACTCAAAAACTATTATTATGCTTTACTTAGACCGGATGAAATTTTCGCGAAACTAAATGGAGAAAAATGTTTTTTCAAAAATCGACTTCAGTGAAGCGTATCTTCAAATATCGCTGGAGGAAAAATGTTCTAAGTTGCTATGTATCAACACCCATCGTGGATAGTACAAGTTCGAATATCTACTGTTTGGGGTAAGGTTGCGCCGGCAATTTTCCAACAAGTGATGGATACTATGCTGAGTGACTTTGACTTCGCTGTTGCATATTAGGAGGACAACATGTAGAACAGCATAAGGAACCTGCGCTTAAAGTCTTCTCAAGAATTCAAGAGTATAGGTTCAAATTGAAAGAATCCAAATGCGACTTTATATGGAGAGGATTAAATACTAGGGACCATTATCGATAAAGAGGGCATAAGATCAGATTCAGAACGGGCTACAGCAATGAAGGACATGCCGAAAATGTATCTACCTTACAAAGTTTCTTAGGATTGGCAAACTATTAACAGATGTTTATAACGAATATGCACAGCTTATGTGCTCTATTAAAGGAATTTTTGAAGAAAGACAAGAACTGGGATTGGGCACCTGAGTGTCAAGGAAGCATTCGTCAATAAAAAGGAACGTTTTGATGTCGGTCTTGTTTCTCACCCGCTATAACCCAGACTCTTTTACATTACAATTGCCAGCGATGTCAGCTCGAATAGCACTTCAGTAGGTATCCTGCGCAAGATGCCAGATGGATCTTACAAATCAACAGCTCAAGCGTCAAGAACACTTCTTCCTGCAGAAAATTGAGAAGGAGTTTTTAGGGATTATTTTCGCAGTAATCTCGTTTCACTGGTACATTCAGGTAGACACTTTACTTTCCAGACGGACCATAAAACCGTTACTGACAATCTTCCTGTGCATGCAGCAAATAGTCTACGGAGATGGGGAACAACTCTTTTAAATTATAACTTTAAAATGGAGTTCGTACCGTCAAAAATCTATCTCGTGCCGATGGAATGTCTGTCTCTTTTCTCTATGTCTAACTTTCTTTCTTGTAATGTCATGGCGGCATCACCCACAACGGAATGAACTCTTCCAACCATTACATATCCCTCCCCTTACAAGAGGTGAGGGTAGATAGCCTGGGTAGATAGTCTAAGGAAGTAGCCTGAGAGAATAGCCCGAGGAGAACGCCTTGAACTCAGCCGAGAGTCATCTACGAACACTGCTACCGTAACGACCATTACAAGTCCAAGTTCGAGGGTCGAATTATAGTATCACACTTCTTCTTCTTCTATGTGCCTGTCCTTTCAGGACGTAGGCGATCATGGTTCTCCCTGTCTCCCTATCCCTTGTGGCTCTTAGTATGTTTGTTCCCGTTCTAGTAATAAAGTTCTAAGTGTTTTATTTTGCCGTGGTTAATATGTATTCGTTATTTCCTATTTTGATTGTTTTGTATAATATCTTGCTGGACCTTTAACCGGGTTCACGACATTATGCGACTTTCGTTCGGTCTGTTTTCTTTCTGTCTAGCTTTCTTTTAAGTGTTTTTCCTTTTGTGTATGTTCTATTTCTCATTTATGTTGTTATCCGCCTTTTCTTCTATTTTTTTTTCATTCGGTCTGTCTTTATTTCTGGCCCTGTACCTTCCTTTGTGTCTGTTTTCTTTCAATCCACATTTATTTCTTGTTATGTTGTTTTTTTTTCTGTCATTTTTTTTCTGTCTATCTTTATGTCTTGTTATATAGGTTTCTTTCTTTCTTTTTCCTTCCTGTCTCCCTTTTTTCTTGTTCGTCACATTTCCTATTGTGTCTTTCAGAGTATTTTGAGTTTTTATGCATATATATTGATGTGTTTTTTCTTTCTGTCTAATTTTGTTTTTTGTTATGCATTTTCCTTCTTTCTCTATTTCTGTTTCTTGTTAGTTTTCTTTCTTTCTGCAGTTTTTCTTTCTGTCTATATTTCTTTCTTATTATGCCCCTTTCTTACTGGGTTTTTCTTTCTGTCTATCTACATTTCATGTATATGAACCTTTGCTTTTGTCTTTTTTTTCTTTCTGTCTATCTTTTTTCTTGTTATGTAACTTTCTTTCTGTCTATTTTCTATCCATCTTTTTTTTTCTTTTTACAAAATATTTACTTTATAATTTATGCGCTTTTTCTTCCGTTTCTTTTCTTACTGTCTATCTTTTTTTTCGTCTTATGCACGATTCTTTCTGTCTTGTTTCTTTCCGTCTATCTATTTTCTTGTTAGGTTCCTTTCTTTCTGTCTCTTTTCTTTCTGTCTCTTTTCTTTCTGTCTCTTTTCTTTTTGTCTCTTTGCTTTCTGTCTCTTTTCTTTTTGTCTATTTTTTTGTTACGTAAATTTCTTTTTGTCTCTTTTCTTGCTGTCACTTTTCTTTTTGTCTATTTTCTTTCTGTCTATTTTCTTTCTTTCTGTTTTCTTTCTGTCTCTTTTCTTTCTGTCCCTTTTCTTTGTCTATTTTCTTTTTGTCTCTTTTCTTTCTGGTTTTTTTCTTTTGTCTCTTTTCTTTCTGTCTTTTTTCTATTTGTCAATTTTCTTTCTGTCTTTTTCTTTTTGTCTATTTTCTTTTTGTCTATTTTCTTTCTGTCTCTTTTCTTTCTGTCTTTTTTTCTTTTTGTCTCTTTTCTTTCTGTCTCTTTTTTTTCTGTCTCTTTTCTTTCTGTCTCTTTTCTTTCTGTCTTTTTTCTTTTTGTCTCTTTGCTTTCTGTCTTTTTTCTTTTTGTCTCTTTTCTTTCTGTCACTTTTCTTTTTGTCTATTTTCTTTCTGTCTATTTGCTTTCTGTCTGTTTTCTTTCTGTCTCTTTTCTTTCTGTCTCTTTTCTTTATGTCTCTTTTCTGTCTATTTGCTTTCTGTCACTCTTCTTTCTGTCTCTTTTTTGTCTATTTGCTTTCTGTCTCTTTTCTTTCAGTCTCTTTTCTTTCTGTCACTTTTCTTTTTGTCTATTTTCTTGTTACGTAAATTTCTTTTTGTCTCTTTTCTTTCTGTCACTTTTCTTTTTGTCTATTTTCTTTCTGTCTATTTGCTTTCTGTCTCTTTTCTTTCTGTCTCTTTTCTTTCTGTCTCTTTTCTTTGTCTATTTTCTTTTTGTCTCTTTTCTTTCTTTCTTTTTTCTTTTAGTCTCTTTTCTTTCTGTCTTTTTTCTTTTTGTCTATTTTCTTTCGGTCTTTTTGTCTATTTTCTTTCTGTCTATTTTATTTCTATTGTCTTTCTGTCTCTTTTCTTTCTGTCTCTTTTCTGTCTATTTGCTTTCTGTCACTTTTCTTTCTCTCTCTTTTTCTGTCTATTTGCTTTCTGTCACTTTCTTTCTGTCTCTTTTCTTTCAGTCTCTTTTCTTTCTGACCCTTTTCTATTTTCTTGTTACGTAAATTTCTTTTTGTCTCTTTTCTTTCTGTCACTTTTCTTTTTGTCTATTTTCTTTCCGTCTGTTTTCTTTCTGTCTCTTTTCTTTCTGTCTCTTTTCTGTCTATTTGCTTTCTGTCACTCTTCTTTCTGTCTCTTTTCTGTCTATTTGCTTTCTGTCTCTTTTCTTTCAGTCTCTTTTCTTTCTGTCTCTTTTCTTTTTTCTATTTTCTTGTTACGTAAATTTCTTTTTGTCTCTTTTCTTTCTGTCACTTTTCTTTTTGTCTATTTTCTTTCTGTCTATTTGCTTTCTGTCTCTTTTCTTTCTGTCTCTTTTCTTTCTGTCTCTTTTCTTTCTGTCGCTTTTCTTTGTCTATTTTCTTTTTGTCTCTTTTCTTTCTGTCTTTTTCTTTTTGTCTCTTTTCTTTCTGTCTTTTTTTCCTTTTGTCTATTTTCTTTCTGTCTGTTTTCTTTCTATTGTCTTTCTGTCTCTTTTCTTTCTATTTGCTTTCTGTCACTTTTCTTTCTGTCTCTTTTCTGTCTATTTGCTTTCTGTCACTTTCTTTCTGTCTCTTTTCTTTCAATCTCTTTTCTTTTTGTCTCTTTTCTTTTTGTCTATTTTCTTGTTACGTAAATTTCTTTTTGTTTCTTTTCTTTCTGTCTCTTTTCTTTTTGTCTATTTTTTTCTGTCTATTTGCTTTCTGTCTCTTTTCTTTCTGTCTCTTTTCTTTCTGTCTCTTTTCTTTCTATTTTCTTTGTCTATTTTCTTTCTATCTATTTTCTTTCTGTCTCTTTTCTTTCTGTCTCTTTTCTTTGTCTCTTTTCTTTTTGTCTTTTTTCTTTCTATCTCTTTTCTTTCTGTTTTTTTCTTGATATGTAAATTTCTTTCTGTCTATCTTTGTTTTTTTTTACATACCATTCTTTCTTTTTTTCTGTCAGTTTATTTTTATTTTTTTATTATGTGCGTTTCTTTCTGTCTTTTTTCTTTCTCTTTTTTTGTTATTTACTTTTCTTTCTGTTTTTTCTTTCTTTTTATCTTTTTGTTAGCATTGCCTTCTGTCTCTTTTCTTTCTGTCAATATGTTTCTTGTTATTAAACTCTTTTTTTTTCTGCCTACCCTTTTTTTGTTATGTAACTTTCTTTCTGTCTTTTTCCGTCTATTTTTTCTGGTTATGCACTTTCTCTCTTTTTTCTTTTTGTCTATCTTTATTTCTGGTTATGTGCTTTTGTTTTTTGGGGGGTTATTTTGTGACCATGTGAAAGGTTTAAAAAATAACAAAACATTTTTTAGAGAAATATTGTATTTTTAACAGCAAATACAAAACAAAAATATTACACGACTAGTGCGTGTCTCGGTTGTCCTAGCGTTCAATCAGTTCGACTGTTGTTATTTAGTTCAGCACCCACCATGCAACAGATGCGATACAAGGTCAGTTATTAGGTGGGTTTATCGGCTGCGCCGTAGAAAAGTTCCCCAAACCCCCTCGGCACTTCTCTTTTTGGGGACGCCTCAAGCACCGGGCAATAAACTCAGCCCCCTACCAAATAAGAACTAGAGCTTGGGGGTGCCCCCCCGGGGGTTTGGTATTCGTCAATCCAATTTTCTTCAGCTGCATGTCCGTCCTCGGGCATATGTACAACGAAACCGCACTCTGCCCGAGGACAGAGACGCAACTGAAATCAATTCGAATATTCCCCCGTGGCCTACTCTCCTACTAATCTTAAACTAAGCGGAAGAATCCCATACATGCAGTTTAGAGGGAAGACACCACAACACCCCCTCTTTTCAGCCTGACTCCGTATGGAGTCTTTTTTTTGTTTTTTTAATTGTCACACAAATACTTTTCATTCAACAAAAAATTAAATCAGAAACATCCACTTTGAAAAAGCTATATGCAGAAATTACGTTCACAATTTATTCTTTAGTTTTACGACAAACATTTTACATGTTGACAACAGTTCCTTTTATTTAGGTCTTTATTCATTATTCCGAAATAATGAAAAATTGGATAAGTTTAATGGTAAATGATAATACTTTTCAATAATCCAATGCGTATTGTGTTTCTCTGGTAATACAAAGTTCATAAGTAAAGAGACTCATTCTTTTTCTTTTTCTATAAACCTGGTATGAAATGAAAGATGTTCAATATCTTTTTCTTTTCGGATTAATTTCTAAGCGTTCCGTTATATTTCCTTTTTCTTTTAGGCTTTCTAGCCTCTGGCACTGACTGCGGTTTTGAAACCTCAAACCTGTGAAAGACGACGTCCATAGTGTCATCTATAGGATCCCTATCGGCTACGCTTTCATACCGTTTTGTACTTTGGTATATATGACGTTCGTGTATAAACTTCGGTCCCAAAACCATGTAAATCATATCACCAGTTCGTCTGTCTTTTGCCCTTATCTTCCAGTAAGCTTTATTATTCCCAAATACACGAAACAAAACTTTCACCGATCTTAAAGCGCTTTTTAAGCACTTTATGCCTATTTTCCGATTTCGTTTCACTCGGAAGGAATTTGTCAAATGCCGATTTTAATTTCCTGGCAAATAGTACCTCCGCTGACGTCTTGGCAGATTGTACATTGCTATTAGGGGTAACAAAATAGACCTTAAAAAAACTGCTGTATAGTCGTATCGGTGGGAGTACCTCTAGACTTCACCGGTGCTCTCTCGAAAGTGTCCACAAAACGCTCTACCTGTCCATTACTTCTTGGGTAATGTGGCGCCGTGCTCAATCAGGAATGACTGAAAAAGTCTTTAAATTTACAGGATGTGAACTGTGTGGCATTGTCTGTTACGATACAATCAACAACTTCGAAACGGGAAAATAGTTTGTGCAAAAACTTTATTGTCACCTCCGCGGTCGGCTTCTTACATTTCAGTATCTCTGGTCACTTGGAATAACTCTCGACTACTGCAAGGTAAAAACCATCAAGTGAACCAGCAAAATTAATGTGTATCCGCGACCCCGGACGGTCGGTTTTAGGACAGGGATTGAATTTTATCGGGGGTGCCTTAGCAGCTAAAGTATACTCTTTGCACGATCTTAAAGTGTTTTCAATATCTTTGTCCATGTTGGCCTAGTAGACGTAACTCCTCATCAGACTCTTCATTCTTGAAGTTCCTGGATGGTCAACATGGAATTCCTTTAATGTTATTTTCTGTAGTGTAGATGAGATTACTACTCTGTCTGCGTAGGTTACAGATTGAATAAACTGAGATATTCTGGTCTTTACTATTTAGTTTGTCCTTTACTTCCTTTATGAACTCTTCATCGGACGCTTTGTCTATTATCTCGTCAATTGTTATATGAAGTTCCCTGACAGTATTTAGAGCTCCGTTCTTATGGCAACAATGACTGTCTTCCAGAAGTTCGGTATACTTAAGTATCAATCTAGACAACCTGTCAGCATGACAGATTTACGTTGATGGAAGAAATTCTATTTTGTAGTTATAATTGAGAAGAATGGTTCCCCATCTTCGCAGTGTATTAGCAGTATGTGTTAGGAGACACTTTTGTGACTCAAAGATACTAAGGAGTGGACGATGGTCTGTCTGCAACAAAAAATACCTTCCATGAATAAATCTATGAAATTTAGTCACGGCAAAAAGTTATTCTTAAGGCTTCCTTTTCTATTTGGGAGTAACCCCTTTCAGCTGGTAATAGCGTTCTAGATGCATGGTCAATTGGCTTTACCGATCCATCATTTAACTTTAAAATATGCGCACCGATACCGTAAGAAATAGCATCGCTGGCTACAATGATTTTTCTGTTTTTTAACTATCTAAATTAGTTCTTATTAAGTCCGCTTCTTTTTGTCTTTTTTCTTTCGGTCTCTCTTTATTTCTTCTAATGTACCTTTCTTACGTTCTTTTTTTTCTTTCTGACCATTTTTTATTGCTATACGCCTTTCTCTCGGTTTTTTTCTTTGTCTTTCTTCTTCTTTGTAATGCGCCTTTCTTTATCGTTTCTTTCTGCCCAATTTTTTTTCTTGCTATGCGCCTTTCTTTCTGTCTATCTTTATTTTTTGTTAAGCACCTTTCTTTTCTTTTTGCCCATCTTTTTTCTTGTTATGCACATTTTTTCTGCCTTTTCTCTCTGTCTAACTGTATTTCTTATTATGTACTTTTCTCTCTGCTTTTTTCTGTCTATCTTTATTTCTTGCTATCTACCATTTTTCTGTTATTTTTCATTCTGTTCATCTTTTTTACGTACTTTTCTTTCTTTCTTTTTCTTTCTCTCTTGTTTCTCCTTATACGCATTTCCTTTCTGTCTATCTTAATATCTTGTAATGTACCGTTTTCATCTTATTTTTCTTTCTATCTTTATATTTTGCTATGAATCTTACTGTCTATCATTTTTTCTGTCTATTTTTGTTTCTTTTTATTTCTCTTTCTGTATTTTTCATTTTGTCTTTCTTTTTTTCTTGTTATGTACTTTTTTTCTCTTTTTTTTTCTCTTCCATCTTTTTTCTTGTTATGCGCATTTCTTTCTATCTTTATTTATTTTTTATGCGCCTTTCTTTCTATTTTCTTTCTGTCTATGTTTTTCTTGTTATGTATCATTCATTTTCTTTTTTTTATTTTCACTATGTTTATTTCTTGTCATGCGCCTTTCCTTCTTTCATTTTTTCCCGTCTATCATTTTTTCTTGTTACTCACCTTTCTTTCTTTCTTTCTTTCTTTCTTTCTTTCTTTCTTTCTTGTTAACCACCTTTCTTTCTGTCTTTTTTCTTTCTGTGTGTCTTTTCTTCTTGTTTTGTGACTTTTTTGTCACTTTTCTTTTTGTATATACTTTTCTTGTTATCTACCTTTCTTTCTTACATTTTTCTTTCTGCCTCTCTTTCTGTTGTGGAACCCAGACTCACATCAACATGGACTCAACCACTGCTATATTAATAGGTGTGTGGTAGCAGTAGTGGGGAAACAGACAGTAGCACTGTGCGCATGACCGCAGTCGACTACCAAGGACTAGACTGGTACCGTCTTCTTTGTAACCTTTTCTGCGAATACATCTTTCTTTAACCTACACCTCGTGTTCCGTGTTATATTTCCGTGGACCCACTTTTGGTTCCACATCACTTTCATATCATCTGCCTTTCTTTCTTTCTTTTTCCTTTTTTCTATCTTCTTTTTATGTATCTTTCTTTCTTTCTTTCTTTCTTTCTGTCTATCTTTATTTCTTTTTACCATTCTTTTTGTTATGTTTCTTTCTATCTCTTGTAGATTCCTGGGAATGGGAATCGCACAAAATAAAGGTGCAACAACCAGAATTTGATATAAAAAAATAAGTATTTTAACGTAAAGGATACACGCTTGAACGCAGGTTAGTAATCTAGGAATACAGTTACTATGAAGTATATATACAAGTTTCTGAAGTAAAGACGTAGTATGTTTAGTAAGTTCCACGTCGGAAGATGACGGGTGCTGTGTGAATAATATTCTCGCTGAGTGGAGCTCAGAGCTGCTATGAACTACTGACGCTGTATTCTCCGTGAAACCTCGGTATTATACGGTGTCGCTCGCTATCTCACGGATCTGACGGATATGATTTATCTTTCTATGACAGAAGTATATGTATAATCTAGACGAGTCTATTATGATTGAAAAGGAGGAGAACCCCACAACACTATCTATTTTTAATTGTTTTTATATATATTTCTTGCTGTCTTTTTCGTTCTTTCTTTGTTTATTTGGTAAATGTTCGTTTTAGGTGCCGACGCCTTTTCCCCCTTCAAACTTATCCAAAATAGCATTTCTGTGCAAATGTATAAGCTGAACTCAAATCAACAATTAGTTATTGAAGAAACTTACCATTTTTGCTTTGATAGTCCATAAAAAAAAACGAACTAAATCTCGCACTTTTTCTCTCCCGTAACTCTCACGAAGTCATGTAATTAACTGCAGAATAACGTTCTACGTAAGCAGCAATTTTCTTTTGAACTTTGGTCGATTTTCTTCCTTTACTGAAACTTCCGGCGATGTACTTCCTGTTATGAAAGTAATAAGCGTAGAAATACGATAGCGCATTACTTTCATTACCGTAAGTACATTGCCGGAAGTATCAGTAAATGAAAAAAAATTCGTTCAAATGCGCAGTATGTCATTCTGCAGTTAATTACATGACTTCGTGAGAGTTACGGCAGAGAAAAAGTGCAAGATATAGTTCGTTTTTTTATGGACATTTAGATAAAAAAAAAGATAAATTTCTGCAATAACTAAGAGTTGATTTGAGTTCAGCATATACATTTGCACAGAGATAATGCTATTTTGGATAAATTTGAAGGGGAAAAGCGTCGGAACTTACAACGAAAATTTACCGTTTATTTTTTTGTTATGTACTTTTCTTTCTTTCTGTTTTTTTTTTCTTGTTATTTCTGTCGTTTTTTCTTGTTATTTCTATCGTTTTTTGTCTGTATGTTTTGTTATATGCCTTTTTGTCATCTACTTTACTAATGTTTTTTTTTTAATCTTTTTATTTTTTTTACCTCATTCAGTTCTTTTTTCTTTTTTTTTTAATTTTCCATAATTTTTTTTTCATTCCACGCACCTTTTTTATTTCCATCTTTGTCATTTTTTTTTTTTTTTGCATTTTTTTTTTCTTGGACCTTTCTTTCTCTGTACTTTTTCTTTCCTTTTTTAATATGCCTTTTTCTTTCTTTCTTGCTATATGACTATTTTCTAATAATTTATGTTGAGCTTTCCTTTCTTTAAATTTATTGTTTTCATTCTTTCTTTCATCTCTCTCTTTCTCTCTTTCCTTCTTTCCATAAAACTTTATTTTTTTCCTATTTCTTTATACTTCTCTTCATTTCATTTTTTACCTTTAATATGCATTCTTTCATTCATTTATTTTGTCTTTCTTGCATTTATTCTTTCTTTCATTATGTCTTTCTTTCTATCTGGCATTCCTTCAGTCTTTCTTTCTGTATTTCATTAATTCTTTTTACTTTTTATCGTTCATTAAATCTTTCTATCTTTCTGTCATTCAGTCGTTATTTTTGTCATTCTGTTATTCATTCTTTCGTTTTTTCATTCAATCTTTCGTTCTTTCATTCATTCATTCAATTTTTCGTTCTTTCATTCATTCATTCAATCTTGCGTTCTTTCATTCATTCATTCATTCAATCTTTCGTTCTTTCATTCATTCATTCATTCATTCAATCTTTCGTTCTTTCATTCATTCATTCATTCAATCTTTCGTTCTTTCATTCATTCATTCATTCATTCAATCTTTCGTTCTTTCATTCATTCATTCAATCTTTCGTTCTTTCATTCATTCAATCTTTCGTTCTTTCATTCATTCAATCTTTCGTTCTTTCATTCATTCATTCATTCAATCTTTCGTTCTTTCATTCATTCAATCTTTCGTTCTTTCATTCATTCCTTCAATCTTTCGTTCTTTCATTCATTCATTCATTCATTCAATCTTTCGTTCTTTCATTCATTCATTTATTCAATCTTTCGTTCTTTCATTCATTCATTCATTCAATCTTTCGTTCTTTCATTCATTCATTCATTCAATCTTTCGTTCTTTCATTCATTCAATCTTTCCTTCTTTCATTCATTCATTCATTCAATCTTTCGTTCTTTCATTCATTCATTCATTCAATCTTTCGTTCTTTCATTCATTCAATCTTTCGTTCTTTCATTCATTCAATCTTTCGTTCTTTCATTCATTCATTCATTCAATCTTTCGTTCTTTCATTTATTCAATCTTTCGTTCTTTCATTCATTCATTCAATCTTTCGTTCTTTCATTCATTCATTCATTCAATCTTTCGTTCTTTCATTCATTCATTTATTCAATCTTTCGTTCTTTCATTCATTCAATCTTTAGTTCTTTCATTCATTCATTCATTCATTCAATCTTTCGTTTTTTCATTCATTCACTCTTTTGTTCTTTCACTCATTCATTCATTCATTCATTCATTCTTTCACTCATTCATTCATTCATTCTTTCACTCATTCATTCATTCATTCTTTCGTTTTTTCATTCTTTCTTTCTTTCTTTCGTTTTTTCATTCTTTCTTTCTATCTTTCTTTCGTTTTTTCATTCTTTCTTTCTTTCATTCTTTTATTATTTTTTCTTTCATTTTTATTTACTCAGCTATAATTTCTTTCATTTATTTGTGATTCTTTATTTCATTCATTCTTTCGTTCATTCAGTTCATTCATTTCATTTTCTTTTTTCATTGATTCAATCCTTCAGTCAGCCTTTCTTTCTTGCTTCCTTCTTTATTTCGAGGTTCATTTATTTGTCTCACTTGCTTCTCTTTCTTTATCCACGCAATGTTTTCGTCTTCGTTTGCTCAATGACAAAGCTTCTCAATGTCAGTTCCCATTATGAAGCCCACAATCCGTCGTCCTGAATTAATCTTCTCGTCAAACAACCGTGACAGAAGAATTACGCTAGTTGATGGGAATAAATCATTCGCACAATCCGATATTTAGTCAACACCAACTGCTCGTCTTGACTGGCCAGTCGATGAGCATCTATAAGTCAAACATTATTCCTCTAGTCGAACTGATAGCAGTTTAGTTCGACATAAGGTTAAACGGAATTATGAAAGATTGTGTTGCTTCAGCCTCACCCAGCTTAAGAAGACTTGACTGCTTAGAAACACTGTATTCGAAATCATTGTTTTTATTCTGGTTTGGAACGGAAATAGGAAGTAACTGGAAGTCATTAGCTAAGATTAGACTAAACTATCGCCCGGTTCACACTCCACCCACCTCTATTGAACAGGTGAAGAGGCTCATCCCTTGTTCCCTGTTTAGGATGTTGTCTCCGGCTTTCTCTTTTCCAATCTTTTCACTCCTTTTTCTTTCTTTTTTTTCAATTGGAGTAGATAGATTAAACTATCGCCCGGTTCACACTCTACCCACATCTATTGAACAGGTGAAGAGGCTCATCCCTTGTTCCCTGTTTAGGATGTGGTCTCCGGCTTTCTCTTTTCCAATCTTTTCACTTCCTCTTCTTTTTTTTTCAATTGGAGTAGATAGATTAAACTATCGCCCGGTTCACACTCCACCCACGTCTATTTAACAGGTGAAGAGGCTCATCCCTTGTTCCCTGTTTAGGATGTGGTCTCCGGCTTTCTCTTTTCCAATCTTTTCACTTCCTCTTCTTTTTTTTTCAATTGGAGTAGATAGACTAAACTATCGCCTGGTTCACACTCCACCAACGTCTATTGAACAGGTGAAGAGGCTCATCCCTTGTTCCCTGTTTAGGATGTGGTTTCCGGCTTTCTCTTTTCCAGTCTTTTCAATCTTACGTAGCCCCCTGCACATCAGTGGCGTTACCGCCTTGCTCGGGGTAATATGATTAAAAAAAAAAAGATATGTTTACTTCAACTTAAGGAAGCAAAGTCTATCCATGAACTTATATTATTCTTTTTAGCCTTCCTTAAGTTCGATAGACTTTGCTTGCTTAGAAAATTAACATTCAAAATACAATGGAATATATTCATTAAGCTTAGCTTTATTAAACACAAGGTTAAATACAAACAAATAGGAAATCAGATATTGTCTAGTTAATTTATCCTGCCTAGACAAGGTGACTAACCATCGCTTTGAGTGGAGTTCAAATTCCGACCAATCCTCTTGCGTGCACTTTCACACAATTGCTTTCAAGAAACAAATGAGGGCTTCTCTTCTCTCTCCGGTTAAGATTAGACATGATTATCTAGCCTTGTGTGCTCGCTGTAGGTTCATTAAAAGTGTTGAATCTGTTTACATGAAGTCCTACCCGCCATTTCTATGTAAGCAGGTGAGGTTGATGGGATTAAATATAATTCGATTGAGTTTTCTTTCATATAACATTTGGATCTGTCTTTTGGTTAAATTATGCTGCATTTATATATAATCATCTCACGAAAATATTTTTTGCTCTCATCCTTTTTATGATAATATGTCTTCCCTTGAATTATATATCGAAGAGAAGGCAACGAACGGTACACTATTCCAATATAATTTAGAAATTTTCACATCATAAAAAATGAGTATCTGTGGATAGTCCGGATCGTCCATGGCATTTAGAAATAGTCGTGTTAGTTGCAATGGCGGTGTAAGAAGTGATGATAGCTAGGGAGGTAGCGGAATGAAGGCAAGTGGATTCTATGAGCGTTACGTAAGACTGCATGCAGAGGCATGCGACACGCAAATGTATGGAAGAAAACTTCATATATGGATGAATCGGGAGGAATTTAGTTACGTTGTCTGATTTCCAGTTTTGCAAAAAAAGGCTGGGAAGGGGTGTCATGAATTCTGCCGATGCCACCATTACAGTTTTAAGCATGATCTTGATGTAAAAAAAATGTATAATTTTTCAGGGTTATATTACCAGAAAGTTTATTTTTTTAATCTAGAGAATAAAAAAAGAAGGGAATACGACAGAGAAAAACAGAAAAAATTATGTACCGCGAGAGGAATTACGTCATGATTACATCAGGCTTTCGTTACATATTCGTCAGAAAGAGAGAAATATTTTTCTCGTTTATTTTTTAATTTTATTTTTGATTGTGATGTCTTCGTCTGTCTAGTTTAGTCTGAATTTCTGAGGGAGTTGTTATTTTCGCTTGTTTAATATTCGGATTATTGTCCTCATCATTACAACTTGCCAATACCTAAAAAATAAAGGACTAATCCGTTTCGACATTGTGAATGTCAGAAAAGACATGTCAGAGACACAGTTAGGTTTCTAAAGAAAAAGAAACAAAAAATGAACGGGAAGATACAACAGGTGATAAGACTCTCATATGTTTAGCATCTGCTTCAGTAAAATGGAAAACTACGTTAATTTAATTTTCTATTTGCATTATCTTACTTCTTTAAATAATGACCTACATTCATTCTTATGATTGTTTTGTTAAATTTGATAAGCACAAATATTTAAAGATACAATGGGAATTTTTTTTTAAAATCATATCACCCCGGGCAAGGCGGTAAGGCCACTGGTGTGCAGGGGGCTACGTAAGAGTGAAAAGATTGGAAAAGAGAAAGCCGGAAACCACATCCTAAACAGGGAACAAGGGATGAGCCTCTACACCTGTTCAATAGATGTGGGTGGAGTGTGAACCGGGCGATAGTTCAGTCTATCTACTCCAATTTCACAGGTATTATATAGTCGTGAAACTAACAAGGAGAATATTAAATCCTTAATTTAAGAATTAAGTCATGAGAAATTCAAATAAGAAAACCTTGAAATTTACACGGGTATTTCTAGTTAAATTAAATATTTACACTATTTATATTCGAACAATTGTCCTCATCCTTGTTCTTTTTATCACAACATTTTGACCGTTTCAATGATGAGTAACTTACATTTGCAAATGGAATATCTTTACTTAATCTGTGGGGGACAATGGCTTAATGGGTCAGTCAGTTAAGTGCCATACGTGATACACGCATTGGGCGATCATGTCTCGAAAGAGACATGACTGACTGGGCAGAAGATTATCCCGCAATAGGTTGCCATTGCTTTCTGTGGTAGACTGGTTGCCAGCCAAGGCTAAAGAACCCAATCTGTCCTGTTATTTAACCCATAACTGGAGGGAAGAGACGGATTAATACCTTTCCCAAGGGTATTTGTGCGTAAGTGAATGCGAGGAATTTAACTGGAATTCGAATTCGGCTCCCTGATTTGTCGTTCTGAGTCGATATCCACTGCACCACAACGCACATCTTTGGCTTAATGTGTAAAAGCGTTAATTTGTGAATTGAAGTGACATAGAGGCTGAGTGCAGTGTGAACTTTCACTGAATGGAAACGGGCGAGCAATAACTGAAGAGTGCGAAATAGAATAAGAACTAATCGATACCCTTAGACGTGAACAAGGAAACAAGAACAGTCTACCCACGTATATTTATTAAAGTGTTCAGTTTACAATTCCTTGCAGGTTAGTCGGAATTAACATATACCTGATGAAGGCACAACGATCGAAACATGACAAAGCAACAAAAAAGTCCGAATATAAATAGTGTAAATATTTAATTTTACTATTTACATTGCTCGGACTGTTGACGACATCTTTATTGTCATATTCAAGACGTTTCCGCCGTTGTACGCTTCGACATTCATCAGTGATAAAGGGTTCAATAATCAAAATAAAGGGTTCGATTCAAAATGCCAATCAACTGAACAAGTCATAGAATACAACAGACAAAACTTCGTAAATACGACAATAAAGATTAGGACCACAGAATCAATCTAAATAATGTAAAGACCTCAGAAATATTGACAAATATTAAATTTACTACAAATACCCGTGTTAATTTCTTAGTTTTCTTATTTGAAATTTTCTGATTATGTTGTAATTCTTAAGTTAAGGATTAAATAATACCATGTCTATAAAATACCCGTAGAATTTCCCCTATTCTATCTTTCAATATTTGAGCTTAACAAATTGAAGAAAACAATTGTTATGGTTTATAAAATGGCGAGTGTTCTAAAAATAGAAAAAGATAGACACACTGACACCAACAATTCAAAATTGTGCAGCAAAATAAGGAACCGTTTCTTTTGGTAGGACTAAAAGTAAGAGTAGGTGTAAGAAATAGCAGTTAAGGACAGTAGTTTTGTGTAGGAGATTTGAAATGGGGAAGAGGCTAGTCAGTTGACCACTAGAATCCAGAAGAGATAGGCCCGTTTACTACTAGCATCCCACAGTGAAGAGAATTTAGCTAGTCTGCTCCTGTATCCACACAAAATTTAAAGGTTGTAACTTGATATAATGACCTAAAGTTTTATACCAAAAATAAACATCATTAATTCAAGTTTGTGTTATCTTCTAATTATACCAAAACGAAGCAACACAACACAATCATAGGATGCAAGCCATTGTTTATAGAAATAAGAGGATACAAATGAAAAAAAAATTGAAACTGGCCTGGTTTTCTATTTCATTGATTCAGACGTTAGAAAAATGAGAGTCTTATCATCTCCTCTATCTTCCAGTTGTTTGTTTCTTTTTCTCAAGAAGCCTAAAAGCGTTTTCTGATATGTCTTTTTCATCATTTACCTGGTCTAAACTGAATAGGCCATTATTACATTAGGCACTGACAAGCTCTAAGATATGTGATAACTGAGTAAAGAACAAGCAGAATTATAGTTACATGCGTCAACAAAAAATATTTTGAAATGGTGCCGAGACATCAAACATCTATGCCTATTTAAATAAATGAACCTTAATACTCATGATAGCGTGTTACTGATAAAGTGTATCAGTAAATTTGAATGTCTGCGATAAATTGAAAGAATTCCTTACATTATTTTAATTTTTTTTATTCAAAGACACTTATTTCATATAAAAATAGTTTGTTTCAGGTAGCTGACATAAATTGCTCAACCTACTTGAAAATTGATGGGTTACCACAACCTTTATTAACTAAATCTTGCGATCAGCGAGGATCGTAAATTGATATTTTTTTCCAAAAATGAGCAATTTCAGTACAGCAAAAATGGTAGCCCCCCCCCCCCCATGAAGATCTGAGGTCATTTTCGGAGTCAGTACCATCAAATTAGCTAAATAACGTGTTTTGTTCATTGTCACCAAAACTCCTATTGATCAATGTTATTTATAATTAAGATTAAACAAGATCTTTTTCCATTTGAATCTAGTCTAATATTTTAATGTTAAAGTTTTACGTAATTAAAACTCTCTGTGCAACATTTATTTTCAGTTTTTGTTTTGTTTTTTGTTAATTTGTGTTTACTTAATTAGTAAATTTGTGGCGGAAGTCATGCGAACAGATACCAACTTCTTAAAATGAGAAAGTTTTAATATATATATATATATATATATATATATATATATTTCCAGGTGAAGAGAACTCGAGGTTTTTTTTATTTTGAGTGCTCTGGCATTTATTTTATTATAAACAGTGCTCAATATAATGAGTATTATAGAGCTTAATAAAATTTTATAGTTATGTATCTATTGTACATTAAATACATATTTAACAAGATGCATTTAGAATTTGTGAACCAGGCCGACCAATCCGACTAAGTCTAATGAAGATTAATAACTGTAATCAAGTCAAAATAAAACCTGTCTGATTGTAGACACAATCGTCCCAACAGATTACAAAACAATGCTGAAAAAGAAAAAAAAAACGAAAATAAAAATAGAAAAATGACCAGGAGCTGAGAAAATTGTAGCAAATAAATGCCGCCTTCATCCTACCCGGTTGTCTTGGAACTGTGCCAAAAAACAAGAGATTCGACGAATTATAAATTCAAGGAAGTTTTGATATCGTCCAGACCGCATCAATGTCGGGGCATGCAAAGATGCTGAGAAGGGTTATAAGATATGTGTAAAAATTCCCAAGCGCTCTCTTCTTATTGTTTGGATTGGGATATAGTAAAACTGTACAAAACCCTTTTAAAAAATATTTGAAGCTCTTCATGATCCATTGAAGGAAAAATAAGTTTTATACTCTAGGCACTATATGGGCCACGCACAGCCACTTGGTAGCCTCTCTTCCGTTGCACTGGAAAGATCGGGGTCAATCCATGGTGACTGAAGCAATTGAAATGCTGAGGGAGTCTTTGCAATTCTTCTCACTAATTCCATGTATGTGTGAGATTTCTATTGTCATCAAAGCCTGTTGTGTTATCCCGTTCGATGGTGCGTACAGACAAATACCCACCTAATACACATACCCACGCATATATATATATATATATATATATATATATATATATATGAGTATATATATATATATATATATATATATATATGTATATATATATAGGCAGCAATCTATCTTTTGTGTAGGATTCATAAAAAATGACAGATAAGATATCATAGTTTAGTTTTTATGTACTTTCTCATGTCATGATTTTTTTTGGGGGGACGACACAAATTATATAGACAAATGTTTTGTTTATTAGAGCGCTTTCGGTTATACTTTTAGCCATTATCGAATATGGATGTTACTTTACGTGTAATAGAATGTACGTAATGTTATGCATGTTTGTAGATAAGTGTATATTTTTAATGTTCCGAACACGGTAAACACGTTGTTACCGTGTTCGTAGCTGATAATTTTACGTGTTGGTTTTTACTTTTTTTTTTTAACAATGCCTTTATTATTTTTAATTTATTTTTTACATATGAATGATGCTATGATATTTGCGTTGTCATCAAATATGTTACGAATAGGGTTTGCTAGGTCTCCGCCCAATTTCAACACAATCCTGAATACTTGCTTTCACTAGGCCATATTAAGAATTAAGCTGTAAATATTATATATATATATATATATATATATATATATATATATATATATATATATATATTTAATTTAATATTATATATA
The DNA here is from genome assembly GCA_037127315.1 of Ascarosepion bandense. Taxonomy (NCBI): domain Eukaryota; kingdom Metazoa; phylum Mollusca; class Cephalopoda; order Sepiida; family Sepiidae; genus Ascarosepion; species Ascarosepion bandense. The sequence continues at coordinate 3,967,622 of JBBBDQ010000264.1, forward strand.
TATATGTATATATATATATATATAACTATATATAATTATATATATAACATATATTAACTATATATATGAATTGTATATATATAACTATATATATAACTATATATATTATATATATATACGTAATATAGTTATATATATAGTTATATATAATAATGATTATATGTATATATATAACTATCATATATATATATATATATATATATATATATATTTCTACGGCAACTAGATTTCTCAACTTCTACACACTTTAAAATAAATTTAGAAATATAATTTTGAATGGTTAAGCACTAAAAACTGTTTTTCGGCACTAAGTCGGATCTATACCTTGTCAGCTCCTCCTAGTACACCCCCCCACACACACATGTGTGGCCCGTTTATGATAACTACATAGAAGTAATTCTTTTTGCTTTATTGTTTGTTGATAAACTGAAAACATAAAAATGCTTTCCCGCGTTTTTGTCATAGAATTTCTCAAAGACAAATGCAAAATCGCAAAAGTCGTAAAAATCAATGCCAAAGTGCGAAGTGCCGTTTTACGTCGCCGTCCCAATTTTATAAACTTCACTACCAGGAAAGGATCCAATTTCCACCCACCGCCTACAAAAAAAAAAAAATTAAAAAATATTACAAGATATTTAGGAAAAATATGGTGCATAATACAAATCGCTACTTTCTTTTTCTGTATCAGGTTAAAACGTTTATTTTGCATTTTTAAAATAGATCTGCTCTGGGATGATTTTACAAATACAAAAATGTACAGCTTATATCAACTCTTAGTCTATGGAAAGCACGCTTAAATTTTAAAGAATGTTTTACGTATTTATTTTGCTTAAAAATAAAAAAAATGAATTTTTTTCTATTTTAAATGATTCAATAAACAACACACACATATATATGTGTGTGTGTGTATGTGTATGTGTGCGTGTTGCATATTTATAATATAAGTGGTTTAAACTAATGGGTATATATTACACAGTGTAATATTTACTTTTTAAAAGTGCTCAATACAGTTGTAGGGCATTTATAGATATATAGTTATTATTATTGTACACAGCTATTTAAAACCTATCAAGTTTCAGTGCTCAATGCAGCACCATCAGGCAGTGAAATGTGGTTTCCTTATCAATATATATATATGACCCCGTAACTGAACCATATTTCACTGCCTGATGGCACTGCGCACCGAAATTTGATAGCTTTTGAGTTGCACTATGTTATTACACACACACACACACACACACACGTGTGTGTGTGTGTGTGTGTGTGTGTGTGTTAAATTCTAACAAAACTATACTATTTTTTTAAAATCTGCTGTCATTTACAAATGGAACACACATTATAAATCCTTTGCACTGCTTTTGGATTGAGTGGTTGATCTGGTTTTTTTTTTTTGGTTTTTTTTTTTGTTAATATCTATGACGTTTTTTTTTTTTTAAATATCTATAGCGTTCACTTCCAATTTTAAGAATTCCATGACGTCCACTTCTCATTTTAATTTCGCGGTAAAACTTACAATGAAAAAGATTTCCTTTTTACTATGTTTTTCTTTTCCTTTTAATTAACTAGGAAATATTAATTTTGATCAGAAACGATGTGGTAGGACTCCTATAATGGTCCATGGTTTTGCAACGGGAGGTACTTACATTTTACCTATAAAACGTCTTGATTAAAATGACTTGAGTTAGATTGAAGCTTCGTATATTTTAAATAAAGGTAAATGTATTTTCATAAAGCTACACATACTTGTAATAAATGACAGTTGTTTTGTAATAAATCTGCTTCCGCTTTGAATATGCATTTTGAGTAACAGCCTATTCGTTTTTAATAACGTTACTTTCTGAATAAATATTATGGGATAAGTACTAGGTTGACGGCAGGTCTCAGCTTTTGACAGTTGAAATGGCTAAACGTAACCGTAAGTTCTATGCTAACGGTTTCTTCTAGTGCATTTTCAAACTTATGGAACTCTCTTCTGAGTTCTTGCCTTCATTTTCAAAATTTTAAATGCAATGCTCATCGTTATTTTCTGTTTTATTAATTCTTGTTATTTTGTTGTTCTTTCTTTTTAGAGTTTTTTTTTTTTGTTCATATTCTTTGACACTCAGCAACCAATTTACGTCTTAGTGCATTTATCGTCTTGCTTGGGGTGAAAGATTTGAAATATGTATTAATGTTTTGTATATAAGTACTTATGACGTGGAACGGATTTGCATGTATTGATACGGTTGGCGAATCCGGATGAGAAATCGGCAAACCGAGTTTGTTATATTTAATTTCTCGCAAATAGCCTTGGGAAAATATGAATTTAGCTCTCCTTCCACCCACCATCTATGAATTAAATTGAAGCCAAATTCGGCTCTCTATCTTTCAGAAGGCAACTAGTCTGAAAGTAGGAAAACTCTGGATTCGAAACCAACCTGAATGGGGATAGGCTCCGTCAGGCTGTCTTGCCTTAGATACACCAATTCTTACGGCTGCAGTACCCAACGACTTTATTAGGTTGTGGGATTCTTAATATTTGAATAACCATGTAATTATGATTTAAGCATAAGTTTCAGGCTCTAATTAATTTTTATATACGGCGATATCGGATAATATATATTCTTAGGTATCCGACAAAGTACAACGGAGAGTCTGTAATGTAATCGATACCGACTTGTCAGATCGCCTGCAGCCTCTCTCTCACCGGTGCGACGTGGCTTCCCTGTGTCTCTTCTATAAATACTTTCACGGCTTCTGCTCCGATGAACTTAGATCACTGGTGCCCCCTAGGTACGAATTTGCACGAGATACTAGATTAGCAGCTAGATCCCTCCTTTTACAGTGAAACCAATAAAATGCAACCGCAATTTCTACTCCAACAGTTTCCTTTCTCGCGCTTCCCGACTGTGGAATTCCCTTCCGAATGATTGCTTCCCCGACGGCTACAATCTCCAGGAGTTTAAATGTAAGGTCAATAGACACCTCCTAACACACTAACTCGCCTCCATTCTTTCAAACACTCTTCCCATCTACCCAGCCTCCGTATCCTTACCCATCTATCACCCTCCTATTGACATTTCCTATATCTAATCACTCTCTCTCTCTCTCTTTACCTTCCCCTATGTAGCCCCATGCGCAATAGTGGCAGTGGAATGCCTTGCTTGGGGTGAAATTAAAAAAACAAATCTCCACTCATGTTCTATACTTTTAAACTGAATTTTTAAAAAACAGAAATTATATTGACTGGAATCTAAAATTTTGAGATTTTTTTTTCAATCTTTTCAATTTTTCTGCCATTTATGAGCGATCGACAAATTTCTAAAAAAATAATTCTCGGTTTTAAAAATCTTGCAAAAATAAAATATACATCTGTGACACTATATTTTTGGAAAATTAAAACATTAAAGTTAAATCAATCTAATTTATACAAGTATTATTTATTTATAACATGAAATTTAGAATTGTGTGCCATATTCAAGATGAATGGCCATTTTATTGGGTATCATAACTCCTGAAAAACATGAACTTTTTTTAGACTATCCTTCCACATTCGAAAAAACAGAAGTTCTGTTAAACATTAACTTTTGAAAAGTATTATCTTTTATCAATTCATCCCAAGCAAGGTGATAAAGCCGCTAAGATGCAAGGACGCGAAAATAGAATAAGAATTTAGCTGTAACTGGGGACCTAATCCTAAACAGTAAAAATTATTCATAAGGCCAAATATACAAATTTACAATTACAGACTTTTTATGCCATCTAATATAGAATTTGCGGATGTGTGTTGTAGTGCAGTGTACATCGGCTAGGAACGAGAAATCGGTGAACCGAGTTCAAATTCCAGTTGAATTCCTTGTATTCACTTACGCGCAAATACCCTTGGGAATGTTATTAATCTGTCTCTTTCCTCTAGTTATGGGTTAAATAACAGAATGGATATGCTTCTGTAGCTTTGGCTTGCAACCAGTCTTTCGCAGAAAGTAATGGCAATTTAATACAGGATAATCTTCTGCCCAGTCAGTCTTGTCTCTTTCGAGACATGATCGTTCAAGCGTGTATCCCGTATGGCACTTAACTGAGTGATTATAGAATTTATATTCTAGGGTGATTATCTGTTAGTACACAAATATGACTAGCTACAAAAGATTCGTTTGTTCATTATACGTTAGGTTTGAACTAATTTTTTCTGTTTGAATCCTGATTCCTGAAAGTTAATTTTTCTATTCAGTAGATAGTAATTTAGTATATTGTTCCTTCTAGCGGGTCAATTCTGAGACACAAAGCCGAGCAGAGATTTCAAAACTGGTTCACCACTGAGGAAGGAAGAGCAATAGTAAATTGTGAAACGAATGGTCTACCATAGATCCTAATTACTTCTCCCAACAGCTACTAATAGAAAAGTTGGTTACACGATTTCTACTGGTGGTATGGTGTGACACACGGTCTTTTTAATGCGATCTGCCCACTCGAGTGAACATGAGCAGAAGTCAAAAATTGTCCGAACACCGCGACCATTGTCTCATTGGCGTCGGTATTTCAACGACGCCCCATTCTTAATACAATGACTGGGTACTGTTGCAAGGTTTGAAAACCAGGAACAAGTTATCACTCAAATATTTTTATTGTTTTGTTCGAAGAGAGAAAAAGGACAGAAAAGGGTAGCTTCTGCAGACAAAGCTGTTGGCAAATAAGTTAATTACACCCACTTCATCCCATAGAGGCTTGAAATTACAGGGGATCTTTTTAAAGGGGGTATCCACACGCGTACTTTATGAGCCGAGGCTTCCCTCAATCACTGTCACGAACCCTGCCTCGTTAGTTCAATGAAGCTCGTACTGCTGCAGAGTGGGAATATCCAGGACCGGATATCCGTCAAAATATTTCCGCGTTCTGACCGAATACAGAATCATGATAGAGATGTAATGAGTCGCCACAGAGGATGTTCTGCTGTTAACAAAAACGGTGTACCTCTTCAGATGAGTTCTCAAACAGACATCGAAGTCATGAATATTCATCAACCGATGATATTACAAAGCTCACACACGTGCATGCGCACTGACAGCATTGCAAATGGTTGTTTTCACGCAAAGTGCACGATGCATCGTTGTTGTTTAGCTTCGAATAATTCGTTATACATGCTTTTAGCTTTCATCTCCTTTTTCGTTTTTATTGGAAACATGATTAAGAAGTTTGAAAATGTGCATTACCTCATCAAGAGAATTGAAGAAAATCATGTATAATTATTTATTAAACTTCAACCAAGGACCGTAAGTAGGTAGTGAAAATATATGTTTATTACGAAATTTGAAAATTAACTAAATTTCCGACATTTGCGGGGTGTCACTGAAAAGTATGTAAGGGAGAGGGCTCAAAATTATCCAATACGGGTCACATTCAATGTAAAGGATGTCTGACGATTCTACCTATGTTAATATCCTGGCAGCAGCTTTCATTGAAAGTAAGTTTAATATTGAAGTTTAGTATTGAATGATGAATGATATCAGCTTAAACAAGCTTAAACGACTAATCTGTTATGAGAGAAGCTTATAATGGATTAATCGGACATAAGAGTGGCTAATAATAGGATTAATAGCAACAAGAGCGGCTTATACAGAATTAAAGTTGAACGAAAACTCATCTGACCACCCAGTACTGCACACAATTCAAGATTTGAGTTCAAGTTGGATCATCTAAATACTACGGGCCTTACTTGTTTATTCTTGTGTATTTTTCTATTCCTAACCTTAGAATCGTAATACTAAAATGGTATGTCTCTTCAGGAAATAGGCGATCATAGCTCACCACGTGTTTTTTACTTGTAAATAAGCATTGGAGCATGTCTAGTGTATTAATTAAGTAATCTGGTAGACTCTTCTGAAGTGTAATGATTTGGAAGGCACCTTTAGCTTTTCCAGTCCGCCTTCGGATTTCGGTGTTGCATTTCCGTTCTCTGTCATAACATTTCCGGCATATTTGAATCAGTTAAGTGTCATACGGCATACATGCTTGGGCGATCATGTATCGAAAGAGACATGACTGACTGGGCAAAAGTTTATCCCGCAGTAAGTTGGCATTACTTTCTGCAGTAGACTGGTTGCTATAGAACGCAATCTGTTCTGTTATTTGTCCCATAACTGGGGAGAAGAGACGGATTAATACCTTTCCTAGGGGTATTTATGCGTAAGTGAATGCTAGGAATTCAACTAGAATTCGAACTCGGCTGCCTGATTTCTCATTCCAGTGGCTCAAAACCATACCTGCACCACATCTACGCACCACGACGCACATCCGCAATATATATATATATATATATATATATATATATATATATATATATATATATATATATATATATATGTATATATATATATATATATATATATACAGGTTTCATTGAATAATATAGACAAGTTCTGTCTATTTATTTTGTGTAAGATCCTTTCGTGTGATCTGATTAGCTTGATAGTGTTGTCATGAAAAGACGACAAGAAATCGCAATAATTGTTGATTTTTATATCAGGTCTGAGCTTTCGACTTACATAAGCCATTATCAAAGGATGAACATTTAATATACAGTGAACATAGAACATTTAAATTATTAACAGTGTGGAGTTATACAGAGAAAATTAAACAGGTCCATTTTTTTTTTTTTTTTGCGTCGAACGTGGCCGCAGGCCGAGAACGAATGGTGGTAGTGGGTTTTTGGTCAAATGAGAGTATAGTGGCATGAGGGGATTGGTCTGGGAACTGCTACTACTATGGGTGTAGGGGGTAAGTATAATAACTATGACCTCTCCCGTCGATTATAGGCATTGAAGTATGTTAGTGGAGGTGTCGAACTTTATTTTATTTAGGCTAGGTTTAAACTGTTTGATGTAGATAACTTGATAAAAAAATCAACAATTATTGCGATTTCTTGTCTTTTCATGACAACACTATCAAGCTAATCAGATCATACGAAAGGATCTTACACAGAATAAATACACAGAACGTGCATATATTATTCAATGAAACCTGTATTAATGAAACAATGCTGCCAAAATGCACACAATATATATATATATATATATATATATATATATATATATATATATATATATACATTCGTCCTCATACAAGCCCGTTTTCGCTGTATGACAACTCGTCAGTGTGGCTAGACATACACTTGCTTCTGGGATCAAAATTCCACCGATTTGATGTCAGTCGGAGTCGCTAACCCCTAAGCCATAGGCGCATATCAGGTACATATTTACACTATTTATATTCAGACTGTTGTCCTCATCTTTGTCGTTGTGATCACAGAGTTTCGGTCGTTTTGCCCTCCACAGGTCTGTATCGATCTGTATAACCTACATGGAATTCTGAACTCTTTATATGAAAATAAGAACTATTTATTTAATTTACTGGGGGTAGACTGTTCTCGTTTCAATGCTCATAGCTCTAATATTTATTTTTATTTACTACAAACCATTTTTACTTTGTGTGGGTATATACCCGACCTAGTGATTGAACTCACAATTCACAAACCAACGCTCTTGTCCGCTAGGCCATGGTCTCGTAGATCAATGTCTATGGCAAATTGGAAGCCCTAAACTTAACCTGACAGCTGATTAGGTTGCAACTGCAATTAATGTCCGTCATGTTTCGATTACTGCCGTTGGTTCTGCGACGGCGCCTAAATAGTTGTCTTCCTTTCTTTTTTTCTTTATTAGCGGTTTCCATATATTCATTTCTATGCTAAGCGTGTTAAAGAGATATTCATAACATAGCATATGCGCTGATTCTTTTAGACGTCTAACCCTCCAGTGTTTTCCTTGTTCAATATACTCATTTCATTTCAAGGGGACTGATAACTACCACTTTCTCTTCATACATGGTTAGCCATGCCGGATTTCCTAATCTCCCTCCTCATAACGGCTTTCAATGGTCCTCCAACTTTATCGTTAAAGAGATGCTTGCTTCACTGTTATAACTCCTGTCACATCTTAAAAAAACGGAATACACGCAATATATATTAGGATTTACTGGGTTGCGAGGAACAGCAACAAAGATGAGGACAATAGTCCGAATATAAATTGTATAAATAATGATAACTCCTCATCTCTGGAATTCAGTCAGAAACTTCATTGATGTTTACTTTTTTGTATTAGCTTAATTTTCGTGTCTCCGATTTGTTAGTCGCGCCTTGAGCTGTTCCAGCGGCTCAAAACCATACCTTTTATCATCTTACATTTGATGCTTAGTCTTTTCATCTTGCTTTCCTTTACTTGGCTGCATCCTTTTCTTAACAACCATACATTCTATCATCTTGCAATTCTTGCTTAGTCTTTTCATTTTGCTTTCCTTTACTTGGTTGCATCCTTTTCTTGACAACCATACATTCTATCATCTTACATTTGTTGCTTAGTCTTTTCATCTTGCTTTCCTTTACTTGGCTGCATCCTTTTCTTGACAACCATACCTTTTATCATCTTACATTTATTGCTTAGTCTTTTCATCTTGCTTTCCTTTACTTGGCTGCATCCTTTTCTTGACAACCATACATTCTATCATCTTGCAATTCTTGCTTAGTCTTTTCGTCTTGCTTTCCTTTACTTGGCTGCATCCTTTTCTTGACAACCATACATTCTATCATCTTGCAATTGTTGCTTAGTCTTTTCATCTTGCTTTCCTTTACTTGGCTGCATCCTTTTCTTGACAACCATACATTCTATCATCTTACATTTATTGCTTAGTCTTTTCGTCTTGCTTTCCTTTACTTGGCTGCATCCTTTTCTTGACAACCATACATTCTATCATCTTGCAATTGTTGCTTAGTCTTTTCATCTTGCTTTCCTTTACTTGGCTGCATCCTTTTCTTGACAACCATACATTCTATCATCTTGCAATTGTTGCGTAGTCTTTTCTTCTTGCCTTTTCTCTTTTTGAGATTTGTTTAACGGCATATGGACCTCTTTGGGTAACTTTATCCCAAAATGTTGGGGTTTTAAGTTGTTTATTTTTTTAGTGTTTGGTTATAGTAAGAACGTTGATATATTCAGATTTTGATGAATTTTTAAAAAATCTTTTAGAAAAGTGAAGATGTCTTCTAGTTTTGTATTCAAAAATGTATAGCTAGAAATATTTTTCTATAAAAAATGTATTATGGCAATATTTCTTCTTTCAAGAATGTATTGTTGGTAATATTTTTCCTTCACAAGTGTATATTTTTCTATAAAAGTCTATTTTATGAATATATTTCTATAAAAGTCTATTTTTATACTTTTATAGTGTTTTGACCTCAGTTTAGGGGTTAACTATTTGCCCATAGCTAAGACCCTAGGTGTTATTACTCCGGATCAGGGTGGACCTGAGAACAACAGCAATTAAGAAGTTGTTCCATGTTCTTCAAACCTTCCAATCAGAGGCCTTACTGCTGTCTACAGATTACCGTCATACCCAGGATCTTTGGCTTCATGCTTTTGTTGACAACTATACATTCTATCATCTTACAATTGTTGCTTAGTCTTTTCTTCTTGCTTTTTTTTTTCTAGGTCTCATCCTTTTCTTGACAACCATAGATTCTATTATCTTACAATTGTTGCTTAGAATTCTTGCTTTTTTTTTTCTTGGTCTCATCCTATTCTTGACCACCATAGATTCTATCATTTTACAATTGTTCTTTACTTTTTTTCTTCTTGCTTGACTTTTCTTGGCCTTGTGTTTTGTTGACAACCATACATTCTATCATATTACAATTGTTACTTAGTCTTATCGTATTGCATTCCATGACCCCCAGATGCCCACCTTTGTTCAAGCAGTCAAAGTGTTTCAGTTTTCCGACGACTGAACAAACTTGGATTTGGGGCCTCAGACTCTAGCGGGCAACCATATATTCTGTCTTCTTATGGTTGACGCTTAGTCCTTCGCTGTTTATTTCTACTTTCGTTAGTTTTCATTTATGTCTGACATCAACACTGTCTCATCGGCATATCTTTTGTCGTTAAGGCTGTTGCAGCTAATAATAAAATCTGTTAGAACTTCTAATTCTCCCAGAATCTCGTTTTAATTGGTGTACGCAAGCTTAATCGAAAGCATATATTGTTCATTTTACGGAAGAAACACAGTCTTCCTCCCGCAAATGATGGCTTGATACTTTTTGCACTCGAGAATATGATTTAAAGATGAAGGCTTGTGTTGTGTTATTTTTTAAGAGTTTGCAAACGGTTGAAGAAAGTGAAACCAGATCCAAGTTCGTTCGATCGACGGAAATCTGAAACACTCTGACTGCTTGACCAAAGGCGGCCATCTGGGGGTCATGGTCACCCGCATTGCGTGTCCCGAGAAAAGAGTGGAAATCGATGCAATATCCGGCTTTCTTCATTCATACTTTTATGGCAGATAAATAAAAACGTCTCTATTTACGAGGTCATGACAGGTGAAATCTGACGGTTATAATGAACTGATTCTTCAACCTCCTAAAGTATATATATATATATATATATCCGTGTGTGGTGTGTACATTTAATATTTGTAAATTTACATAAGCACATAATATTAATTTTGATAAAAGTCCGGTTTGAATATATGTGGTTATATATATATATATATATATATATATATATATATATATATATATCACACGCACATATATATGTGTGTGTGTGTGAGGAAATAGATAGAAATTGCAAGAGAGAGGTATACCCATAAGCAGATGTACACACGCATATATATGTATATATATATATATATATATATATATATATATATATATATATATATACGCATGCATACACATGCAGTTATACACATGCGTATATATACATATGCGTGTATATTTGTGTATGTGTATGACTTTCTTTCGCATTTTCTATCTATTTCATTACAAACACACACACAAGCACAACACACACACACACACACACACACACACACACACACATATATATATATATATATATATATATATATATATATATATATATATTAATGTATATTTTGTCAGCAATCTTTCTTTCAAACATGTTTCGTTAGAAATGACTGACAAGGAAAAAATTATTAATTTAATATTTAATTTTCTCGCTATTCTGACTCTTTTTTCTTGGAGATAAGGAATGTAAAAATATTCCATAATATTTGACTTTCGAAGCACTTTCAGTCACTTCACTGGCCATATTCAAGCATGCTATTTTTCCGATGTTTTTATTTGATTCTTTTGTTTTCTCTGTAACGTAATTTTTGTGTTTTTGAGAAAGAGCGTACTTTTAAAAGTATCACGTGACGCTTTCGACCGGGCATCGCGTGAGCGTCATGTCTATTGTCTTTTTTAAAACTTTCAAAACTCCATTTCCACATATGTTGATGGTAGCAGAAAATTGTTTGATATATAGTACCTCTCTTATAGCAAGATGCCTTTGATATTGTGATTTAAATACTACTTTTGTATTTTCAACTAAATTTTTTCTTAACGGTTCTTGTAAATTACTTAAATTATTTATATTTGGAATTTTGTGTGTGTCTTTGTGTGTGTGTGTGTCCGTTTCCTATAGACTCCGAAACGGCTGAACCGATTTTCTTGAAAATTTACACAGTTGTACTATAAGAGTCTGCGAGTGTTCTTAGCTAGGTTTTGTGTCGAGGTACCCCCGATAAATATCGAAAATCGATAATCGAAAAAATCGGGTTATAGAAGGATGTTTCAAGGTTGCAGTTCTTATAACAGTGAGGAAATCGATAATATATATATATATATATAAGGCAAGATGTTCGTGTGTGTGTGTCTGTTTATCTGCCTGTATGTCCGTATTTTTTCAGCCCTTTTATTTTAGTTTTTGCTTCGGGTTTGGGTCTAAGTAGGTATAATTGTAGTTTTTAGTCTCAGCCATGATACCATTTACTCAGAGGACTTATTTGGACTTCAATATTCAGTTTACGACGAAAAAACTTATTTGTTATCGATAGCAGGAAATCAAAATTTGACTTATATCCAATCGTTTTTCTTTCAGTCTACGGTTTCGCTTTAACTGGAAACAACTATTGCTTTTTAGCTTTAATTACACCCGAGCAACGCCGGGCTATACTGCTAGTAAGTTAATAAATGTTATTTTATTGAACTGTTGTTACATAGGTGGCATTTTAGGCGTCTGTGTGAAGAAATGTTAATATGGTCAATATAGGCTTATCACAAAAAATCAGTTTTGTACAGGGCAATTAAATTCATACATTGTATTAATGCGCGTGTATGTGTGTGTGTAAAAGTACCCAATATTAGGGTCAAAGTGTGCGCAGATATAAAAGTGGATACTGAGGTCAACATCGAGTGGTGACTGTTTGTTTGATGCTTGACACAATCTTCAGGCATCTTCTTTTTTTTTTTTCGAGAATTGGAAAATGCACAAAAAGTTAAACAGTAGACGTTTTTGGCAATTTCTGATCCAACATGTTTGCATTAATATTTACTGCCTAATTTATATATAGAGACGGTTATCAATTAATTGAGCAGAGTCATGCCGACTTCAAAGTTTTGTGGAGCCACCTCTATGCTGTCTTTACTCCTCGTGGAATTTTTCACCCTGTTGATTGAAAATTGAAAAAAAAGCCCTGAAGAGTGAGGCCATTCTATTGGAGCCTCCACGAAAGATCGAAGTCGGCATGACTCTGCTCATTTAAGTGACAAATTTCTCCATATCAATCCTTTTAAATCTCTATCTCTATCTGTCTCGATATCGAGCACTTTACAAGAAAAACCCGCTTTCCTACTCAACACTGTGTGTGTGTGTGTGTGTGTGTGTGTGTGTGTGTGTGTGTGTGTGTGTGTGTGTGTGTGTGTGTGTGTATCTGCTTGCATGTCTTTTCATTAATAAGGTGATTATTTCTTGTTTACATTGTTCGGACTGTTGTTCTCATCTTTATTAACCATATTTACGACGTTTCGTCGGTTGTACGCTTCGGTCTTCTTCAGGGGCTAGGAATTTCAAAGCGAACCCTTTATTTTAATTACTAGGGCATATCATTCTCATTCCGTGTGAGATACCGCTTCGCGATGACACTCAACTCTCTGATGATTATATATTTATCAGCATTTTCTCTATAAGATTTATGTACTTCCCTTTTGACGAAGCAATGGCATTTGTCTCTCTCATTTTAGCCAGAACCGAAGAGATAGAGTCCAGCTCTTCACCCTGACCCATTTTAGTGTCGATGAACTCTTTCAGAAAGCATTACGCACATCTAATCTAAACTTATTTATAAATGGAACTTTGTCTATGTGTGTGTGTGTCTGTGTGTGTGTCCGTTACCTATAGTCTCCGAAAGGGCTGAACCGATTTTCTTGAAAATTTACACAGTTGTACAATAAGCATCTGCGAGTGTTCTTAGCTAAGCTTTGTGTCGAGGTACCCCCGATAAATATCGAAAATCGATAATCGAAAAAATCGGGTTATAGAAGGAGTGATCCGATTTTAATCAAATTTGATACACTCACAGACAAAGACATAAGAAACAATATTCAGAAGTTTCAAGGTAGCATTTCTTACGATAGTGCAGAAAATCGATAATATATATATATAAAAGCTTTCATTACACCCGAGCAACGCCGGGCTATACTGCTAGTGTACGTATATGTGTGTGTGACCACGCATTCAATTTTATGTGAATTTGAAAATACCTTATATCATAAAGTATCTTCTATAAATATACTTTGCACCAACATGCACACATATTTATGTTGTGTATTTACTTGTGTCTGATATCGTTATTCCCAGAAGGTTACCGAATGCAACAAACCCGAGGAAGGCTGGAGGGTGAATCAACCAAAATCTCTCATAACAACCCACCATGATCCACGTGCGCTACAGCCTAATAATAGCAACGCCTGGCCTTAGAATAAACAGAAACGCAGTTGAGTTCGACACAAGGTCATGTGGGCGGAGTAAAAAAAAATAAGGCAGAAACATTAGAGACTGTTTAAAGGCAGTGACAAGAATAACAGCTCAAAAAAGTCTCCAGTCGATTTTACATGATTCTTGTTAGAATGGAGAGTTCTTCCCCAGAACCAAAAAAAAAAAAAAAAAAGAAAAGAAGTGACGGAATTTAACGTTTCTACCAATTTTTCGCTTTCGTTGGTCTTGATTGTGTAACTTGAAAATCAGCTTTCGTGGCATTTTATCTAGGATTCAAGCCTCAGCAAATGTAAAATACAACAACCAAATTCTGACAGGTGCACATTCACGCTCCTCCATACACACACGCACACATAGGAAAATCAATAAATACGTATCATAATGATTAAAAATGTGTTGATTTTACACAAATATTTAATTTTGCTGCTTAATCACATTTTTTTGTCACGATACTCAACCTCAACATTCTCTATTACACGTACTAAATATTATACAATGAAAGTTTTAGATCATAATTCAGCTGATAACTGCGTGTCAGACTACAGATTATATGGCCTACAGTAAAGCGCACACATGTGTGTGTGTTCGCGCGCGCGCGTGTGCGTGTGTGTAGAAGAGAGAGAAGAGAGAGAGAGAAACAGGGACAGACAGGTAGAAAGAGTGAAAGATTGACAGATATGTCTGTATTGGTTCATTGCAAAAGTTAAGGATTGCGAATCATTTAGAATGATCATCTTTACCTGCCAGTGCGCATGAGCAGGACGTTATCATTCGATGTGAACTCTCCAAGATCGCTTGTCCAACTACTGCAAAAGAGAATCTATTATTTTGACCATATATGGCAATATATATATATATATATACATATATATATATATATATATATATATATACATATATATAAATATATATATATATATATATATATATATATATATATATAAATAGCGATCACCGAAGTTAAGCAACGTTGAGCCTGGTCAGTACTTAGGTGGGTGACCACTTGGGAATACCAGGTGCTGTTAGCATTCACGGATGTGCGTTGGGGTGCGGTGGATGTCGGCTTGGAGGGGGAAATCGGTGAGCCGAGTTCCAATTTCAGTCGAGCACGCTGCATTCACTTGCGCACTGGTACCCTTGGGAAAGGTATTACTCCGTTCGTTCCCTCCAATTATGGGTTAAATAATTGAGGTCTGCTGTTCGTGCGATTTGTGGCAGTCATCTGCACCAATTGTTTGTTATCAGCAGTTCCAAGAAGTGTGGATGGTACTACACAATGCCTTCACCACTATAAACAAATCTCTGTGTGGTTGTCTTGCTGGAAAAAGGTTGGACCCTCATACGTTGAACGCGACGGGAGAATCCATTATATATTACGCGTTGATTTTTCCTTTATAAACATCATATCGCTCTGGATAACATCCATTAAGCTGTCTATATAGATATACCACTTAATATTTTATATTAAGTTGATCTTGTTGGTTCCGAACTGGACATCTATATATATATATATATATATATATATATATATATATATATATTCGATTGACTAAAAAGTTCATTTGTTTATTAAGCAGAAAATTTACTTTATAAACCAAACACACTTTCTTGCTAACCCAATAAATTGGAGCATCAATAATTCATTTAAACATTGTTTTTTCCTTCAACATATATAGACTCTCTTTATTGTTTCTTTTTTTTCAATTTTAGCTTTAAAATCATTAGCTTTAATCATTGTTGCACATCCGGATCCAAATATTATATATATATATATATATATATATATATATATATATAAAACAAAGTGGGGAAATAGTTTTCATGAAGGGTGTTTCACAACATCAGTCTGGGTTTGTTTACATTGGTGCGATTGCACACATGCACACGGTCTTTTCCTCCAAAATTGTTCTTAATATAAAAAAACATATATCATTGCACCCTATATATATATCTATATATATATATATATATATATATATATATAGTGATGATGTGAATATATATATATATATATATATATAGTGTTGATGTGAAGCATTTTCTGGTTGCTCTAGATAGTCTGAAATTTGAGTGATTTGTTTACCAGGAATTTGTTTGCCTTTTGTTTTTTCCTTCTTCTAAATTAGAGGCCATTTTGGGATGATCACAATAAATTTAAAAAGCTATCTAATAATACCACCTCCCATCTTAAAAACCATTTCAATAATCTTATCACTGCTAACAATGCCGAAACAGGATCTTATAAAATTCAAAAGATTATAGATAACCATCAACCTGACTACCTTTATGGAAATGTAGAAATCCATAAAAAGATCATGCCCTCCGACCTATCATTTCACAAATACCCACACCAATATAGTACCTTTCAATATAGTACCTTTCAATATAGTACCTTTCAAAAACCCTTAACAAATTAATTACTCTCTAACTCACAAATAAATACTGTATAAACTCCACAAGCGAATTTATACAAATTCTTCATTCAGTAAAACCGAACAACCAAATAATCATTTCTTTGGATGAACAAAATTTATTTACTAACTTTCATGTCCACGAAATGATTGACATCATTATCTGTGGTGTATACAATCATATTACACTCCCACCCATCAATATTAAACCCTCTATTTTAATAAAAATTATTACTGGCATTCACCAAAGTACCTTTTCATAACATCATAGGTAATATTAATACGCAAACCAGTGGTAGTGTGATGGGATCTCCTTAAGCCTCCTTTGAATTTTTAATTATTACATTGCGCATTTAGAAAACAAAATACTTAATAACTCTAATGAATCCCCTATATATTTTAGATACACAGACGACATCTTCGTTTTAAATAAAAATAGTGATCAAATTACACAACTTAAAAACAAATTTGAAAGTCACTACGTCCTCAAATTTAAATTAGAAATTAATATTATTCCATTTTCCACCCACAAGTGATATCTCCTTTCAAACTCATATTCTATAAAGAATTACATAACATTAAACAAACACTTGTTAACAATGGATTTCCTAATTCGGTCATTGATCAACAAATTAAAATGTATCTCAATAAACTTGATAATACCTCTAACAAAATTGATAATATTAATAATAATAGTGTACGTCAAAATAAACATAATATTATTAACTTACACAATTGCAAGCAAATGCATACAAAAGTGATGAAGCAACACTCAAAAGCACAATATAGAAATGTTAAACCCATTAATAATAATAAACAAATTAAGCTCATCATATATTATAAAAAATTTAAAACAATTGTCCTCATAATCTCTAATAACCCTACAACCACACAATTAAATCCTCTACAGAAAACCAATGTATTGTATCAACTTACATGCCCGTTCAGAGATTGCATCTCTGGTACTAATAATAAACCCACTACATATATTGGTTTTACTACAACCACACTCTTCCATAGACTTACCTGCCACCTTTCTGATCATAATTCTATTAAACAACATTCCTTAGAAAAACATAGCCATGTACGTAATATTGAAAACTTATTAGTCGATAACACAACAATTCTCACACATACACACAGTAGAAAGAACTTTCAAATATTAGAGGCCATCTACATTAAGTGAAAGCAACCCACACTCAATAAAATTACATGTCAAACGAGTCACAACACATTACACTGCATTTGCACATATGGTTCTGGTGTTAATATTTCAGTCTCTCACGTGTTATGACGTCATAAAACCGCATCCTTATTTTGTTCCCTGCGTCTGCTAATCCACAACCTTTATCGTTGCATAACAATCTTTTATGTCAACATATCATCTTTAAAGGTGAATATCTTTATGTTAATGTTGCTACAACCAGTCTGAAGATGGCTCATGCAAGCCGAAAGCTTAGACCCGAGATCAGCGTAAAAAAAAAAACATTAAAATAGTAGACAATTTTTGTTTTCATTTTCACCAGAAATTAAAGCTAAAATACGATGTTTAGAACGGCCCATTGTTAAACATAATAGAAATTCCATATATATATATATATATATATAAAGTCTGCCAAAATAATATGTACATATTTCACGAAAGGAAATTCTTGTATAGATATTGTAAAATTAAATTTTTTCATACATCACGAGATTAGTAGAAGCTAGACTTTACAAGCACAAGAGATGCTCAAAATGGTCACCTTTAGCTTGCAGACATATTTTAGTTCGGCGAACTACTTCTTGCGTAATGTTGTTGGCCAAAATGTCCAGTGAGATTGTTGCACATTCATTTTCAATTTCCCCTCAAAGCGCCACCAACGTAATATTTTTTCTTTTTTCTTTTTTTTTCTCCTTTTTTTTTTTTCTTTTTTTTGTGATACACAAAATCCTTTCGGATTTCCCATGGGTAAAAGTCTAAAAAACTACAAAAACAAGTTTTTCCTTCCCTTAAGTATGTATACATTTTTGAAGGACTCTCTCTCTCTCTCTCTGTCTATATATAGCAGACATCAATCAATTAAACGATAGCCAACCATAAAAATGACAACTCAACACGCCGCCCTCTTAGAAACTCTAACCAAAAGATATACCCGACCGACCGATAAAACGTATATTCCAACAGACAATACAATTAATCAACAATTTCACACTTACGCACCAGATTCTTCAAAAGTCTAACGGTCCAAACGAGAAATACATTCACTTAATAACCAATAACCCCAACCAGCCCCCACAACAACAACGAACCAAATATAAACAGAGAATGATTCCAAACCTTTATTTCTCCCGATGATGTGTTTGAGTCCAAACACTGAAACAGCCATATGATTGCAGAGAAGAGGACATATATAGAAGAAATTATGTACATGTTCTAAAACATAATACATATATATATATATATATATATATATATATATATATATATATATATATAACGTAGAATACTTGGTATATAAGTTCGGTAAATTCCGATAGAGAGGAACTAAAAAAAATCAATGTTTAATTTATTTATTTAATTTAACAGAGTAAAATAATTTAGAAAATTTTTTAGATATTCTACAATTTCAAGGCTAATACTTATTTCACAGCAGGAAAAAAGCTGCTCGTCAGATCCAAAAGATACAGTAGTTAATAATATTCAAAATAATCCCGAAAAATAGTTACACACAGACGCTCACGTGCCCGTGTCTAGAATAGACACTTGTAACGGTAATCTACAAAAACAATTCCTCGCTCATTCAAAAAATCCCAAAGAGAGAAAGAAAAAGAAAAATACAGACAATTGATAAATCGAAAGACGAGAAAGACAAAGAAAAAATGGGAAAGAGAACGAACAGTATAAAGAGAAAATAGTTAACGTTTTAGATCGACACCAGCGTCAAATGGAATTCAACTGCTTTCTTAGAAAAACATGACATGGAAATTTAACATTAAAATTTAGTTTTAAATATAATGGGATATATTTACGGTAAAAAAATAAATTGTAAATCGTACTTATTAATACAAATTAAAATATAACCACTAGTAGTATTATATTATAAATATAGTTAAAATAATTAAAACTTATACAAGAAAATTATAAATAAAATATAGAAAATTAATATATATTCTTTATTTGTAAACGAGTTATTACGCAACCTAGGTTTCGACTATGTTTTGTCTTTTTTTTTTATTAAGAACGCTCACGTAACGGGGATTTATTTGAACACTCACGTAATGGGGAATTTTTGAACGCACAATTTTTTAAATTACAAGAAATTATATCGTTTTCATCCATGGTTGTGTGAACCTAATAGTTTTTTGTTTTTTGTTTCTTTATTTTTTGTTACGGTTACGGTTAGTCATAATTTTTGTTCTTTCATTCAGTGATTCATTTTTGTTTGGGAATAACATAATCACTAACTTTTTTCCGGGTACAGTCTACCACCGTTGTAAGGCTTGACTGTTTTCATTATACTTATGTCTGGGTTTTCTTCCTAATTTGATTTCAATTTCCACACGTGGCTAGCCAATTTTCTACAATTTTTAAAGTTTTCTATTTAAATATAGACCTGTGATTGAACCATCTGGTCTTGAAGGTATTTTGGTTGATCTCAAATATGTTTTGTTTTGACCATATAAGTCATGTATTTTTGCTTTGTAAATGACTTCTTATTGCAAATCGCCTGAAGACACCATATGGTAGAAACCTAGGTCGCATAATAACTCGTTTACAAATAGTTTTATGACCAAAAACTAAGTAATTAAACGATAAACAGTAGCTACTCTGGCATCTACGCATCGTTCATTCAGCAATGAATTAGAACACTCTCAGCTATTGGGCATTTATAATGATAATATACACGCTAAAATGTCTGCCTACTGCTATTGAGCGCCCATAGCTTAGAGGTAGAATCGCCGACTGACGCCAATTCGGTCGGGTTTCAATCCTGGGTTAAAAAGCAATCGAAGTCTAACCGTACTGATGAGCTGTGATACAGCGAAATAGATCTGTCTGCGGATATATATATATATATATAGTGAGGAAATCTAAATTAATGGGACTGTATAGGTGTGACAAAAGTTTGGATAAACTGGATGAAATTTTGAACGTCTGCCTAATTTCCGTTTTTACCATTTTCGTTTGCAAAAATACCTCCGAGTCAGTTAAGTGGCATAGTGAAACACGCTTGGGCGATCATGTCTCGAAAGAGACATGACTGACTGGGCAGTAGGTTGCCATTGCTTTCTGTGGTAGAGTGTTTGCCAGCCAAAGCTATAGAACCCAATTTGTCCTGTTATTTAACCCATAACTGGAAGGAATAGACGGATTAATACCTTTCCCAAGAGTATTTGCGCGTAAGTGAATGCAATGAATTCAACTGGAATTTGAACTCGGCTCTCCGATTTCTCGTTCCGTGCCGATACCCACTGCACCATAGTCGTGCTAAATCGTGCTAAAGAGGCAGGTAATCTGTATTTGAATTTCAGCCTGTCTACATTAAACTTACCCAGATTCATTCTCATTGTACATTCCTTTCAACAGAAGTTACAGTTTTATATTTCAGGAAATAAAAACCACCTACTGAAAACACCAGGCACAACATACGGCCTCAGCGAGTGTTCGTATAAATAAAACTTATCTTTGCTTATGCAACATGAGGCTTGGAAGCACTTTGAAAATCAATTCCTGTTAGTCAGACTGTTGTTACATCTGAATATGTAGTTTCCACCTATATTAAAAGCTAGATTAAAGTAAGTGCCTTTTAATAAATAAAATACAAATCTTAATTTTTTTTCATATTATTATTTAAATAATTGTAAAATTTCATCATATGTCTGCAGTTCCAGATTCTGACATAAAATACAATGACGTGCCAAATGTGATGGGGAACAGTATGCATAGGTAATGGTAAGCGGGACCATTGTACTTTTATGCCAAGAAAATTCCCACTTCTGCTGAGTCAGCGTGAACACTGCTAGGCTGATTAAGATAAAGCCGTGTTCAAATGAGGCTTGATAATGGGTACCAGAAAAGTTTAATATTGCAAATTTGCTTATATTTTTACATTCTTCGGAAGGTTATTCTCATCTTTGTTTCCATATTCACGATGCTTCGGCCGTTCTAAGCCCCGACATTCTTCAAGTGATTGGAATTTCGAACTGAACCTGTATTTCTAAGTATTTCTCTGGCCATATGTCAGCTCTTACAAAAATGGAGTTGAGTTAAATAAAGATAACTAAAACATCCGGAAGTGGTATGATTCATGGAACGAGAACTCCTGCGAACGAAATAAATGGTTTAGTTCAAAATTCCGGTTATCTGAAGAAGGTCGGGGTGTTTAACGGCCGAAACGTCGTAAATACAGTCTGAACAATGTAAATAATGAACATTTTACGTTCTTAAGTTGTAGAGAGTATAATAAAGAGTGTATTGCCCCAAGAAATTGCAATGAAAGCAGTAATATAAGGAATAAATTCAATAATATTTTTCTTCTTTTATATTCTTTTCAGGATGTGAACGATCATGGCTCTACTTTTCTCTACTAATTCTACTTTATGTCTCTAAGGACAAGACCAACTGAATTTTGGGACTTTTAAATCTAATGTCTAGTAACCCTATTTTTTACCAGCGTTCATATTGCAAATTTTGATATTAATGGTTTTCCTTGTACTGAAAGACACATAGCCCAGTGGATATAGACGTTGATTAGTTCCTGTGACTTGACCCAAAGAGTTCAATACCATGCTACAGCAGTGGTGAACAAGTGACTTGCAGGGTTAAAAGGAGATAATTCATGACTTCCAACCGTGGCATTACTACGCAAGGAATGAAGATCATATATCCCAGTGATCGTAATAAAGTGTTCGGTTCGAAATTCCTAGCACCTGAAGAAGGCCGGGGCATACAACGACCGAAACGTCGTACAAATGGCAACAAAAATGAGGACAATAGTCCGAATAATGGAAATACTGTTAATACTATTGGATGATGATTTTCTAAACGTAGCGTAGATGTGTCACAAGGCACCCTTTGAACATCGAACTCTCTATTCATTCGTAATTTTTCTAGTGAGCCCAGTTTGCTAACCATTAAACAACGTCGCGTGGTCAAATGCAATTGAATGAATTGAAAAAGAACAAATACGCCGTCTTACGCAGCAATGCAACTGACCGACTTTAATGATGACGGTTCCAATCAATAAGAAAAGTAGGGGGTAATAAAATAGAAGTCGAATCGTTCAGGTTTATCTATGTGCCTTGCCTCTGTCTTTTTCTCTTTTGGTGAAACAAAGTAAAAACTGTAAAACAAATTACTATACCATTGTCTTCTACAACATCCCGTTTTCTTTATCTAAGTCCGTGATTCTCAACGGCCGTGTCGCAGCACGCTAGTGTGCCGCGCGATTCTCTTAAGTGTGCCCAAAAAATATGATTTTATTCGAAATCGAATCTATCTAAATCTAAACTTATTTATAAATGGAACTTTGTCTGTGTGTGTGTCAGTGTGTATGCGTGTCCGTTACCTAGAGATTCCAAAACAGCTGAACCGATGTTCTTAAAAATTAACACAGTTGTACTATAAGCGTCTGCGAGTGTTCTTAGCTAGGTTTTGTGTCAAGGTACCCCAGATAAATATCGAAAATCGACAATAGAAAAAATCAGATTTTAGAAGTAGTCCGATTTTAATCAAATTTGATACACTCATATACAAAAACATAAGAAACGATATTCAGAAGTTTCAATAATGTTGCAGTTTTTACAATAGTGCAGAAAATCGATAATATATATATATATATATATATATATATATATATATATATAAAAGGCAAGATGTGTGTCTATGTTTGTGTCTGTTTATCTGCCTGTATGTCTGTATTTTTTTCAGCAATTTTATTTTAGTTTTTGCTTCGGGTTTGGCTCTAAGTATGTATAATTGCAGTTCTTAGTCTCGGCCATGATACCATTTACTCAGAGGACTTATTTAGGCTTCAAAATTCAGTTTACGACGAAAAAAACTTACTTGATATCGATACCAGAAAATCAAAATTTGACTTACATCCATTCATTTTTCTTTCAGTCTTCGGTTTCACTTTAACTGGAAACAACTATTGCTTTTTAGTCTTTCGTGCCAACGTCCAAAGAGTCTGAGCTCCAGGACCATGGATTACTTTTAAAGCTTTCATTACACCCGAACAACGCCGGGCTATACTGCTAGTCCTTTCATAAATGTTCCTCCTAATATTGGACTTCAGTTATATGATAAAGAAGAATTGGTTACTATTTACCGTGATCGAGGGCTCACAATACTCGACAAAATTTGACTTTACCTATTGATAGATATTTTTTTAATCGTATCACCCCGAGGAAGGCTGGAACGCCACTGATGTGCATGGGGCTACATAAGAGTAAAACGATTATATAGGAGGCGCGTAAAGAGAAAGACGAACCAGTTAAGGATGGGAATACAGGTGCGATGACAATTGCAAAGGCGGAGAGAAAGAAATGATATACAGGGTGATGTAGAAAGAACTAGATTCAAGTGACTCAGAGATGGGCATTGATATTGCATTTAAATTCCTGGAGGCTGTAGCCTTCAGGAAAGCAAGAATATGGAAGCGAGTTCCAGAAGAAGTGCGAGAAAAGAAACTGTGGGGTAGAAATGTTGTCTGTATTAGGTTGATTTAACAGTTGCTAGTCTGGTTGCACGAGTAAACACCTGTGGCAGGAGCACCAGTGACTTAAGTTCGTCGGAGCAGTCGCCATGAAAATATCTATAGAACAGACAGAGGGAAGCCACTGCCCGTCGGTAAGAAAGTGGCTGGAGTCGAACAGCAAAAGGAATGTCTCACGTAATTGAAAAGACTTTATCAGTTTTATTGCAATTTTTTTTCTTATGGAAATTAGGCTTCTCAACCCCAAATCATATCAAAAATAAGAAACGAAACATCTACGCAATAAGTTTCTTCTTGTCACACATTCGACCAAACATTGAAGGAATAGCGAAAAATTACCAACAACAGATTTCACACCAAAACAGTTAGTTAAGTGCCATACGTGAAACACGCTTGGGCGATCATGTCTCGAAAGAGACATGACTGACTGGGCAGAAGATTATCCCGCAGTCGGTTGCCATTGCTTTCTGCGGTATACTGGTTGCTATCCAAGGCTATAGAATCCAATCTGTCCTGTTATTTAACCCATAACTGGAAGGAAGAAACGGATTGATTGTGGTACAGTGGATATCGGCTCGAAACGAGAAACCGGCTAGCCGAATTTGAATTCCAGTTGAATCCATTGTATTCACTTACGCGCAAATATCCTTGGGAAAGGTATTAATCCGTCTCTTCCTTCCAGTTATGGGTTAAATAGCAGGACAGATTGGGCTCTATAGCCTTGGCTGGCAACTAGTCTACCGCAGAAAGCAATGGCAACCTACTGCGGGATAATCTTCTGCCCAGTCAGTCATGTCTCTTTCGAGACATGATCACCCAAGCGTGTATCACGAATGGCACTTAACTGACTGACCTTTCCCAAGGGCATTTGCGTGTAAATGAATGCAATTAATTCAACTGAAATTCGAACTCGGCTCCGCGATTTCTCGTTCCGAGCCGATATCCACTGCACCACAACGCACATCACACTAAATAAGCTTCACAAGTAGCTAAAATAACATTGAAATTAAGTAAGTTCATATTTCCATTTAAATCGATGGTTTTATTTCACAGCCTTAAAATGCATACATTTTAAAAATTTTGCTAAGTGTGCCATGACGTTTTCATTTTCTCCTCGGTGTGCCGTCGCTTGAAAAGTTTCGAAACAATGATCTAAGAGATACAACATATGGGGAGTACCACCATAAATCTTTCTTTAAAAATGCAGGATAACTCATCAGAGCATTAATGCAGAGCTTTACGGCAATTAACCTGCTGAAATGCATGCACACCTGCAAAAAATATGAGACCTGCATTTGGGAATCAATGTGGTCCAATTCTGCTTCACGAAAATGCGTGGCCACATGTTGCAAGAATGATGGTACAAGATCTCACAGACTTAGAATAGAATACTTTAACACATCCTCCACTTTCTCCTGATCTTGCACCCACTGATTATAATTTTTAAGCACTTAAGCAGATTTTTAAATTGCAAAATATTTAGGTCCAAGCCAAAGGTGAAATCAGCTTTTAAAGACTTCGTTGCATAACTGCCAATAATTTATTATCAACGTGAATAATCTCGTCGATCGATAGCAGAGTTGCATAGATGCTCAAAGTTCGTATATTGACTAATTTCAATATTTCTACATTTAATTTTTCAAGAATAAAATTATGTTTCTGAAATTGGCCATTTTTTTTTTTTTGTGACAACCTAATATATCCGGCCTCTGATCGGGAGATTAGCGATTCTGAGAAGTGAGAAACCACCCATTAACTGAATTAGTGTACAGGTCTACCCTGACCCAAAGGTGGTAGCACGTGTCAGAATCCCAGCGATTGGCAAATATTGAACAAATATTGAACACCCAAACATTATGAAAGTATAAAAATACGTTTTTATAATATTTATACAAGGAATACATTATTATATTTTTAAAAAATTACCAAAGATACATATTTATAGTAGAATTGCCAATAATACAGTTTAAAGCAGAATAACTAATAATAATTTTTATAGCAAAATGACCAACAATACATTTTATTAGTAGTTAAAGTCATAAAACAGTATCTATCTAAACTTTTGTATAAATGGAACTTTGTCTGTGTGTGTGTCTCTGTGTGTGTGTCCGTTCCCTATAGACTCCGAAACTGCTGAACTGATTTTCTTGAAAATTTACACAGTTGTACTATAAGCGTCTGCGAGTGTTCTTAGCGAGGTTTTGTGTCGAAGTACCCCCGATAAATATCGAAAATCGATAATCGAAAAAATCGGGTTATAGAAGGAGTGGTTTGATTTTAATCAAATTTGATACGCTCATAGACAAAAACATAAGAAACGATATTCAGAAGTTTCAAGGTTGCAGTTGTTATAATAGTGCAGAAAATCGATAATATATAATCGATATTATGTATATAAAAGGCAAGATGTTTGTGTGTGTGTCTGTTTGTCTGTCTGTATGTCCTTTATACAAATTCACAATTTTTATCCGATTCTCACCAAACTTCACACAAATATTCTTTAGTCTGAGTCTGAGCTCCAGGACCATGGATTAGTTTTAAAGCTTTCATTACACCCGAGCAACGCCGGGCTATACTGCTAGTTCAAAATATTTAGATTTCAAGATTAAATAATAAGGTTGATAATTCGCTAAACAAAATCGGACGAACACCATAAAAGAACTCTTTCAGAACATTAATTTATATAATATTCTACAGAAATTTTTTAAAGAATGTCAACTATTCCAAAATGTAAGGTCAACAAAACTACAACATATTTTTTTTTTTTAATCATATCACCCCAAGCAAGGCGATAACGCCACTGATGCGTAGGGGGCTACGTAAGGGTAAAAAGAATGGAAAAGAGAAAGCCGGAAACCACATCCTAAACAGGAAACAAGGGATGAGCCTCTTCACCTGTTCAATAGATGTGGGTGGAGTATGAACCGGGCGATAGTTTAGTCTATCTACTCCAATTGAAAAAAAAATAATAAAAGGAAAAGAGTGAAAAGATTGGAAAAGAGAAAACCGGAAACCGCATCCTAAACAGGAAACAAGGGGTGAGCCTCTTCACCTGTTCTTGGTAATTATATCCACACAAACATGCATATGCACATAATCTGGGTATCATCTACCATGTATTCAATTGTGAAAGCAGAATAACATATCATACCATATTTTTATTACTTTAAAGCTCCCTAGAAAATAAAATTTCAGCATTAAATGTCACATAAAGTGTTGATATGCCGTTAAACAAACAAATCAATCAACATTCGATACCTCTAAAGCTGAGAAGAATACAAAGGAAAGTTGTAAGCTAATGGTAGCTCCTTGCTTTAAAAGTCTATTGCGCCTCAAGTTCACCCTGAGATCTAAACAGGAATGACCCATCGTTAAAGCTATTGGAAATATGGTCCATTACTTCTATCGCTCTAGAAAGTACCTGATTTCCCCTGTCATGTTCTATCTCTACAAGAGTGAGAGCAGACCAAATATGAAACACTGCTGTCGTCTCGGTGATTAATTTTTTGTTTTTTCGTCATCATTTCACCCCAAACCAAGCCAGACCACCAGTGGAGTACAGGGGGTTCTTCTTCTTCTTCTTCTTCTTCTTCTTCTTCTTCTTCTTTGTGCATTTTTCTTTCAGGTCAGAAGCGATCATGGTCTTCCACGCCTCCCTATCCCTGGTGGCTCTTCTCCTGTAAAATTTACCTGCCCCCATTCTGTCATCCACCTGCTTAGGCCATTCAAATATGTTATCCGCTGTTTTCCCTTGTTTCTTTTTTCTTCTATCTGGCTTGTTAGTATCAGATTCTCCAAGCCATCCTTCCTCATCACATGTCCCAAGAACTTCAGCTGTTTCTTCCTGGTTCTCAGTATTAATTTCCTTTTCGCTTTCATCCTTTCCAAAACCTCATCATTGCTCACATGCTCGATCCATGGCATCCGCAGCATCCTTCTGTAGAAGTACATTTCATTAAAGAACTGACATCACATAGCAATCTAGTACTCTCTTCTTTGTTTCTAGTGAAGGTTGCCTGTCTCTTACAACCTATGCAAGTCGATTTTCATAGCAATGCCTAAGAAGCCAGGTGCAAACGAGTGCGAACTTCATCGATCTATCAGCGTTACAATGAGAAAAAACAACAAAAAAAGAGACAGGGGATTTCGAAGAAAGGATAAGAGAAGGATGGGAATCAGAGAGATAGAATTGGCAATTGATGTTGCATTTAGACTTTTGGAGATTGTAGCCAGCAGGGAATCAAGCAAATGGAAGTGAGTTCCACAAACGGAATGTGCGAGAAAATAAACTATCAGAGTAGAAGAGACTACTATATTTAGCTATTTCGACGGTGAAAGGGTTGGTCCTTGATGCCAATCTAGACGCACGAGTAAATACATGTGGTCGGGTAGCAGGGAGAAAGAGCTCGTCAGAGCAGTTGCCAGAAAAATACTTCTAGAAGAGAGAGGGAATCCACATCACGTCTGTCGGTGAGAAAGTGACTGAAAGTGAGCTGTCAAGTCAAAATCGATTACGTTGCAGATCCTTATTTGGATTTTGTAGAGAAACTCAAATCTTAATAGATTCAAATGCATCTCCGCGGACTTGAGGGCGATCAGTTATTTTCAACTCTACCAGCCTTGTCTCAAAGACAAAACTTTGGCATTAATCTGTTGTTATTTCTGTTGCAAATGTTTTGACGTACTACTGTCATTAGTTCCACCATTTCAGAGCTAAGACCTGCCATGCCATATACACTGGGATGAATCATCAAATTTTCATTCGTATTCCATTAGTAAGTAGGAAGTTTTATTTGTAAAGCTCCCCCTAGAAACCGTTACTTTATGGAACAGATTTCTGAAAGATTGCTTCCTCCATCGCTATAATTTTAACTTCTTCAAACCTATGATCAACTTCTTCAACCTATGATCTTTCCTACATATCTTCATCGTCTTAACACTTCGTCTTACGTTCATACAACAACGTCATTTAGTAACCCCACTATCCTGAGTGGCTCTTGACCTCTCCACAAGTAGCTCTTAGTAATTTTTGCCTTTCCACGATCCTTCCCACTCCTTGTTCTCTTGTCAGGTAGTATATTCTGCTTCCTTCTGTCTCTCTTGCCTTTCCGGATCCTTCCCTCCTTGTTCTCTTGTCAGGTAGTATATTCGCTGTTTCCTTCTGTCTATGTTTGCCTTTCCAGGATCCTTCCCTCCTGTTCTCTTGTCAGGTAGTATATTCATGTTTTCCTTCTATTCATGTTTGCCTTTCCACGATCTTCCACTCCTTGTTCTCTTGTCATTCAGTATATTCGCTGTTTCCTTCTGACTATCATTGCCTTTCGATCCTTCCCACTCCTTGTTCCTCTTGTCAGGTAGTATATTCGCTGTTTCCTTCTGACTATCATTTGCCTTTCCACGATCCTTCCCACTCCTTGTTCTCTTGTCAGGTAGTATATTCGCTGTTTCCTTCTGACTATCATTTGCCTTTCCACGATCCTTCCCACTCTTGTTCTCTTGTCATTCATTATATTCATGTTTCCTTCTGTTATCATTTGCCCTTTCCACGATCCTTCCTCCTTGTTTATCTTGTCAGGTAGTATATTCGCTGTTTCCTTCTGACTATCATTTGCCTTTCCACGATCCTTCCTCCTTGTTCTCTTGTCAGGTAGTATATTCGCTGTTTCCTTCCTGGCTATCATTTGCCTTTCACGATCCTTCCCACTCCTTGTTCTCTTGTCAGGTAGTATATTCGCTGTTTCCCTTCTGACTATCATTTGCCTTTCCACGATCCTTCCCACTCCTTGTTCTCTTGTCAGGTAGTATATTCGCTGTTTCCTTCTGACTATCATTTGCCTTTCCACGATCCTTCCACTCCTTGTTCTCTTGTCAGGTAGTATATTCGCTGTTTCCCACTGACTATCATTTGCCTTTCCCGATCCTTCACACTCCTTGACTCTCTTGTCAGGTAATGCTGTTAGCTGTTTCCTTCTGACCCTTATCGTTTTGCCTTTCCCTCGATCTTCCTCCTTGTTCTCTTGTCAGGTAGTATATTCGCTGTTTCCTTCTGACTATCATTTGCCTTTCCTCGGTCTTCCACTCCTTGTTCTCTTGTCAGGAGTATTATCTTCTGTGTTTCTTCTTCTGACTATCATTTGCCTTTCCACGATCCTTCCCACTCCTTGTTCTCTTGTCAGGTAGTATATTCGCTGTTTCCTTCTGACTATCATTTGCCTTTCCACGATCCTTCCCACTCCTTGTTCTCTTGTCAGGTAGTATATTCGCTGTTTCCTTCTGACTATCATTTGCCTTTCCACGATCCTTCCCTCCTTGTTCTCTTGTCGATTTTAGTATATTCGCTGTTTCCTTCTGACTATCATTTGCCTTTCACGATCCTTGCACTCCTTGTTCTTGTCAGGTAGTATATTCGCTGTTTCCTTCTGACTATGTTGCCTTTCCTCGATCCTTCCCTCCTTGTTCTCTTGTCAGGTAGTATATTCGCTGTTTCTTCTGACTATCATTTGCCTTTCCCTCGATCCTTCCCACTCCCTTGTTCTCTTGTCAGGTAGTATATTCGCTGTTTCCTTCTGGCTATCATTTGCCTTTCCACGATCCTTCCCACTCCTTGTTCTCTTGTCAGGTAGTATATTCGCTGTTTCCTTCTAGCTATCATTTGCCTTTTCCACGATCCTTCCCACTCCTTGTTCTCTTGTCAGGTAGTATATTCACTGTTTCCTTCTGGCTATCGGTTGCCTTTCCTCGGTCTTCCCTCCTTGTTCTCTTGTCAGGTAGTATATTCACTGTTTCATTCTGGCTATCATTTGCCTTTCCACGATCCTTCCCACTCCTTGTTCTCTTGTCAGGTAGTATATTCGCTGTTTCCTTCTGGCTATCATTTGCCTTTCCTCGATCCTTCCCACTCCTTGTTCTCTTGTCAGGTAGTATATTCGCTGTTTCCTTCTGGCTATCATTTGCCTTTCCACGATCCTTCCCACTCCTTGTTCTCTTGTCAGGTAGTATATTCGCTGTTTCCTTCTGGCTATCATTTGCCTTTCCTCGATCCTTCCCACTCCTTGTTCTCTTGTCAGGTAGTATATTCGCTGTTTCCTTCTGACTATCATTTGCCTTTCCACGATCCTTCCCACTCCTTGTTCTCTTGTCAGGTAGTATATTCGCTGTTTCCTTCTGACTATCATTTGCCTTTCCACGATCCTTCCC
The DNA here is from genome assembly GCA_037127315.1 of Ascarosepion bandense. Taxonomy (NCBI): domain Eukaryota; kingdom Metazoa; phylum Mollusca; class Cephalopoda; order Sepiida; family Sepiidae; genus Ascarosepion; species Ascarosepion bandense. The sequence continues at coordinate 3,998,792 of JBBBDQ010000264.1, forward strand.
ACTCCTTGTTCTCTTGTCAGGTAGTATATTCGCTGTTTCCTTCTGGCTATCATTTGCCTTTCCTCGATCCTTCCCACTCCTTGTTCTCTTGTCAGGTAGGATATTCGCTGTTTCCTTCTGGCTATCATTTGCCTTTCCACGATCCTTCCCACTCCTTGTTCTCTTGTCAGGTAGTATTCTGCCGTTTCCTTCTGCTATCATTTGCCTTTCCTCGATCCTTCCCACTCCTTGTTCTCTTGTCAGGTAGTATATTCGCTGCTTCTCTGCTATCATTTGCCTTTCCTCGATCCTTCCACTCCTTGTTCTCTTGTCAGGTAGTATATCTGCTGTTTCCTTCTGGCTATCATTTGCCTTTCCTCGATCCTCTCTACCCTTGTTCTCTTGTCAGGTAGTATATTCGCTGTTTCCTTCTTGGCTATCATTTGCCTTTCCACGATCCTTCCCACTCCTTGTTCTCTTGTCAGTAGTATATTCGCTGTTTCCTTCTGGCTATCATTTACCTTCGATCCTTCCCACTCCTTGTTCTCTTGTCAGGTAGTATATTCGCTGTTTCCTTCTGACTATCATTTGCCTTTCCACGATCCTTCCCACTTCTTGTTCTCTTGTCAGGTAGTATATTCGCTGTTTCCTTCGACTATCATTTGCCTTTCCACGATCCTTCCCACTCCTTGTTCTCTTGTCAGGTAGTATATTCGCTGTTTCTCTGGCTATCATTTGCCTTTCCACGATCCTTCCCACTCCTTGTTCTCTTGTCAGGGTAGTATATTCGCTGTTTCCTTCTGGCTATCATTTGCCTTTTCCTCGATCCTTCCTACCCTTGTTCTCTTGTCAGGGTAGTATATTCGCTGTTTCCTTCTGACTATCATTTGCCTTTCCACGATCCTTCCCACTCCCTTGTTCTCTTGTCAGGGTAGTATATTCGCTGTTTCCTTCTGGCTATCATTTGCCTTTCCTCGATCCTTCCCACTCCTTGTTCTCTTGTCAGGTAGTATATTCGCTGTTTCCTTCTGGCTATCATTTGCCTTTCCACGATCCTTCCCACTCCTTGTTCTCTTGTCAGGTAGTATTCGCTGTTTCCTTCTGGCTATCATTTGCCTTTCCTCGATCCTTCCCACTCCTTGTTCTCTCTCTTGTCAGGTAGTATATTCGCTGTTTCCTTCTGGCTATCATTTGCCTTTCCACGATCCTTCCCACTCCTTGGTTCTCTTGTCAGGTAGTATATTCGCTGTTTCCTTCTGGCTATCATTTGCCTTTCCTCGATCCTTCCCACTCCTTGTTCTCTTGTCAGGTAGTATATTCGCTGTTTCTCTGACTATCATTTGCCTTTCCACGATCCTTCCCACCTCGTTCTCTTGTCAGGTAGTATATTCGCTGTTTCCTTCTGACTATCATTTGCCTTTCCACGATCCTTCCCACTCCTTGTTCTCTTGTCAGGTAGTATATTCGCTGTTTCTTCTGGCTATCATTTGCCTTTCCTCGATCCTTCCCACTCCTTGTTCTCTTGTCAGGTAGTATATTCGCTGTTTCCTTCTGGCTATCATTTGCCTTTCCACGATCCTTCCCACTCCTTGTTCTCTTGTCAGGTAGTATATTCGCTGTTTCCTTCTGGCTATTTGCCTTTCCTCGATCCTTCCCACTCCTTGTTCTCTTGTCAGGTAGTATATTCGCTGTTTCCTTCTGGCTATCATTTGCTCTTCCACGATCCTTCCCACTCCTTGCTCCTTGTCAGGTAGTATATTCGCTGTTTCCTTCTGGCTATCATTTGCCTTTCCACGATCCTTCCCACTCTTGTTCTCTTGTCAGGTAGTATATTCGCTGTTTCCTTCTGGCTATCATTTGCCTTTCCTCGATCCTTCCCACTCCTTGTTCTCTTGTCAGTAGTATATTCACAGTTTCCTTCTGGCTATCATTTGCCTTTCCACGATCCTTCCCACTCCTTGTTCTCTTGTCAGGTAGTATATTCGCTGTTTCTTCGGCTACTATTTGCCTTTCCTCGATCCTTCCCACTCCTTGTTCTCTGTCAGGTAGTATATTCGCTGTTTCCTTCTGGCTATCATTTGCCTTTCCACGATCCTTCCCACTCCTTGTTCTCTTGTCAGGTAGTATATTCGCTGTTTCCTTCTGGCTATCATTTTGCCTTTCCACGATCCTTCCCACTCCTTGTTCTCTTGTCAGGTAGTATATTCGCTGTTTCCTTCTGGCTATCATTTGCCTTTCCTCGATCCTTCCCACTCCTTGTTCTCTTGTCAGGTAGTATATTCGCTGGTTTCCTTCTGGCTATCATTTGCCTTTCCACGATCCTTCCCACTCCTTGTTCTCTTGTCAGGTAGTATATTCGCTGTTTCCTTCTGGCTATCATTTGCCTTTCCTCGATCCTTCCCACTCCTTGTTCTCTTGTCAGGTAGTATATTCGCTGTTTCCTTCTGGCTATCATTTGCCTTTCCACGATCCTTCCCACTCCCTTGTTCTCTTGTCAGGTAGTATATTCGCTGTTTCCTTCTGGCTATCATTTGCCTTTCCACGATCCTTCCACTCCTTGTTCTCTTGTCAGGTAGTATATTCGCTGTTTCCTTCTGGCTATCATTTGCCTTTCCTCGATCCTTCCCACTCCTTGTTCTCTTGTCAGGTAGTATATTCGCTGTTTCCTTCTGACTATCATTTGCCTTTCCACGATCCTTCCCCACTCCTTGTTCTCTTGTCAGGTAGTATATTCGCTGTTTTCCGTCATTTGCCTTTCCTCGATCCTTCCCACTTCTTGTTCTCTTGTCAGGTAGTATATTCGCTGTTTCCTTCTGACTATCATTTGCCTTTCCACGATCCTTCCCACTCCTTGTTCTCTTGTCAGGTATATTCGCTGTTTTCTGACTATCATTTGCCTTTCCACGATCCTTCCCACCTTGTTCTCTTGTCAGGTAGTACATTCGCTGTTTCCTTCTGACTATCATTTGCCTTTCCACGATCCTTCCCACTCCTTGTTCTCTTGTCAGGTAGTATATTCGCTGTTTCCTTCTGACTATCATTTGCCTTTCCACGATCCTTCCCACTCCTTGTTCTCTTGTCAGGTAGTATATTCGCTGTTTCCTTCTGACTATCATTTGCCTTTCCACGATCCTTCCCACTCCTTGTTCTCTTGTCAGGTAGTATATTCGCTGTTTCCTTCTGACTATCATTTGCCTTTCCACGATCCTTCCCACTCCTTGTTCTCTTGTCAGGTAGTATATTCGCTGTTTCCTTCTGACTATCATTTGCCTTTCCACGATCCTTCCCACTCCTTGTTCTCTTGTCAGGTAGTATATTCGCTGTTTCCTTCTGACTATCATTTGCCTTTCCACGATCCTTCCCACTCCTTGTTCTCTTGTCAGGTAGTATATTCGCTGTTTCCTTCTGACTATCATTTGCCTTTCCACGATCCTTCCCACTCCTTGTTCTCTTGTCAGGTAGTATATTCGCTGTTTCCTTCTGACTATCATTTGCCTTTCCACGATCCTTCCCACTCCTTGTTCTCTTGTCAGGTAGTATATTCGCTGTTTCCTTCTGACTATCATTTGCCTTTCCACGATCCTTCCCACTCCTTGTTCTCTTGTCAGGTAGTATATTCGCTGTTTCCTTCTGACTATCATTTGCCTTTCCACGATCCTTCCCACTCCTTGTTCTCTTGTCAGGTAGTATATTCGCTGTTTCCTTCTGACTATCATTTGCCTTTCCACGATCCTTCCCACTCCTTGTTCTCTTGTCAGGTAGTATATTCGCTGTTTCCTTCTGACTATCATTTGCCTTTCCACGATCCTTCCCACTCCTTGTTCTCTTGTCAGGTAGTATATTCGCTGTTTCCTTCTGACTATCATTTGCCTTTCCACGATCCTTCCCACTCCTTGTTCTCTTGTCAGGTAGTATATTCGCTGTTTCCTTCTGATTATCATTTGCCTTTCCATTGACCCTTCCACTCCTTGTTCTCTGTCAGGCAGCATATTCGCTGTTTCCTTCTGACTATCATTTGCCTTTCCACGATCCTTCCCACTCCTTGTTCTCTTGTCAGGCAGTATATTCGCTGTTTCCTTCTGACTACTTTGCCTTCCACGATCCTCCTCTCCGTCCTTGTTCTCTTTGTCAGGTAGCATATTCGCTGCTCTCTTTCTGACTATCATTTGCCTTTCCACGATCCTTCCTAGTTCCTTGTTCTTTGTCAGTAGTATATTCGCTGTTTCTCTGACTATCATTTGCCTTTCCACGATCCTTCCCACTCCTTTGCTCCTCTTTGTCAGGTATATTCGCCGTTTCCTTCTGACTATCATTTGCCTTTCCACGATCCTTTCCCACTCCTTGTTCTCTTGTCAGGCAGTATATTCATGTTTCCTTCTGACTATCATTTGCCTTTCCACGATCCTTCCCACTCTTGTTTCTGTTGCAGTATATCTGCTGTTTCCTTCTGATTACTGCCTTCCCACGATCCTTCCCACTCCTTGTCTTCTTGTCAGGTATATTCGCTGTTTCCTTCTGACTGTCACTGCCTCTTCCACGATCCCTCTTCCCACTCCTGTTCTCTTTGGCTCAGCAGTATATTCATGCTGTTTCCTTCTGACTATCATTTGCCTTTCCACGATCCTTCCCACTCCTTGTCTCTTGTCAGGTAGTATATTCGCTGCTCTCTGACTATCATTTGCCTTCCCACGATCCTTCCCACCTGCCCTTCTAACTGCAGTATATTCGCTGTTTCCTCTGACTATCATTTGCCTTTCCACGATCCTTCCCACTCCTTGTTCTCTTGTCAGGTAGTATCTGCTGTTTCCTTCTGACTACTGCTTTCATTGATCCTTCCCACTCCTTGTTCTCTGTCAGGTAGTATATTCGCTGTTTCCTCTTCGACTATCATTTTTCCAATGATCCTTCCCACTCCTTGTTCTCTTGTCAGGTAGTATATTCATGTTTCTTCGACTATCATTTCTGCCCACGATCCTTCCCACTTTGTCTCTCTCTGTCAGGCATGTTATCTGGCTGTTTCCTTCTGACTATCATTTGCCTTTCCACGATCCTTCCTAATCTTTTGTTCTCTTGTCAGGTAGTATATTCGCTGTTTCCTTCTGACTATCATTTGCCTTTCCACGGATCCTTCCCACTCCTTGTTCTCTTGTCAGGTAGTATATTCGCTGTTTCCTTCTGACTATCATTTGCCTCTCCACGATCCTTCCCACCCTTGTCTCTCTTTGTCAGGTAGTATATTCGCTGTTTCCTTCTCTTGGACTATCATTTGCCTTTCCACGATCCTTCCCACCTCTTCTTGTTCTCTTGTCAGGTAGTATATTCGCTGTTTCCTTCTTGACTATCATTTGCCTTTCCACGATCCTTCCCACTCCTTGTTCTCTTGTCAGGTAGTATATTCGTTGTTTCCTTCTGACTATCATTTGCCTTTCCACGCATCCTTCCCACTCCTTTGTTCTCTTGTCAGTAGCAGCAGCCTGCTGTTTCCTTCATCATCATTTGCCTTCAACATCCTTCCCACTCCTGTTCTCTTGTCAGTAGTGATATTCGCTGTTTCCTTCTGACTATCATCGTATTTCTTCACGATCCTTCCCACTCCTGTTCTCTTGCCAGGTAGTGGTATTCGCTTAGCCTTCCTGACTATCATTTGCTCTTTCCACGATCCTTCCCACTCCTTGTCTTCTTGTCAGGTAGTATATTCGCTGTTTCCTTCTGACTATCATTTGCCTTTCCAATGATCCTTCCCACTTCCTTGCTCTCGTCAGGTAGCAGGTCATGTTTCTCTGGATTGGCCATTTGCCTTTCCACGATCTTTCCCACTCTTGTTCTCTTGTCAGGTAGTATATTCGCTGTTTCCTTCGACTATCATTTCAAGTTCTCTCACTGATCCTTCCCACTCCCTTGTTCTCTTGTCAGGTAGTATGGTCGTCGTTTCCTTCTGATCATCATTTGGTCAATAACCTTCCTGGTTCCTTGTTCTCTTGTCAGGTAGTATATTCGCTGTTTCCTTCTGACTATCATTTGCCTTTCCACGATCCTTCCCACTCCTTGTTCTCTTGTCAGGTAGTATATTCGCTGTTTCCTTCTGACTATCATTTGCCTTTCCACGATCCTTCCCACTCCTTGTTCTCTTGTCAGGTAGTATATTCGCTGTTTCCTTCTGACTATCATTTGCCTTTCCACGATCCTTCCCACTCCTTGTTCTCTTGTCAGGTAGTATATCTGCTGTTTCCTTCGACTATCATTTGTCTTTCCACGATCCTTCCCACTCCTTGTTCTCTCGTCAGGTAGTATATCTGGGCTGTTTCCTTCTGACTATCATTTGCCTTTCCACGATCCTTCCCACTCCTTGTTCTCTTGTCAGGTAGTATATTCGCTGTTTCCTTCTGACTATCATTTGCCTTTCCCATCCTTCCCACCTCTTGTTCTCTTGTCAGGTAGTATATTCGCTGTTTCCTTCTGACCATCATTTGCCTTTCCACGATCCTTCCCACTCCTTGTTCTCTTGTCAGGTAGTATATCTGCTGTTTCCTTCTGACTATCATTTGCCTTTCCACGATCCTTCCCACTCCTTGTTCTCTTGTCAGGTAGCATCAGCTGTTTCTCTGACCATCATTTGCCTTTCCACGATCCTTCCCACTCCTTGCTCGTCAGGTAGTATTCACAGCCTTTCTGACTATCATTTGCCTTTCCACGATCCTTCCCACTCCTTGTTCTCTTGTCAGGTAGTATATTCGCTGTTTCCTTCTGACTATCATTTGCCTTTCCACGATCCTTCCACTTCTGTTCTCGTGTCAGGTAGTATATTCGCTGTTTCCTTCTGACTATCATTTGCCTTTCCACGATCCTTCCCACTCCTTGCTCTCTTGTCAGGTATATTCGCTGTTTCCTTCTGACTATCATTTGCCTTTCCACGATCCTTCCTACCCTTGTCTCTTTGTCAGGTAGTATATTCGCTGTTTCCTTCTGACTATCATTTGCCTTTCCACGATCCTTCCCCACTCCTTGTTCTCTTGTCAGGTAGTATATTCGCTGTTTCCTTCTGATCATTTGCCTTTCCTCGATCCTTCCCACTCCTTGTTCTCTTGTCAGGTAGTATATTCGCTGTTTCCTTCTGACTATCATTTGCCTTTCCACGATCTTTCCCACTCCTTGTTCTCTTGTCAGGCAGTATATTCGCTATCTCCTTGGACTTATCATTTGCCTTTCCACGATCCTTCCCATCTTTGTTCTTCTTGTCAGGTAGTATATTCTTTTCTGCTCTTCTGATCATTGCTTTCCACGATCCTTCCCACACCTTGTTCTCTTGTCAGGCAGTATATTCGCTGTTTCCTTCTGACTATCATTTGCCTTTCCACGATCCTTCCCACTCCTTGTTCTCTTGTCAGGCAGTATATTCGCTGTTTCCTTCTGACTATCATTTGCCTTTCCACGATCCTTCCCACTCCTTGTTCTCTTGTCAGGTAGTATATTCGCTGTTTTCTTCTGACTATCATTTGCCTTTCCACGATCCTTCCCACTCCTTGTTCTCTTGTCAGGTAGTATATTCGCTGTTTCCTTCTGACTATCATTTGCCTTTCCTCGATCCTTCCCACTCCTTGTTCTCGTGTCAGGTAGTATATTCGCTGTTTCCTTCTGACTATCATTTGCCTTTCCACGATCCTTCCCACTCCTTGTTCTCTTGTCAGGTAGTATATTCGCTGTTTCCTTCTGACTATCATTTGCCTTTCCTCGATCCTTCCCACTCCTTGTTCTCTTGTCAGGTAGTATATTCGCTGTTTCCTTCTGACTATCATTTGCCTTTCCACGATCCTTCCCACTCCTTGTTCTCGTGTCAGGTAGTATATTCGCTGTTTCCTTCTGACTATCATTTGCCTTTCCACGATCCTTCCCACTCCTTGTTCTCTTGTCAGGTAGTATATTCGCTGTTTCCTTCTGACTATCATTTGCCTTTCCACGATCCTTCCCACTCCTTGTTCTCTTGTCAGGTAGTATATTCGCTGTTTCCTTCTGACTATCATTTGCCTTTCCTCGATCCTTCCCACTCCTTGTTCTCTTGTCAGGTAGTATATTCGCTGTTTCCTTCTGACTATCATTTGCCTTTCCACGATCCTTCCCACTCCTTGTTCTCGTGTCAGGTAGTATATTCGCTGTTTCCTTCTGACTATCATTTGCCTTTCCACGATCCTTCCCACTCCTTGTTCTCTTGTCAGGTAGTATATTCGCTGTTTCCTTCTGACTATCATTTGCCTTTCCACGATCCTTCCCACTCCTTGTTCTCTTGTCAGGTAGTATATTCGCTGTTTCCTTCTGGCTATCATTTGCCTTTCCACGATCCTTCCCACTCCTTGTTCTCTTGTCAGGTAGTATATTCGCTGTTTCCTTCTGACTATCATTTGCCTTTCCACGATCCTTCCCACTCCTTGTTCTCTTGTCAGGTAGTATATTCGCTGTTTCCTTCTGACTATCATTTGCCTTTCCTCGATCCTTCCCACTCCTTGTTCTCTTGTCAGGTAGTATATTCGCTGTTTCCTTCTGACTATCATTTGCCTTTCCACGATCCTTCCCACTCCTTGTTCTCGTGTCAGGTAGTATATTCGCTGTTTCCTTCTGACTATCATTTGCCTTTCCACGATCCTTCCCACTCCTTGTTCTCTTGTCAGGTAGTATATTCGCTGTTTCCTTCTGACTATCATTTGCCTTTCCTCGATCCTTCCCACTCCTTGTTCTCTTGTCAGGTAGTATATTCGCTGTTTCCTTCTATCTTGCCTCTAAGATGTTCTGTGCGGATCAAATTTTCTTAGCTTTCTTTCCCAATTATGTAACCCAGAAATTTCAACTGTTTTATCTTCGGGTAGTGACTAGAAATCTTAATAGAGTTGAGCTCTAAATGATTTCTATCCAAATTTGTGATTTTTAAAATGTATTTTCAATAAAGAAACTTTTTCTTGACCAAATTAACATATAATGAAAACATGAACAAAAGCATTAAATTATCAATTTCAATTTAATTAGAAAATATATGTCCAAATAAATTTATACTCGTATCTTACTGAAGGAAAATTAACGATACGTGAAAAAGTTTGGTTACGTTCTTTTCATTAGTGTTTCTATTTACTATGGTTAATGAAAACAACAATAGCATAATCCGGGTGGTTTATATGGGCAGTCATTTAAATTTCTTGTCGGATGGAAACCAGTTTTAATGGTTAAGATTAAAGGATTATCTGAGGACTTCAGTTTCAATACTGTAACTTTCCACAATGAGCAGAAAGGTGACAAAGCCATATGCAAACAAATTCAAGTTTTCTTTCATGTGTTGCGTTTATTCAGGAAATTAGCGATCATGGCTATCCCCAACTTCCTACTCTTTGTAGCACTAAGCAGATTTCCTCCTAACTATGCCTTCCTAGTGATGTTCTTTAATCCATAACAAGTATGTTAGTTTACTCGCTGGTTCCCTCCGTTCCTTTTATCTTTAATATGAGGAATCTATTGATTGTATCGAGGAAGACGAAAACTTTTTGAACACGGTTAAGCAGGTGGTGACGAATCGTAGGTTTATGGTTCTTCTGCTTCCTCTTCTATGTGCCATTTCTCTTCATGACGTAGGCGATCATGGCCCTCCACGTCCCCCTATCCCTGGTAGGTCTTAGCACGATTTTTCCTGTTACCCCACCCAAACCCCGCTCTGCCATCCACCTGCTCAGGTCCTTCACATATGTTATCAGCTGCTTTTCCCTGTCACTTTTTCCTTCGATCTGTCCTGTGAGTATCAGATTCTCCAATCCATTTTTCCTCATCACATGTCTCAAGAACTTCAGCTGCCTCTTCCTAATGCTCAATATTAATTTCCTTTTCGTTTTCATTCTTTATAAAACCTCATCATTACTCACATGCTCGATCCATGATATTCGCAGTATCCTTCTGTCGAACTACATTTCATTTGCTTCAAGTTTTTCCTTCATCTTTGATGACATTGTCCAGCATTCACTTCCATACTGAAGGCTAGACATCACATAGCAATCCAGAACACTCTTCTTTGTTTCTAGCAAAATTTTCTTCTTTGTTAATACTTTGCTCAATTTCTAGAATGCGTCCTTGGCCATTCAAATTCACCTTCGGATCTTAGTGTCGCATTTCCCGTCTCCCGTTAGAACACTTCCCAAATACTTAAATTTCATGATTACTACACCTAACTCAAGTCTCAAACCACTCTGAGACCGAAGAAAGCACGAATGAGTTCAAGCAAAGCGAAGATGCTGTTGACTGTTTCCTTCGATGACAAGTGCACTGCTTACACTATTTATATCGTTCTAACTGCTATGTTCACCTTTATTGCCATATTTACGTAGTCCAGTCGATAAAAGTGTTAATTGAGTGATCCAAAAAGTGACTTGACCCAAAGAATTGTGAGCTCAATACCTGTCCACAGCTGAGGGAACAAACACTTAGAAAGTTGAATCAATAAAGGGGATTAACTAAAATTGAAATATCTAAAAAGGCACGACAAGTGGAATTAGAACGATCTAAATAAAATGAACTCAATAAAGGGCTTGGTTTGAAAATAAACTTTTCAAAGATGCCACAGTGTACAAAGGCCGAAACGTTGTGGATATCGGAATAAAGATGAGGAAAAAAGTCTGAACGATGTAAGTAATATCAATAATTACAACAACTCATCTCATAATTACAGACTAATTTTGAAGAAATTAGGGTCATACGACGATCGAAATGTCGTGAATATGGTATAGAATAATTTTAGGTCCTTTACGATTTATATTACGATTCGTCCAACGTACGATTCAAGATAATAAAGACAACAACTCCAATTTGTAACCAACAAATAAATATGTGTATTCAATAAAATACAGCAATAAATAAACAAAGAATGTAATATTAGTCCACATAGAGTAAGAGGAAAAAGTTGTTCCTCTTTGACTGCTTGTTGATCAAAGTCAACTAAATGAGGAAAGTTTTGTCTGGCGCTGAAAAGATATTTTATAAGTGATAGAAAGGTTTTCATGTATGAAGGAATAACATGACGAATACAATTATTTTGAATGTGATTGAATATAACACAAATTTTGGTTAAAAGTTCACAAGAAGTTCTTGGCGAAAATGTTCAGAGAAAATTGAAATTACAAATTTCTGTGTCTGTGTGTGCGTTAAAAATGTTTCAGAAGACTTGCGTGGATTCCTTTCGCAGTCTGGTGCCTACTGGCTAACTTGCGAAAAGTAGCCGAATATGTAGAGATACATAGGCTCCAGACAGAAACGCGGGAAAAAATATAAATATGTGATTGGCTAAAAATTAGCCCTATCACTACACACATATAAAACAACTGCTTCAGAGCCGAAAAATTCAAAGGCGACTGCGATTGCTAAATTGTCCTATACAAAAACACTAGTGTTTTATTAGCCAATCGCAGCCGAGTAAATGACTTGGAGTGAATGTGAGTTAGAAAAAGATAGCATTCTCTCTAATGGCATAAAGATGAAGACAACAGTCCTAACGATGTAAATAGCGTAAACAGTTACAATACCTCATATCTGAAATGTAAAATGGTGTTATTCATCACGAGTATGCTTTAAGTGGTCATACAATAAACAGGAGTTCTGCTGTGACGTGTTGCTGTGTTTTTTTTTTTGGAGGGAGGATGTTGTTTATCGGAAAAGAATAAAATGACATGTTTCCAGTCATCAGAAACACCACTATGATAACGTGCTTGCCTATTCATCACAGCTTGTGAAGGAGCTTCAGGCCAAGCTCGCTATTTCCCAGATTATAAAGCCACCATAGACCCCAGACGTCGCCCGTTGGTATTTTTTCTTCTTTCCAAAATAAAATCCTACTTAAAACGAATAAGATTTCAAGACGTCGAGGAAATCTAGGAAAATGTGACGAGTCTGTCCGAAAAAAAGGTGCTCAAGATCGTTATTTAAAATGGGTGTTTCATGAATGCTTCCATCATGGAAAATTAAATCAGATTAAATATGTGGCTGTAGAATAGTATTACTTCCAAGAAGGGTAAATGCAGAATTGATATGCATGGTAGATTTCTATTTATAACACCAATCTCAATAATTTTGATCAGTTTTCGTATGCACTGTGAGTGAGCAATTCTTCAAGCCGACTTTTCTCCTTATTCATCCCAAAGAATTCAACTACTTGCCGATTCTTAGTATGAGTTGCTTTTTGTTTACATTTTCCTTTAAACTTTTTTTGTGGTTCACATTTCTTATTCATGGTATTCTCGGCATTGTTTTGTAGAACCACGTCTCTGTTGTCCTCTGAAAAATTGTCGAGCATTCGCTGCCATGTAGCAGGATTGATATTGAGTAATAGACTTTTCTAACGTGCGAAAACAGCAGATGAAAATACAGCTTCGTCGTTTCATTTCGGTTCAACCAAAATGAAACGATATTCCAATGTGATTTTCAGTTGACTGATTAGACAAATTCAATGATTAAATATGTGGCTGTAGAATAGTATTACTTCCAAGAAGGGTAAATGCAGAATTGATATGCATGGTAGATTTCTATTTATAACACCAATCTCAATAATTTTGATCAGTTTTCGTATGCACTGTGAGTGAGCAATTCTTCAAGCCGACTTTTCTCCTTATTCATCCCAAAGAATTCAACTACTTGCCGATTCTTAGTATGAGTTGCTTTTTGTTTACATTTTCCTTTAAACTTTTTTTGTGGTTCACATTTCTTATTCATGGTATTCTCGGCATTGTTTTGTAGAACCACGTCTCTGTTGTCCTCTGAAAAATTGTCGAGCATTCGCTGCCATGTAGCAGGATTGATATTGAGTAATAGACTTTTCTAACGTGCGAAAACAGCAGATGAAAATACAGCTTCGTCGTTTCATTTCGGTTCAACCAAAATGAAACGATATTCCAATGTGATTTTCAGTTGACTGATTAGACAAATTCAATGATTAACTAGAATTTTATCTGGAAAGGAGAGTCGACTTTCGACATTATCTTATCAGAAATAATTTACATTTTTTCAGTTTCCTAACCGGAAGTTCGCGCAGACAAATAAAACCTATGTTATTTTCTGGACACTGGTACCTTTTTGTTATGTCTGTCTCAGATATACACCGTTGTTGACACTGGCAACCAAATTAAGTGAAATCTCGCGTGATGATGATGTAATCCCTCCAGCTACTGTGTCCAAATATCCAATTTGTTCGTGACGCAGTAGCACTGTAGTACTGCATGTTTTTGAAGATGCACATCATATGTCGGATTACCAAATTCGTACTTCTTGTTGCATACAAGGTCTTAATACGACTGATGCCGTTTGATTTTTTTTTTTATTTACTTACTTTTTTAATCATATCACTCCGAGCAAGGCGAGAACGCCACTGATGTGCAGGGGTCTACATGAGAGTAAAAAGATTAGATAGGTGGAGAGTAAAGAGAAAGACGAACCAGTTAGAAAGGAGCAAGAGAAGGATGGAAAAACAGTTGCAAAGGTGGAGAGAAAGGAAAGGTTATACAGGGTAGTGTGGAAAGAACTAAAGTCAAGTGGTTAAGAGATGAGTATTGACATTGCATTTAAATTCCTGAAGGTTGTAACCGCCAGGAAAGCAAGAATATGGAAGCGGGTTCCACAGGCGAGAAGTGCGAGAAAAGAAGCTGCAGGAGCAGAATTGTGGTTTGCATTTGGTTGATCTAACTGTGAATGTGTGGTACCAGTTGCCTGTCTGGTTGCACGAGTAAACATCTGTTGCAGAGGCACCAGTGACTTAAGTTTATTGGAGCAGAAACCATGGAAGTATTTATAGAACAGACAGAGGGAAGCCACATCCCGTCGGTGGGGAAGCGGCTGGAGTCGAGCCGCCAAATCGATACCTATCACATTACTGATTCTCCTCTGGAGTTTGTCAAGAACACTGAGATGAACAGCAGGAGCGCCTGACCATATATGATAGCAGTACTCCATGCACGGACGAATGGTTGATTTGTATATATACAGGATGGATTCAGGCGGAAAAAAACATCCTGGCCCGACACAGTGACCCAACCTTCCTAGCAGTAGATTTAGCTATTGACTCAATGTAATGGTTCCACTTGAGATCGGAAGAGGGGGTAAGGCCGAGGAGGCGCAGTGTATTGCTCTCAGGGAGACTCGCTTGGTCCATGTTTATGGGAGGCAGGATAGGTTGTGATGATTGACAGACAGCAGTTTGAATGAATAAGAATGATATTAGATCTAAAAAGACAGGAATTTTGTTGAGAAAAATTCTTGTTAATGTTTGTAGGTAATATCATAATGCGCTAAACGTTTTCCCTTAAAAGGCTGGGGCGGAATTCCATTGAAAGATTTCTTGTCAAATTATTATTTCACCAAAAGACATGTGAATAGGGTTATTATTTATCGAACATATTTGTAGTTTGGTGATTATTATAAATTTGTGGATAAGGCTATTATTTATCGAAAAGTTGTGTAGATTTCAGTCATTATTTCACTCAGATTTGTGGCTCATTTACCGAAAATATTCGTAGTTAGGTGATATTGTTGATAAGTTTATTATTTACTGAAAAGACATGTGGTTTGCTCATTATTTCATTATTATTTTCAGGTTATCCTTATTTCTCTAAAAGATATTACATTATTAAATATTATTTTAAATATGTGTTTAATATCATTAATTTTCCTAAATAATTTTAGGCGGGAAGTCATTTCTCTATGAGATTTATGGGAAAGATCATTATTTTCTTTAATGTTTTTGTTATAGTACCCTCCTACGAGGAATGAACTCTTCCACTCGATAAATATAAATCATTTGCGTGATTTCTAGAGAGCGATTAATTAGGAACAGTTACGAGCGGTCAAGTACAGCAGTTAACGACAGCTACTAGTCAGGCGGCGTAAAACTTAGTCAGGACTTATTTATTTCCACAATACTTATTATTAACACTTCTTTGAATATCTTGTTTCTTGTTATACTAATACACTGTTTTAAACCTACATTTTTGTTCCGTGTCGTACTTCCGGCACAAACCGGTCGCTACAACATTGCGGTGAAGTTTCGCCACAGCTACACAACAAATTGACGACGAAGATCCACAAATGTTTTTTTATGAAAGTTTATTCTTCTCTTGAAAGGTTTAACGGGATGATTATTATCCTCTCTAGTGATTTATGATTGAAATTATTTTTACCCTTAACTTTTTCATGATGACATTATAACAATTTAAAGGAAATTCAGTTATTTCTCAAAAAAATAATCTCTAACTATTGTGCTGAACAGGCAAGTGTGCGGTGTTAATTCTTTCAGTCAGTTTAAGGGCCATACGTGAAACACGCTTGGGCGATCATGTCTCAAAAGAGACATGACAGACTGGGCAGAAGATTATCCCGCAGTAGTTTGCCATTGCTTTCTGCGGTAGACTGGTTGCCAGCCAAGGCTATAGAACCCAATCTATCCTCTTATTTTCCAAGGGTATTTGCGCGTAAATGAATTCAACTGAAATTCGAACTCGGCTCCTCGATTTCTCGTTCCGAGCCGATATCCACTGTACCACAACCACATCCGTACATCAGTCTAATTCTTTATATATCCAAAAAACGTGCGCTATGTCTGCGACTGCGTCAGACAGAAACTCCGAAAAGAAACGATTCTCCTATTTCTGTCGCTGCTTTGGCACGAGGCTTTGACTCCTGTCACTGACTTTTGGTCCAGTAAGAGCATTGGCATGTCTAAAAGTAAAAAAAAATTTTAAAAAAGTCTACACAAGACATACTCTTTCAAATTCCCATTGCAATAAGCAAACTCTCTTTCACCTGGTGTCTAATCTGCAATTACAACTTTCGGTGCTTATCGCTCATCACACGCTACATGCTTTTGATTCGTCACTCACACTTGCCCAATATTAAAAATGTCATAAGCACATACTCACGCACATGCACGTGTACACACACGTACACACACTTACACACACATGCATAAAAAGTTCGTCCATGACATCCTGATGGAGAGCAAATATTAACGGTAAAGTTGCTTAGAGTTCTATTCCAATGAATTCGTTCTTCATTAGGTACTTTATGATTTCGACTCTGGCCTATATATATATATATATATATATATATATATATATATATATACAAATACATTCTGTAGAAGTTAAAACTGAAATAAAGAAAAGACGCAGATATAACTTTGAGTATAGTGAAAACAGTCAAACCATACAACGGTAGCAACGTATGCAC